>JBBGZY010001540.1:600000-1070000 GCA_037952925.1 Lithobates clamitans
CGAGTTGAGTCGATGCCAAAGAGCTTGATTTTGGTCTCATCTGACCACACTTTATCCCGTTCTCCTCTGAAACATTCAGATGTTTATTAGCAAACTTCAGACGGGCCTGTACATGTGCTTTCTTGAGCAGGGGGACCTTGCAGGCACTGTAGGATTTCAGTCCTTCACGGCGTAGTGTTACCAATTGTATTCTTGGAGATTATGGTCCCAGCTGCCTTGAGATCATTGACCAGATTCTCTCGTGTAGTTCTGGGCTGATTCCTCACCGGTCTCATGAGTATTGAAACTCCACGAGGTGATTTCTTGCATGGAGCCCCAGACTGAGGGAGATTGACAATTATTTTGTGTTTCTTCCATTTGCGAATAATTGCACCAACTGTTGTCACCAAGCTGCTTGGCGATGGTCTTGTAGCCCATTCCAGCCTTGTGTAGGTCTACAATCTTGTCCCTGACATCCTTGGACAGCTCTTTGGTCTTGGCCATGGTGGAGAGATTGGAATCTGATTGACCGATTGTGTCTGTAGACAGGTGTCTTTTATACAGGTAACAAGCTGAGATTAGGAGCACTCCCTTTAAGAAAGTGCTCCTAATCTCAGCTCGTTACCAGTATAGGAGACACCTGGGAGCCAGAAATCTTGCCGAGGATCAAATACTAATTTCTCTCATTAAAATGCAAATCAATTTATAACTTTTTTGAAATGCATTTTTCTGGATATTTTTGTGGTTAGTCTGTTAAAATAAACCTACCATTAAAATTATAGACTGAATTTCTTTGTCAGTGGACAAATGTACAAAATCAGTAGGGGATCAAATACTTTTTTTCCCTCACTGTACTTTCGATTGTGGAGAGAATGAACTTTCCAGACAAAAAAATCTTAAAAAAAACAAAAAAAGACTTTCACGGTCAGAATTTGAGGTGTTACCAAACCCAGAAGCCTACATTCACTATATCTGGTCTCCCGAAGTACACAGAACATGGAAATGCAATTATTTTAGTAAATATAAACTGCTAAATACCTTTTCTCACCAGCAGTATATAGCAATCTTGTGGCTTTTATGAGTGTCTGCATAAAGCTTGTAGGAGGAGTTTTCAGTCTCCTACGACTGTCCTATGAGGCTGCAGGACCCCTGACCCTCTGTCTGGACAGTGCTGATCACATGCTGCCTCCCAAGAGAAAAAAAAAAACTCTCTAGCAATACACACCAAACCAAAGTGCCCCCAATGCTCTGTACTATACCAGGAGATGGATTGGGGCAGTGTTTCTCAACCTTTTTTCCCCATCAAGGAATCTTTAAAAATTAAGCACACTCTCTCGAGGCCCCCCATTCTAAAAACGCAAAAAACTAAATTTTTACATAATGCAGCAGCATCCAAACACATATGACACCATGTTAGAGGTGAGTTATTCTTCCAAAGCAAATACACCTTTGATCACTGGTACTGACTAGTATTCCAAAGTTTCTCTTCTCCCTCAGTTTCTCTCCCTCACTCAGCTATTGTGACCCCAGTGCTGACGCAGAGGGGCAGGGAAAACAAGGATGCTCTGCAGGCCCCCAACGCCCTCTTCATCAACTGATGACATCATAGAAGGTTGTAATGGTTCACAATGAAAACCTGTGGCTTTGTGTAACTAGGCAGGCTTTATCCATCCATTGGCTTGGATACATTTTTTGGGCAATTTTTAGGCATTTTGCCAAGGCACCTCTGAAGGGTTTTACTTCCTCTTTGTTTCCCTGCAAAGGTAAACCATAATGGGGTTTATGCATCGCATAGTAGCCCATTATGTGTCACTTACCTGACACAGGAGCCTGCGATGTCACCGCTGTCCCCTCTTCCACGAAGCGTCCATCTTCCTTCCGGGTATCATGGCTCCGGCACTGTGATTGGCCGGAGCCGCGATGACGTCACTCCCGCGCGCGGGAGCCGCCACCAACGGCACGTTCGCTGTTAGAAACGGCACGCTCCGTGCACCATTGTCTACGGCGCATGCGCCGTAGACATCGGGGCCTGTCTTTTGCAAATATCCCCTAAACCGTGTAAGTTTAGGAGATATTTCTTGCACCTACAGGTAAGCTTTAATCTAGGCTTACCTGAAGGTAAAAGTGGTCTGTAATGGTTTACTACCACTTTAAAATCGGATTTGATTTTTATCAAATTTATTTTAATAAAATGCTTTTGGAGTAAAAAAAAAAAAAAAATATCTATCTAAAGATAGTTTTCTATTTGAGACCCATTATTTCGTTTATTCAGCATGAAATGGAACTTCGTTATGTAGCATGAGGCTGTATATTCTGCAATATTTACATTTTTGGTAAACTCATTCAATGAATCCAAGTTGAGAGAACATGCACTTCATTGATGAATTCACACAATATCACAGTAACCATGAGATAAAACAAAAGTTCAAGAATATTCCTTTATCCCGTTGTTTTGCAAATCTATGTACACTACAAACTGTATGATTGAATCAGTTCTGATATCCCTGTTTTACTAACCTGACAGCTTATTATTCTAAATGGGAAACCTTCATTTTGTTTGCAAATATTAAATATTCTAAAATCTATGATCCGTAATTGTATGTACTTCTATACACATGGTCTGTGTTACTCCTTTTTTCTTTTGTACTGTATTTTATACTTTTCAATAAAGCACTCCTGATTGTTAAAAAAAAAAAAAAAAAAAAAAACTACCAGCAAGAATAAGTCCTTACATTTAAAGAGCACCTGTCATTTCAGCGCCTGTTAGCGGGCATCCACTCACCTGGTGCCACCACGTCCCTCTTGTGTCACTGCCACATCACCAGCCATCCCATTAAAGTGAATGGGACTGTCGGTGAGTGAACAGCGGGTCAGAGGAGGAGCCACTGTGGGACAGAGATGACAGTTGCGCTTTAAAAATTATGATTTAAATCGAGTTGATTTAAAGCCTTTTTACTAGTGATTTAAATCAAATCCACCCTGCTACATACTGTATAATGGTGCTGCCAAACAGTGACTGGACAGGATGCAGTCAATGTTCAGCTGATCGTTTTGAACCCAGCTTAGTGGAATTTGGCAAGGTGCTTACAGAGCCACCCGTGGCTCAGATGTAGAACTATTCAGTAGGAATCATCTAAAATTTGATATATCTACAAGGGGCATTTATCTAATAGGAGTGAATAATGAGAATGTGATCCTATCCATGCATGGTAGATTTAGACAAAAATCAGTTTTCTTCACTTCTACAAGATAATCCTGCAGGATCATGCAAATGAAGCCGACTGAAAGTTGGGAATCAGCGGGGGGGCTTTGTTGAGAACTCCAGGAAAAAACACAAATTACTTTTGCATGCAATGTGTAGTAGGAAAGCTAATGATTCATATCAGGTCCCGGCTTAGCAGACACCCAAGGGCTTGCATGCAAAACAAGGATTTGTGTGTATTAAAAAGGAAAAAGTATAACCCTGTAGGTTATGGGGGGGGGGGGGGGGGGGGGGGGGAGAGCCAAAAGGAACCAAAAAGCCCCCCCACTGAACGAGTGTTGTGCACTGCAAATCTTAGTAAAGAAGGTATCTGCTCGTCATGCTCATTTCATTACAAATCCTATAAGAGTTACTCCCCATTTTATGATATTAGGCAGAGGCATGAAAAATGATTCCTTTATGCCCATGTGACCAATCTGCACGTCCAGAACCATTGTTTTACAGAACAGATACATCCTAGTATTAAAGAGCCATCTACTCCAAACTGCATACAGATGTTGCTCATCATCAGTGCAATGCATGCCTTCTATCGACAGAGACCAAAGAGAACGTATAACATGGCAGGTTATGGTAAGGTGGGCCAAATAGCACCAAAAAAAAAAAACCCTTCACTGAACTAAATCCTTCTTAGAACAAATGGTATTTATCATATGTTAAAGCAACACTAAAAACGAATACAGTTAGGTCCACACACACATACATAGAAAATTGAGTACTGTCCGTGATACTTTTTTTATTTGCACTAACATACAATTTTTCAGGACAAGCTGTCGGGGTATGTCCCCTTCTTCAAGGTCCAAGCAGTACTAAACTAAACATATATATATATATACATATATATATATATATATATATATACATATATATATATATATACATATATATATATATATATATATATATATATATATATATATATATATATATATATATATATATATATATATATATATATATATATATATATATATATATATATATATATACTTTGGCCTACCTCCAAGTCTGTCCAGGTCTGGGGGTAGCCTGATCCTAATGCACACAGGCACAATTTTAGTGTTGTGTTTTTTTTGTTTCAGGTATTTACCAAAACATATTCAAGCTATAATTATATAAGATATGGGCTGAAAGTGCACACTCAGGTTTAATTTGAGGGTATGCGCATCTAAATCGGAGGAAGGGTTTAGGAATTATAGCTCCTAAGAGTAGCCCCCCCACCCCCTTTTTCAAGGGACCAAAAGTATGTGGACAATTGAAATCATAGCCAGGTGTGGGCTACTCCCTTGTTATTTCTTCATCAATTAAGCAGGTAAAATGTCTGGAGTTGTTCCTAAATGTTATTTGCAATCTATTGCTGTGAACCTACATCATGCGTTCAAATGATCTGTCCATGCAAGTGAAACAGGCCATTGTAAGGCTTTAAAAACGAAACTAATCCATCAGCGAGATAGCAGCAAAATCAATAGTTTGGTACATTCTGAGGAAAGAAGAACGCACTGGTGAGCTCAGCAACATAAAAAGGCCTGGACATCCACGGAAGACAATAGTGGTGGATGATCGCAGGATCCTCTCTATGGTAAAGAAAAACCCATTCACAAGATCCAGACAAGTGAAGGACACTCTCCAGGAGGTGGGTATATCATTGTCAAAGTCCACAATCAAGAGAAGACTTCACGAGAGCAAATACAGAGGGTTCACCACAAGGTGCAAAACATTCATAAGCCTGAAGAATACAAAAGCCAGGTTAGACTTTGCCAAAAAAAAAAAAAAAAAGCCAGACTAGTTCTGGAAAAGCATTCTGTGGATGGATGAAACCAAGATTAATTTGTACCAGAATGACGAGAAGAAAAGTGTGGGGAAGGCTTAGAACAGTACATGATCCAAAGCACACAAAGTCATCTGTAAAATTTGGTGGAGGCAGTGTCATGGCATGGGCATGCATGGCTTCTAGTGGGACTGATTCATTGGTGTTTATTGATGATGTGACAGAAGACAGAAGCAGCCGGATAAATTCTGCAGTGTTTAGAGATATACTGTCAGCCCAGATTCAGCAAAGTTGATTCCCAAACGCAGACAAAAGAATATTGTTTTAGATGGAAATCCACTGAAAGAGGTTTGTTCATGAATAGCAGATAAAGTTGTCTGATCATTTGATAGCTACCCATGCAAAGAAAATGGAGGAACAGATCATTCATCAATAACCTGTTATTTATGTGCAAGCCAAGCAGTGTCAATGGAAAGTAGACAGATAAGGCAGTAGGTATAACAAGCCAACTAATGCATGGATAATAGTACGTTGGAATAGCTTCTGAATTCACAATTACTTAAGCCGGCCATATGGAACAAAATTTTGCCAGTTCAGCAGGGCCGAATTTCGATCCATATATAGGCTAGCTGGTTGTACACAAGTCGATCAAGCAACATGTGTACAAGCAGCCTGTCAGGTTTTTCTTGAACAATAAGTGACATCGGCTATAGCCAGCAATGCTGATCATTGTATTCTGCTGCAGGGGAAGGCTCCGTACCAGCAAAACAGCTCAGGGGGAGCAATTCCCCAATCTATCGTGAATGTGTGGATGAGGGAATTAGTTCATTTTTTTTTTCGTTCAACTCATTGGTTAAAACGAAAAAAAAAAATCCATGGATGTCCTATTGAAGCTTACCCAAGTTAAATAAGCCATTTAAAATTCCTAAACAATCTACAGCTCACCACACCCATACAGCTTTTCTTACAAAGACCGACCACAGCCAATTCTTCCACAACTACATGTTTGTACAACTAAAAGTACTCTCCCCGTCATGTCAAACATTACCTCTAAGCAAAGGCATGGACGCATTTTAAGCCGAATTTTCATTTTCTTCAAGCAGGCGATTTGGATGTCAGGTATCAGATCAGCGCTGAACGGAATAGTCTTGCCTGAGCAATGATAGGATCCCGGTTACCATAAAAGACGTCAATGATTTCCAATATCCCGGCCAACTGGTGTGTCCTCTTCTCTGAGGCAGCAATCTCTGTAAGCAACACTGGTAAAATCTGTACTGTACACGGTAATAAATAACCGTGATGATGTAATTACCCAGTCACCTGTCTTCGCAAGTACAACGCCAGCTACCATGTCAAGGGCCGAGTCATGTATACAAATATATGTGATATTTATGATGACTGAATGTCCAGTACCATACCTTGAATTCTCCAGGTGTTAATGGCCAGATGTACAGTCCTGTAACATGTTAAGTAACCAGCAAAGCATGCAATGTAACACCAACATAAGTACAAAAACAAAACAAAAAAAAGGTATGAAATGCTGCTGGACATATTTAGGATCAACACCAACAACCAACGCCAAGGCAATAGGTAATCTGCTAGCACCATCCATACTCTTGCCTTGCCCATGGAGCACACAGTGACCGGCTGCTTCCTTCATCACAGCCACCAACAAAATCCCCAGTGTTGGCGGTTTATGCGGATCTATGTCATTACTCCTTCTGTTCTGTGACATTGTTCAAATGTAGCAATTATCTGCTAGACCCAAGCACTGTCACATGGAAGGTGGTCACAAGCTTCTCCATACTCAAACACTGGAAAAGGTTACCGGATGCAATGCAGGAAGGAGTAGCAGGGGACGGGGATCCTTGACAAAGATACGGTCACATTGCACTGAATAGGTACAATGACTTTTAAATCAGAAAAATAATTAAAATTCACTGCATTATGCCTGACACCCACAAAAAAGAACTCCGGGCAAAAAAAAAAAAAGTGGAAAAGAAGTTTCTCCCTTGCAGTGTTTTTATCCAAGGTATTTCAGAACGGAGATATACTTACCTAATCCACTGATCCTCCTGTCCCCTAAAGCAGTGGTCATCAACCCCGTCCTCAGGGCCCACTAACAGGCCAGGTTTTATGTATTACCTTGGGGAGATGCAGACTAGAATACTGCAATCACTGAGCAGCACATGATATCACCTGTGATGTATTTCAGTTATCTTAAACCTGGCTTGTTAGTGGGCCCCGAGGACAGGGTTGATGACCACTGCCCTAAAGGTCTTGTGAATGGACATTCCTGATGTCGTCACACCCATACACCAGATTTGGATGTGAGGGTGGCAGGAACAGTCCACCCCTGGACATGGGGGATGTGGTTTTCCAGACGATTGAAGGATCGGGCAAGTCTAGCCTTTCAGTATGCCCATTGACAAAAACGAGCCGTTAAAGTGGTTGTAAACCCATGAAAAAAAAAAAAAAAAAACCTGCAGGACAAAAGGCATAATGAGCTAGTATGCATAGCATACCATTTCATTATGAAATGCTTACCTTGGATCGAAGCCCCTGCAGCGGTCCTGCCACACCGCTGTGGTCGGCAACATGTCTCCTGGAGTTACTTCCGGGTATCGCGAGCTCCGGTGCTGCGATTGGCCGAAGCCGCAATGAGGTCACTTCCACACATGCGCGCGGGAGCTGCCAGTAACAGCATAGCAGCTGAAGAAACGGCATGAGAGAGCCGTTTCTTCAGTGTGCATGTGCCAATGACGTCGGCTGATACAGTGAACATCTCCTAAACAGTGCAAGTTTAGGAGATCTTCACAAAGATATAACTGGAGGAGGTCATTGTACTAACTATGCAATGTTTGTACAGCAATCTCCTCACTGAGATAGTGTTCTGACAAGGTTATCACCCCACCAGAACACCCCAGGCAGTGCTCCCAGCCATCGGATGCCGATCAGTTGCTGGTTTTCCAGCATGCTCTTTCCCCAGAAGCTGGTCATGGCCGATATTCAGCCCGTGTGAACAGGACTTGAGTCATCCTTTATTCAGGCATTATTTTGACCTAGTAATCCTGTGAACATTCCCTATCCTAGGGTGGCTACCCTCACTCCACCATCTATGGAGGGAGCTATTAGGCGGCTCTTCTGATGTGGACTTCAAGCAGGTAGGTCTTCCTCTAATCAGCCACATTTCACAGAGACGGTAGAGGAATTAGCAGTTAACAGAATATAGTAAAAGAAACAGAACATTGGTTGTGCTTTCAGTTCAGTTCCCAGGAGTGATAAGAACACTGCATTTTAGGCAAGAGCAGAAGATTTTCTGTACTTGCTGCAAATGTTCTTGAAAACCTTATAACGAAAGCAGCTCCAAGGAATACTTTGCTTCCTCTTATCAGCTGACCGTGCATCGATCCCCAAAGACTGAAAAATGACTACTGTCAGGGAGCGAGTAGATGAGCTCAATAACAGGAGGATGCTTGCCTTCACGAGTGCTACCTGAAGTTTCTGGTACACCTGGGTAGAGTTTTAGAACTCTAATAAACTTCGATCCTTCCTTTAACCACCACATAGGCCCTTTTGTCACCACTTCCATTTGAATTTCTGACCCCCCCTCCGGGTATTCCTCCTTTCATTCTCCCTCACTTTTCTTTTTCTTCTCTTCATGTTGCGACTCATCTCTGCTCAAAACTTTCTACCACTGTGCAGGTAATAGCGACCGATTACCAAGGGCCTTTGAATTATCCAGGGCTTCTGCATGGAATTTCAACGTAGTAAAACATTTCTATTGCATATTTCCTTGGGGCTGAGGTTGTCAGGTGGTAGCCTGGGCTTGGTTGCTCTTTGTACCTTTGAGCCCTTAAGGGTCAGTTTCAAGATTGTTGCCATTTTTTTCCTCTTATTTTATTATTTATGTATCTGCCTTATGTAAAGGACATTGATGTGGTCTGTTTTTTTCTGTAATGAGGAGACAGAATCACCAATAAACTTCGATCTTTTTAAAAAAAAAAAACAAATAACAAAAACACACACACCAAACACTCATGCAGCCCCAACATCTAAGGAATAGTAAACTAAAATCTATTACATTTTTGTTTCTTGTATTTAGATATTTAAAATCTTAATTAAAGCATACTTATATCAATGCCCCCATTCCCAATAAAACTACTTATTACTCTAACTAGTTGAAAGGGGTAGTGGGGAGCAAATAAAATACCTGGTACTTGGATAGAAAGGAGGAGGAAATCCCTGATTTCGCACTTCCACGTGTATGTTCGGTGGTCTTGGTACTTCTGGGAATGTAGGACAATCTGACATGGCTGGTGTGTCACATGGCCTTGGCTTCTCTCAGAGTGGAGACCAAGCCCAACGTCCTGGCATATGCAGGAACCTCAGTGGAACTAGAAAGTGAGGTCAAAATTAAATCCTAGGCCTAGGATGAAATGGACCTGGAGGCTTACTCCAGTACTTGCAGTCAAACCAAGGTGCCGACTACGCTTCAGCCTTATTTCATCCCAAAGCAGGTTCACTGCTCTGGAACTCCAATAAAGACCAGAGGGCAAAGGACTCATTACCAGTATTGCCTGTTGACTTCTTGCAGTTGGTCTTTCCCTATTACGGACTTACCAAGGCTTGTTTTAGGCAACACCTTGCTTCTTCAGTCCTCAGCTTGTCAGAGTCTCCATTCTAGCAAACAGCAGAGTAAGGAATCAAATCTCACCAGAAATCTCTCCAGACTAGCAGTCAGAGGCAATAGTGCCTTAGATCTCACAGCAGATACAGCAGTGCCTTAGATCTCACACAGCAGATACAGCCGTGCCTTAGATCTCACACAGCAGCACACATACAGCTACATACAACATGCAAGGAAATGCCTAGGCATGTTCATAGGAGGTGCACTACTATTTTTCAGGAGGTATTTCAAGACAAAAAGGTAAATACTCAAGGGTACTGTTCAGGTTCAATTAAGGCCTCATGTACACGGCTGCTGGGAAACGGATGTTTAGGAGCAGTTGGGCGTTCTTTTCAGCTGCCCCTGAACTCTCCTCTAGGTTATCAGTACATGTACACAAGGTCGTTTATAGTAGTTTCTAGGCAATTGAGTTTAGAAGCATTTTTTGGAAAGCAAAAAACAAAAATAAATAAAAAGCATTCAGGACGGATGTTCAGAGGCATTAAAACGCCAAACACCTTTAACAGCTTGTAAATGCGGCAACTCACGTTTAGCCGCATTTCGTTTACAGGTTTTTTTAAATCTTTGACTAATTGAAAAGAAAACGCTTCTAAAACACAAATGCGGCATGTAAACGCGGCAAAACTGAAGTTTTTAAATGTCAGTTACTATCTGTCATGTTAAATCATTCAGGAGAGGTTGTAAAACGTCCCCTGTACATTAAGCCTTACACTTCTAATTTGTTTCTGCAACATAGCAAATCTTCACTTTATTTTAGTCAATTTATCCATCCCAATAGAGGCTTATTTAAAAGTGTCATTAAACCCACATCATTAAATTATCAATAAATTGTGTATTACATGCAGATCATACTCGCAACAGTCACTATGGGATTCGTTTTCTGTATTCTGCAAAAAACCTGGTTGATCCTTCAGTTCTCCATTGCCCCCTTCTGTCCATGTCCCCACTGCAGTAGGGGATTTTGCTGAACAATCTTGGCAGCTAGTGCACATGCTCAGTTTTCAGTGTATTTTTCTACCCTGAGCATTTCCTCCCTATCGCATCTGAGCATAGAGTGTCACTGACTATAGAGTGTCACATGTGGGCGTATACACCGTGGTAAATGACAGCCCACTCCTTCCCTCCTCCTCCATGTCCACTAACCAGCTAAATACAATGGGGCAGGATATTACATCTTGGTTGATGGAGGCTTCACCTCCTCCTTATGCTAAGGCACAGGCTGGAGGGGCTGTGACTGGCAGAAATGCGCCCACACCATGTTGTTGCTAAAAAATATGATTTGGTTTCAAATATATATTTACAGGACAATTTATTGATATTAGTTTTACTCTGCATCCCAAAGGCTGTTTTTTGTTTGTTTTTTTTTTAACATATGACCAGCAGCAGAGGACTGGAACTTCCTCCTGTCACTGTTTCCCTGCAAACAGGCTGGGAAAGAGCTGGGTCATGTGACAGCAGTAGATATAAAAGAAAAAAAAAAAGTATATACATTTTTTTTTTTTTTTTTTTTTTAGTTTACAATGTAAACTAAACAGTGTGTGTGTGTGTTTAGTGTCTCTTTACATTAATAAATTATCTGGTAATTTAGTTATAATTTTCGTTTGTAATACCAGGTGCATCCAAATACCAAAGATCTTCAACACCTGACCCAATAACAAGCTGTCCTCCATGTGAATACATGAAAAATATATATATTTTTAGTATCCTTGGCCTATATGGTAATAAACGTCAGAGGTTAAGGACAGAGCAACATTAAATGGATTACCTGTCTATAATGGAAATAATTCAAAGCTATTATATCACATGTACCATATAGGTCACATGACAGCATGTCCTACAGTGCACTACAAAGACTGCAAACATTGTCCTGGAACAAATCCGCTCTCAAATGACAAGACGGAACCTGTCTTAACTCAAAGTGAAATAAAAAAAAAAATTTCCGAAGACAAAAAAAAAAAAAAGGAAGCATGAGTTCTCTACACTGTAATGGGTAATAGGAAGTGTGTGTCCTGCGTGTGAAGATATTTATAGTTTGATATTTTAGGTACATACCGTATAAATAGGCGTTCATTTACATTATTCACATGCAGTAGGAGTGATCTATGAAAATTGAAGTGGTTACCAGGATCAGTCAAATTCCAGGATTTATTTTCAAAGTACGGGTCAAAATTTCCAATGACGGCAAGATAAACCTTCATTTATTGCTATGGGCAGATATCTCCCATCCTCTATATGCTTCACTGAGAGTGGTTGGTCAATGGTTGTGTGCTGGGTCCTTAGACATGAGAGTGCTAGCCAATCAGGCGAGTGTCATCCCCTTCTATAAGTAGCTTATTTAGACTCACACCACACTGGCCAATCAGAAATGGTTTAGGATAAACAAATGAGAATAAACTCAAACCTGGCTGCTGTGATTAAGGCCGCTATGCACACTGGACGGCTCTGGTGTTAGGAGAGGACACAACGCACCATCCAGCCCTACTGCCGGCAGCCTGTCAAACTCTAGGAGAGGTCACTGCAGCTGGATGGTGCACCTAGAAGGGAGAAGAAAGCCCAGAACACAAGAAGTCTGCATTCTAAACATTTGTCCCTGGGCACATATTGCCCTAAATGTTAGTCCCCTAGGTACTCTGTCCAGCCGCAGCAGCTGTCAGCCTCCCATACAGTTTAACAGGCTGCCAGCAGAATGGCTGGACAGTGCAAAAATGTCAGAGCCTTATGCATCGGGACTAAACGCCCAGTCTGTACGGGGCCTTAGGAGGGCCATTCCTGCAATGCTTGCAACTGTTAGTCTAGAGGTGGTCCGTGTACATCCTTCCTGAAGAGTGATTACAGGCAAAATGACCAGTTACACTTACCGGTAACAGTGTTTCTGGGAAGTCTTCCAGGACGGCACCCTGAGAGATGACTGGTCCTCCTGACAGGAAACACAATCAAGAAAGAGGTTAAAAACCCCGCCCCTCCCTGCACTCCTCAGTTGTGCAAAAGTATTAACCCACACCAGTGCATGAAAGTGAAACAAAAACACCTCCAATGTACCACTATATAAAAAATACAAACCGGGTGGGAAGTAGGCCTGCCGTCCTGGAAGACTTCCCAGAAACACTGTTACCGGTAAGTGTAACTGGTCATTTTCTCAAGTCGTCTTCCAGGACGGCACCCTGAGAGAGGAGCAAGTAGCTCAGGCCTACCTTAGGGCGGGACCACCGCTTGCAGGACCTTTCTGCCGAAGGCCAGATCCTGGGGTGACAGCAGTTCCACTCTGTAATGTCTCAGGAACGTGTTCTGGCTTGACCACGTTGCTGCCTTACAGATTTGATCTACCGATGCTCCGGCTCTTTCTGCCCAAGAGGTTGCCAGAGACCTTGTAGAGTGAGCTTTAAGATTAGTTGGAGCCGTCTGACCTGAATGCTCATAAGCTATGGCAATAGCCTGTCTAATCCATCTAGCAATGGTCGTTCTAGAGGCCTGTTCGCCTCTTCGAACTCCACAAAAACTAACCAACAAATGTTGAGATTTCCTAAACTCTTTAACCTTATCTAGGTAGAGCAACAGACACCTCCTGACATCCAACGTATGGAAGGCCCTTTCCTTCTCGTTCTGTGGATTGAGACAGAAGGAGGGTAAAATAATCTCCTGTGACCTATGGAAGCGTGAAGCCACCTTGGGAAGGTACAAAGGGTCCTGCCTGAGAATAATTCGGTCTTCTAACAGGCGGAAAAAAGGCTCCTTCATAGAAAGAGCATGTAAATCGCCCACCCTTCTGGCTGTAGTAACAGCCAGAAGGAAGGCGGTTTTAAAAGAAATCAATCTGACTGAAGATTGAGCCAACGGCTCAAAAGGTGCCCTGGTCAGGGCTTCCAAGACTAAAGATAAATCCCACGGTGGAAATTCCTTCATTTGCACCGGGGAAAGTCTCTCTCTAGCCGACAAGAATCTCTTAATTAAAGGATCTAGGGCTAATCTGACATCCAGAAAACTAGACAGGGCCGCCACCTGAACCTTCAGAGTTTTGGTGGCTAAACCTCGGTCTACTCCCTCTTGTAGGAAGTCTAAAATAACAGGTATTTGCTTCTGGGGAACTTTTCTCGCTTCACACCAACGGGAAAAAGCCCCCCAGACCCTAGCATAAATGCGTCTAGTTACCGGCTTTCTACTCAGTAACAGGGTGTCAATCACCTTTTCTGAACACCCCTTGTTGCGCAGGCACTCCCTTTCAACAGCCAGGCTGTCAACCTGAAGAACCCGGGGTTCGGATGGTAAAGAGGGCCTTGAAGCAGAAGATCCTGACGTTCTGGAAGCTGAACCAGAGGCACCACCGCCCAGTTCCACAACGTGGGAAACCAGGACCTTTTGGGCCACCAGGGGGCAATCAGGATCAAATTGCCCCTGGCCCGACTCAGTCTTTGAAGGATTCTTGGAATCAGAGGTAAGGGAGGAAACGCATAAGCCAGCCTGAAATCCCATTCCTGAGCCAATGCATCCACCCCCTCGGACCCTCGTTCCCTGCAGAGGGAAAAGTATCTCTTGACTCTCCTGTTTTCCCTGCTGGCAAAGAGATCTATCTCCGGTGTACCCAGCTGTTGACAGACCATGGTGAAAATTTCGGGGTTTAGCTCCCATTCTCCCTGCT
Source organism: Lithobates clamitans (assembly GCA_037952925.1). NCBI lineage: Eukaryota > Metazoa > Chordata > Amphibia > Anura > Ranidae > Lithobates > Lithobates clamitans. The sequence goes on from JBBGZY010001540.1 coordinate 614,330, forward strand.
GTACTGTCTGACGACTGAGGAAGTCTGCCTTTATGTTGAAAACTCCCCTTATGTGTACCGCAGAAATGGATGGAATTCTCTGCTCCGCCCATTCTAGAATCTCCTGTGTCAGACTCATTAGGGGAAGCGACCGTGTGCCCCCCTGACGGTTCAGAAAGGCCACTGTCGTGGAATTGTCGGAGAGGATCTGAACTTCCTTCCCCTTGATCCTGTCCTCGAAGGCTATTAGAGCCTCCCTGACAGCTAACAATTCCCGGAAATTGGAAGACGCAATTCTCTGTCGTGTGTCCCACACACCCTGAGCTTGCAGTTCTTCTAGATGGGCCCCCCATCCCCACGAGCTCGCATCGGTCGTTATTCTGACCGGCTGAAGCTGGAACCAAAGATGGCCTGTCCCCAACCTTTGGGGGTTGAGCCACCAAAGTAAGGAATTTCTTATTCTTAGAGGGATGGTCACCAGAGTATCTAGGGATTCCTTCTTTCCATCCCATGAGGATAGAAGGAAGTTTTGCAGGGGTCTTGAATGGAACTGGGCCCAAGGTACTGCTGGGATACATGAGGTCATAAGACCTAGAATCCTCATGATCACTCTTCTGGATACTACCTTCTGGTGCCGGATTGAAGACACTGAAATAATCAGTGCTTCTATCTTCTCCTGCGGAAGGATCAGTTTCTGCCTTACCGAGTCCACCCACAGACCCAGGTAGAGTTTGGTCTGGGAAGGAATCAGAGAGGATTTCTCCTGACTTATCAACCACCCCAGGGACTCCAAGGTGGATATTACCCTGTCCAGATCCCGGAGAAGGGATTCTCTGGAAAGGTTGTAGACCAACAGATCGTCTAAATATGGTATCAGGGAAATCCCCTGAAGGTGCAGGTAGGAGATGACCTCTGCAAGGATCTTTGTAAACACCCTTGGACTGGCGCCCAGTCCAAATGGTAGGGCCTGGAACTGCCAGTGCTGTGTACCCAGATCCGTGCGGATAGCAAAGCGAAGGAACACCTGGTGCTGCGGTAGAATGGGAATATGCAGATATGCATCCTTCAGGTCTATGGTAGCCATGAAGACCTCTTTTAACAGAAGTTTTCTGACCGTATAGACCGATTCCATGCGAAATCTTTTGTATCGCAGGAAGGTATTTAATTTCTTTAGATTCAGGATTAACCTGAATTTCCCGGACGGTTTTGGAACAACAAAGACGTGGGAATAAAAACCCCTTCCTTGTTGATCCGCCGGAACTGGGAAAATGACTCTCTGACTCGCCAACTGCTCGATATTTTCCATGAGTCCTATGGCTTTTGGCCTTTCTCTGGGTAAAAAGGTCAGTAGAAAAGTCTGAGGAGGCCTGGAAGCAAACTCTAGCCCATAGCCCTCTCTTATCCACTGAAGGACCAGAGGGCTCTGGGCTACCCGCTCCCACTGTGGGATAAATTGTGCCAGCCTCCCTCCCACCTTGGTGCTGGCGTCACTTAGGATCCTTGTCTGCGACCTTAGGGCCGGAGAAAAGGAGAGCTCCCTTCTGTTTGGCTTTACCAACACCCCACTTCTTTCCTTCCTTACGGTCTTTAAACCGGTTGTTGACCTGGGGGCCTCGAAAAATTTTTTTGGCCTTTTTAGGTTTAACCGGAAACTTCTTTCCCTTCTCCGTAGATCTGGAGAGGGTCTGGTCCAACCCTGTACCAAACAGGAGAGATCCTTCAAAAGGAAGACCGCATAACCTGGTCTTAGAGGTATGATCCCCATCCCAGGTCTTAACCCATATGGCTCTTCTGGCAGAATTGAGAAGCGCTGCTGTCTTAGCTGAAGTCCGCACCGACTCCACTGCCGCATCCGCAAGAAAGGCAACTGCCTTACCAATTACTTCCAAGGAATCCAAAAGATCCTTGGACCTGGAAGAACTCGCCACATGGTCAGTCAGCTTATTCAGCCACATGTTAGTATTCCTGGCTATACAAGCTGAAGCTAAAGCCGGACTTAGAGTAGCCGCATTGGCCTCCCAGGCCCTGCGTAAAAGGGTCTCTGACCTACGGTCCATTTGGTCCCGGATGTTACCTGCGTCTTCAAAAGACAGGTCAGATTGTTTAGACACCTGGGCCAAAGATGCATCTAGTTTGGGAAGTTTAAAAAACTTCTCCTGCTCCTCTTCCTTAAACGGACACCTGCGTTTCCAGGTTTTAAACTTCTGAAGTTTATTCTCTGGCTCCTTCCATTCTCTTAAAACAATGTCTTTTAGAGACTGGTGGATAGGTAACACTTTAGACTGAGCCTTAGACAACCCCTGATACAACCTATCTTGTACAGAAGTTTGAGCCTCCGGCTCCTGGATCTCCTCAGAAGCATAAATAGCCCCTAGGAGGCCCTCCATATCATCTGTTGAGAAGATATGTCTGCCTGGCCTGGAGTGTTCCCCTTCCTCCTGGCTATCCTCTGCGTCTTCCCCTTCTTCAAGGAGACCACGGCAGGGGCCCTCCACCTCCTCCGCTTCCTCCTCCGAATCCTGAAAAGATGGCGGTTTCTGCGGAATGGTGCCTACCTGTCTCGCACTAGAAAAGGCACTATCCTGGGAGGATGAGCCTTCTCTGCTATCCTGCCTAGAATTGAGGCTAGCCTGAAAGGCTTTAAGTGTGGACAGCATTTCAGATTGTACTGAGAGAAAATCCCTCATAACTTCTGAAGTCTCCTTCCCTGACAATTTGTGGATGCATTTGTAACAGAACGGCTTGGTGTGCTCTGCAGCTAGTTTGTCATTGCAGTACCCACACCTCTTAGTTCGGGAAGGATTTTTGGGTCTCGGTCTACTGGCAACACTCTGGGTTTCTGTGTCTGCAAAAAAACAAGAAGCCCGTTTAGCTAGTAACCATAAACAGAGATCCCTTATGAGGTTAAAGGCTAGAGGGCCACCCTCTCCCTTATCTCCTCCAGCCTGGTAGACTCACCCCCGGTGGCCTCCACAATAGCTGCAGACTCCTCCTGCTCCATTGCAGTCAGTGAGTCATGGACGCCTGCTCCTTGCCTGTTGCGCTGCTGCCTCTGCCGCCCAGAACTACCCCCCTTTATATACAAAGGGTCCTGCCCAGCTGGTACCTGTAGTCCCTGTGCTGCTTCAGGCTCCTCATGGCGCTCCGAACGCCGCCGCCATCTTGCCGAGGTCTCGGGCAATCGCGCTCTAGTGTCCGGGCCGCCGTGACGTCATTTCCTCTGGAAAGATCCACCGCAAAATGGCGCCGGACACACACACAGCCGCCGGCGCTGAGGCGGCCAGGACACTCAGCAAACACCTGCATCTTGCAGCAAACGGCAGAGCTGGCAAATCCTCTCCAAAAACCGACAGGTAAGGAGAGGGGGGAGCAGGAAAATGGTCCCTGGAGTTCTGGAGACTCACAGTGCCCAGGGTCCTCCAGTTCTCATGGGGAGCTCTTCATTGCCCCCCTGAGAAAATAGGGGAAACGAACCCCCCGGGAAGGGTAAGCCCTACCAGACCCAAAGGTTTTCCAAAAACCTGCAGTCTGGTTCCCAGGGGGAGACTTCCAGCCCACGGCCTTAGGTCTATAAGAAAAAAAACAAACTGTTTCGCTGTGGGGAAACACAATCAAAAACTGAGGAGTGCAGGGAGGGGCGGGGTTTTTAACCTCTTTCTTGATTGTGTTTCCTGTCAGGAGGACCAGTCATCTCTCAGGGTGCCGTCCTGGAAGACGACTTGAGAAAACAAGTTTTTGCATCTAATACCTTTCATAAACAGTATTGCCACTGCACTCTTGTATGGACTTGAATGAAGGGTCATTTCAAGACACTTCAATAAAAAAGTAGTAGTAAAAAAACAAACAAAAAAAAACAAAAAAAACAAAAACAAAAAAACCACAGGATACTGCCCTTACAAAATGGTCACTGGCCCCAATGCATTCCATACTAGTGTGTGGTCTGACGTGAATGAGCCCTTAAAGTAAACCAGTCAAACAGGGCTATAGAGAGACACACTATATTACCAAAAGTATTGGGGTGCCTACCCTTACACACAAACTTTAATGGCATCCCAGTCTTACTCCGTAGGGTTCAATAATGCGTTTTCCCACCCTTTGCAGCTATAACAGCTTCAGTCCTTTTGGGAAGGCCGTCCACAAGGTTTAGGAGTGTGTCTATGGAAATGGTTGACCATTCTTCCAGAAGCGTATTTGTGAGGTCAGACACTGATGTGGACAAGAAGGCCTGGCTTGCAGTCTCCGCTCTAATTCATCCCAAAGGTATTCTATCGGGTTGAGGTCAGGACTCGCTCATCCATGTCTTTATGGACCTTGCTTTGTGCACTGGTGCGCAGTCATGTTGGAACAGGAAGGAGCCATCCCCAAACTGTTCCCACAAAGTTGAAAGCATGAAATTGTCCAAAATGTCTTGGTATGCTGATGCCTTAAAAGTTCCCTTCACTGGAACTAAGGGGCCAACCCCTGAAAAACAACCCCACACCATAATCCCCCCTCCACCAAATGATTTGGACCAAGGTCCATAAAGACATAGATGAGCGAGTTTGGGGTGAAGGAACTTGACTGGCCTGCACAGAGTCCTGACCTCAACCCGATAGAACACCTTTGGGATGAATTAGAGCGGAGACTGCGAGCCAGGCCTTCTCTCCAACATCAGTGCCTGACCTCACAAATGCTCTTCTGGAAGAATGGTCAAACATTTCCATAGACACACTCCTAAACCTTGTGGACAGCCTTCCCAGAAGAGCTGAAGCTGTTATAGCTGCAAAGGGTGGGCCAACTCAATATTGAACCCTACGGACTAAGACTGGGATGCCATAAAGTTAATTTATGTGCAGAGGCAGTTGTCCCAATACTTTTGTCAATATAGTGTATAAAAAAAAAAAAAAAGGAGTACATTACTTTTGTGAAAAACGCACATCTAAAAGAAGCCAGACAGAGAGACAGGCAGTTCATTTTGACCTTTCCCCTTTAAAGTCCAGCTTGGTCCCGCCTTCCAATCTCTTTTTGACCAATGAGGCCATCACAATAGAGGACTAATCAGGAGGCAAAATGGAAGTTGAGCCAAGCATGACTTTTAGGCACACACCGTTTATTTTTGCCCATGAATAATTGGTAATGATATTGACACATAAGGAATGTAGAAATGTAACAAGCAGTAACAATCAATCGTTAACGATCGCACAACGCTCCAGGTTTGTGCAATCAATTACATGCGACTGCATTTTTAGCGCTTGCTAGCAATCAATCAGAGGCGCCTTTACCAGACTAGAAGACCGTATCGGATATCATCCGTGTTCAGCCAGCCACACAGGAACGTCAGGATTGGTGCAGAATGTCATCTGCCCGTATCTCTGGGTCTGCCGATTATCTCAGATATGTGGTTGTCACTGAACGGAATACCTTTATTATACACTCAGTCTGAAGGGCTCAGGTCCGTCACACGATTATTTTCAGATAAAAATGTGAAAATATTCGAAAAGATCATATTATATGATTATTCAGCCAAAATTAGTGCACGATTGATCCAAAACGAATGAATGCCCGACTTAGACCTGCCCGGGTCTTCAGACTGTCATCTTACTCTGTTGTCTGCAGGAAACAAAGCGATATTCTTAAAGTTTTTCAAGACAGTCTGCCAAATTTGTCAACCACCCATACTATATACACCTTGATCAGCCTGCACCCATACTATATACACACCTTGTTCAGCCTGCACCCATACTATATACACCTTGATCGGCCCGCACCCATACTATATACACCTTGATCGGCCCGCACCCATACTATATACACCTTGATCGGCCCGCACCCATACTATATACACCTTGATCGACCCGCACCCATACTATATACACCTTGATCGACCCGCACCCATACTATATACACCTTGATCGACCCGCACCCATACTATATACACCTTGATTGACCCGCACCCATACTATATACACCTTGATGGGCCCGCACCCATACTATATACACCTTGATCGACCCGCACCCATACTATATACACCTTGATGGGCCCGCACCCATACTATATACACCTTGATGGGCCCGCACCCATACTATATACACCTTGATGGGCCCGCACCCATACTATATACACCTTGATGGGCCCGCACCCATACTATATACACCTTGATCGGCCTGCACCCATACTATATACACCTTGATCGGCCTGCACCCATACTATATACACCTTGATCAGCCTGCACCCATACTATATACACCTTGATCGGCCTGCACCCATACTATATACACCTTGATCGGCCTGCACCCATACTATATACACCTTGATCGGCCCGCACCCATACTATATACACCTTGATCGGCCCGCACCCATACTATATACACCTTGATCGGCCTGCACCCATACTATATACACCTTGATCGGCCTGCACCCATACTATATACACCTTGATCGGCCTGCACCCATACTATATACACCTTGATCGGCGTGAAGGGAGAAAGGAAGGAGCAAGCAGTCATTCTTCATATCCAAAATGATACAAACATTTGTAACATGAGAAAAAACTTCCAGTCTATGTATCAGAGTACACTGGAACAATATATAAATGTATAGGGTGTTAAAATGTTTTATGGCTTCTTTATAAATCGCTAGAAAGCTACAATCATCAGGAGACGTTTAGACCGCACACAAAGTAAACCCAAACAGTCTGATCAGTTCAGAAGATCGATAACAAATCTGGAGAGCCAGTGGGATACTTTATCTAGATTTTTGATTTTCAGTATTCATACAGTGCAGAAAATGTATGCAGTGCTTTACATATTTCACATTACCACCAGTCCCTGTCCCCAAGGAGCTGACAATCTAAGGCTGGGTTCACATGGCTGCGACTTCATTAACAGAAGTCAATGCAAGTCCTGATGAAGTCGCCCCAAAGTAGTGCAGGAACCTTTTGTTGAGTCGCATTGATTAGAACTGTTCCATTGCAATTAATGGGGTGCGACTTTTCATGCGACTTTAAACTCTCAAGTTGCGGCAGTGTGAAACTAGCCTATGGCTGGCCATACACAACACAATCTGACTGTACAATCTCTGACTTCTTTTTCAGCAATCTAATAAAATTAGGTTCAAATCAGACAGGCCCAAACAAAATAAAGAACTATCAGACAGGCTCTTGCACTACCCAGTTGATGGCAGATCTAAAGGATTGTACAGATTGTAAAGTGTATAGTCAGCCTAAGGTCCCTATCTCACATACATACATACTACGGACAATTTTGGGTCCTTCTGCACAGCCAACTCGGACAGCAGGAGATCACTAAATAGATCAGATTGGTAAAGAGATCACTTTTATGACACCAATGTCCAAGTTTCCTCCATCTTTATTGGCAGGTGGATGGGCACCCTTCATTGGTGTTCATCTGATGTGTCCTGAGTGGGTGTGCAGAAAACAGAGACGGACGCCTATTCCGTTTGTGTTGTGCCTTGATGTAAAGTGACGCACATTTGTTTACATCCTCCCGCCCATTGAGATATACTGCCATCCATATAAACAGATGGACAGACTGATTGCTTGTCTGAAAAGGGCCAATCAACATAACAGCATATTTTTAGAGTGTGGAGGAAACCCGTACAAGTACAGGGAGAAAACATGCAAACTCCATGCAGTTAGTGGAACTTAAACTGAGGTGCCAGGCTGAAGTGCCAACCACTGTTGTAGAGTTCTACGCAAACTGTTGGTGCTATACAAATGCTGTAGAATAATATTAGCTGTGCTTTGTCTATAGATTCCATTCCAGCAAACCTGATACAAAGTGTCTCTTTCTGTAGCGGAGTGCTGTGAAGTCTCCAGTGGAGATCTGCTCCCAGCATACAAGCAGTAAATGTCACAATGATTGTGTATAGTCGGCTCCCCTCTGAGGGGTCACATTGTAAAAATCTATGTGCAGAACTCAGACAAAGCAAACAATCCCTGGCAGAGCTCAGCGCCCCATGCTGACCGGCATCAACACCGGCTGCACCTTCCCTGCAATTCACTAATGAAGGATCCCACCCAGACACACAATGACATTATCAGTCTGCACACAGATGGGGGGACCTGCAACAAAGACAACACTTCACTCTGATTGGCTGTCTATGGGGCCCATCAGAGGGATCACCCCAACACACACACAGCCCAGATCACCCCATCTACATTGATCGCGGGAAGATCACCCCATCTACATTGATCGCGGGAAGATCACCCCATCACCCCATGCACGCTGTCATGCTATTTATTCAATGATGAGCTGCTGCTTGTCAAAGCCTCCAAATAATGAACTTTTTTTGGCCAACACATTGAGGGGGATTTCTGAAAACTGGAGCAGATCGGATCCGTGGTGTGGCAACCAACCAACTTCTAGCTTTTATCTTCAAATCAGAACTGTGCAAGCTAAAGAAAGAAGCTGATTGGACGCCATGCACAGCTCCAGTTTTGATAAGAACTAGAACTAAACAACAGTGATCCCCGAGGGATTGCACCGCTGGAAATGGGGACTCCATTGTATCCTATGGTGCCTGTTCACACCTGACTGTCATGTTGCTGGTCACCCAAAGCTGCAAAAAGTAGCGATGGGGGGGGGGGTGGTAAACATTTGTAGTTCAGACTAGGGCTGGGGAAAAAAATCCCCGCAGTGCCTCAGGACCGTCGCAGTTTAAAAAAAAAGAAAACAAACAAAAAAGAAAATAAACAAAAAAACACCTTGATTCGAACCGTAAATCGAGTTTTTAAAAGAATCGAAGATTTTTTTTTTATTTTTTTTTTAAATCTCCCAGTGCTAGTTCAGACAGGTTTTTGTTACCTGCCAAACCCCCCCCTTAGGCAGCAGATCAGCAGATTGGGGCGTTACATGTCCCAGGTGTGGCGATTCTCGCCCGCAGTAAAGATTTCCTGACATGTAGTGATTGGCGGGTGGCCAGCCTGATGAACGCCACACAATGAAGAACAGCAAACGCCCCAAAACTTTGTGCATTGCAAGCCGTTGTGGTGAGATTGGTGGCATCACATGAACCTTCCTCACCGCCTGCCAGTACCCTCTGAAGTGCAATCCAAATGCAGATCGGGCTTCAGAGGAAAGGGAGATTTGCTGCACCTCTAATGGTGCCCATACACTAGACAAAAAAAAAATCGTTCCAAAATCTGTCATTTGGACAGGTCGTTCGTTTTTCGGTCAGTTAATTCGCACAAAATTAGTAATAAAGTTTTTGAGCAAAAAGACAAGTTTGGAAAATTTCTGCCGAAGGAACGATAAATGGAAAAGGTTGATGTGTTTCTCGTCCAAACTGTTTGCACTGGGCATGTGTGACAAATCGAAGAACAGATTTATGGATCAAAACTCGGTCGTTACATGATGGCAAAATCGTTTGCTCCCAGGGCTCTGATTGTTATTTTAAAATGAGTTGGAAAGATTTTTTGTATTGTGTATGGCCAGCATTAGTCTACCCCAAGCTTTATTTCATTCAACCCAGCGTGTAGGGAAAAATTATATATATATATATATATATATATATATATATATATATATATATATATATATATATATATATATATATATATATATATATACACACACACACACACACACAGACATACATATACATACATATATATATATACACACATACACAACACGAAAAAAAAACTGACAGCTCCGGTTCGGAGTCACTGTACTAACAATCCGATGTTAGTGCAGCAATTTCCCCTGCTGAGCTATTGTGTTTTGACAGGGGGGCGGAGACACCAATGCCCCCCTCCTCGCCATTGGCTGAGAGCGCTGATCAGGAGCCAGTCTGCAGATCTTTTTTGATCATGAACCTTCGGCAGAAGCCGGTTTACCGTTGTCACCCGACATTCGCTCCCGTCTAGAATAGGTGTTAGGGACAGAGCCGGTCCCTAAAGACTTCAATAGGAGCGCCTGAAAATGCCCAATTCCTGGCCCCTCCTCCTAGTGCCTAACATTCCATTGGCTAAAAACAAAAGCGCTTGGCTCCAAAAAAACAGGTCTACAAAACATGCATAAAAAATAAATAGAAAAAAGCTCCAAAAGCACTGGGAGACACTCACACATGAGCCTAAATGTTCATCACACATGTTACAATCTGATTGTACAATCTCCTTTAGATCTACCAACAAAGTATGTCGTGTAAAGCTGGCCTTTAGATTTACCTTCATTTAGTACAAGGACCTGCCTGATTGCATACAATGTGAAAGTGTTTAGGTAACTCATATTATATGGTTTTGGTAAATCTAAAAGAAAAATTGTACAATGTATGGCCAGCCTGGTTGTGTACAGAGTGATTGGATAGATGAGGGAGGGCCTCACATTACATAGCTGTGGTAGATGTAAAGTTGATTGTATAGAGATTGTATGATCAGATTGTAATGTACATGGGGAGCCTTATAGTTACCAATCGTATGACTTGATGAAAACGATTGAATTTTCAAATCAGACAAATAGCCATAAACTTCCCTTCCTTAGAATGGATCCTGATCAGATTCAATCACAGGGAGTGGATTGGTGGGGAAGGTTTGCATTGATTGGAAGCACTGAGATTTATCGATCGGATCACGGATCGGATTGGTCATATTAGGAGTTTTATGGTGGAAAACGTACGATTGTATCTTCCAACGATTGATTGTGTGTCGTATAGATTGATTGGGGACTGCAGATTGATGAGATGGATAGGAGAATAGATTGATGATGATAGAAGTGTGTATGGTCCCCATAGGAGAGGAGGACCAATCCAGGAGAAGGAATACCAGGACTGGCGCCTTGTGATTGGCTGAGCAGTGATTGTCCCTGGAAATGACAGCTGGGACTCCTCTGCAGCCAATCACATCGTCCATCCTCTATAAAGGGACAAAGGAGTTGTGGTCTCTGCACAGAGTGAAGTTGTCCCTACACACAGCACAATGGGGATCGGAGGATCACTCACCGATAGTTGGCTGGTGTTGGGGGAGTCCTCTGTGACCGGCAGGAATTCCTCTATAAAGGTCTCTTTCATGGTGAAGTCCTCCCCCCCGTCCGCTCTCCGGAGGAAGCCGATCCGACATCAGCTCATACACAGCACTGCAGCCTCAGCGCGCTCTACCTCTGTCTGTGTGTGTCTCCAGGACACGCCCACCGAGCCGCCCACTTCATCATTTAGGACAATTAGGCGCAGACAGCCGGGGGAGTGGGCAGCTTGTATTTCCCCGCCCACGGCACGCCTACAGACCCGCCCCCCTCTCCAGCAGCCAGGACAATTAGGTTGAGGGTTCCCCCAGTCCATCCTTTGTGTGCGATCACCTCCGATCTGTACATGGACCATACACAGGACCGACACAACATATCCTTCATTTATAATAGCAGCACCATCCTCCATGATACACACACCTTACAATCTACAACTAGTATATAGGAGGGAGGTCCTCCTATAAACATAGATTGGGTAGATCTCAGGCTGATTGTACAGAGATTGGAGAAGGAGTCATCATACACACATTACAACCTGACCGTACAATCTTAGATCTAGGAGGACCTCCTCCCTCATCTATACAATCGGTACCTCCCTGCACTATATGGTTGTTGGTAGATGGAAGTCTAGGTTCACACCCATACGGCTGCGTTCAAATCGTTTTTTAGGCACGTTTTTCAGTGTATTTTACGTTTTTAAACCAGCGTTTTTTAATGCGTTTTTGCATGCAGTTTTTAGGGGTTTTTTTCTCTTTACACTCACTATAAAACACACTGTATAAAGCTGGTTGCTAAGGATAGGGGTGGGGAAGCCAGCCGCCTCGTCCCTACCAACCGATGAGCCATCAGCTGGCAGCAGGGTTCCCACTGAAAGCTGACTTAAAAAAAATAAAAAATTGCAGACAAAAAAAATTTGCAAAAAAAAAACGGCAAGGTTTTTTTTTTTTGTGAATTTGACGTTACAAGGGTCGGCTCCCCGGGTGACGTAATCGATGGCCACGCCCCATGCCTATATAAAAGGCGCCAGACAGCGGGGAACATAACAATGGAGGAACACAGCTTCACAACAAGACCAGCTTTTTTAGTTTTTTGGCGGGTAGCCTGCGACGGCGCGAGGAGGAGGAGGAAGACAACGACACCGGAAGATGACGCGGCAGAAGGCGAGGGCATCAGGAGAGACGACATCGGGAGAGACGACATCGGGAGAGACGACATCGGGAGAGACGGCAGCTCAGAGCCATTTTACTATTAAAAGAATTGTCAAAAACCGGCTCTTGTTTTTTTTCTTTACTTTTCACTGCTTTTTTGGTGAATGGGTAGGGATACCATGTACCCGATACCGATTCACATAGGGTGGGGGGCCGGGATCTGGGGGGTTCCTTTGTTAAAGGGGGCTTCCAAATTCCAATAAGCCCTCAGCCCACAGACCCCAACAACCACCGGGCAAGGGATGTCGGGAAGAGGCTCTTGTCCTCATCAACATTGGGGTAAGGTGCTTTGGGGTGCCCCCATGCTGCCCCAAAGCACCCACCCCCCCCATGTTGAGAGCATGCAGCCTGGTATGGTTCAGGAGTAGGGGGGCGCTCGCTCATCCCCTCCCTTTCCTGACCTTCTGAGCGACATGCTTGGATAAGGGTCTGCTATGGATTTTGGGGGGGACCCCACGCCGTTTTTTTCTTAAACTTTGGCATGGGGGTCCCCTCCGAATCCATACCAGACCCGAACCCCACACCGTTTTTTTTTTTGCAAATTTTTTTTTGCCGGCCCCCTGCTTAGCAACTAGCTATATACAGTGATAAAATAAGAAACGCAAAACACATCCAAAATGCACCACTTGCGTTTCTGGTGCAGCTCCATTGAAGCCTATTAGCCGCAAATCGCAGGGAAAAAAGTCCCCGACCCTTTCCAAAACCGCGCCAGCCGCAAAACGCATAAATGTGAACTAGTACCATAGGAAACCATGTAAATGGACTGTAGTGCGTTTCTGCAAACTGCAAAATGCACTAAAAATGCATAGGTGTGAACGTAGGATAAAGGAGATTGTACAATCAGATTGTAATGTGTGTGCTGAGCTCTAAGTGGACCTTCACTCTCTTTTTCTTTTTTTCATTGAAGCTCGGTTCACATATATGCAGTGCGGGAAACACAGCGAATCCTGTGCGCTTCCTGCACCGCGTGGAAATCACACAGCATTCAGGCAAACCGCAGCAGGTGTCAATGTCAACGAGACACCAAAATAGTTCACAAAACGCAGTGCGATTGACAGAATCGGATCGCATACGTGTGAACACATGCAATCGGATTCAAGTGCAGGGGGGAAAAAAGGGTCCTGCACCTTGTTTTCCTTGGATCCAGTGTGGATTGAGGCATACAAATGAATGGCTCAAATCGCACCGTACAGACATCACGTGTGGTCTGCACAGGAATGTGGTGCGAATCACATGTGATGTGCTGCACCGCATATATGTGAACTGAGCCTTAAAGTGGTTGTAAAGCCACTTTTCTTCTTCCTATAATCCCCGGTGTTATATTAACTGCTTCCGGACCGCCTTCCGCACATTTACGGCGGCAAGGTGGTCTGGCTGTGCGAAACAACGTACCTGTATGTCGCTTCGTGCAGTAGCCTCTGGGGGGTGCACGCGCTGACTGGACAGAGGGGGAGCCAATCAGCGGGTCCAGTGGATGCGATGTCCACCGGCCACCCGCAATCCTTTCCCAGAGAGGCAGAACGGCGATCTGCTGATGTAAAGAAGGCAAATCGCCATTCTGACATGGGAGAACATAGAGATCTTGTGTTCCTGCTAAACAGGAACATCGATCTCTGTCTTCATCCAGTCAGACCATCCCCCACACAGTTAGCAAGCACCGTTAAGGACACACTTAACCCTTTGATCGCCCCCTGATGTTAACCCCTTCCCTGCCAGTGACATTAGTACAGTAACAATGCATATTTTTAGCACCGATCACTGTATTAGTGTCACTGGTCCCCAAAATAGTGTCAGTTAGGTGTCTGATTTGTCCACCGCAAAAAAATAACTGCAAAAAAAAAAAAAACGGCATGTGAATTTATTTATTAAAAAATGCTGTTTCATACCCAATTTCGGAGCACCCCTCGGCGCTCACGCGACCGCCCACTGCCGTCTTCCCAAATACAACAGCTACAGCCGACGGGGCTGAGAATACCCAGCTGACGTCAGCCGGGAGGAGGGAAGGAGAGCTGCGGGGGGGTTACGTGGGCACCAATCGGCGCTTTGAAATTAGGTATGAAGCAAAATTTTTAAAAATAAATAACATACACTGGGGCACATACTTTAATTTAACACAGGGGATTATAGGAAGAAAACAATTTTTTGCAGCAGGAGGGGGGGGGGCGGGCACTGACACAGCTGACAGGCAGGGAGGGAGGAGGGAGAGAGGACAGAGGAGCACTGCGGATGACAGAGGCACGTAAACTGACCACATTGTTGGGGCTCGGCAGCCATGATAAACCGTGGTCAGTTTACAGGGGTGAGGGTATAGCCAGGCAGGATCAGCCAGGTATTTCAGGTGACACAGGGGGCCAAATTACACAGCACAAGCACTGTGCTGTATAGCATGCTTTCAGGGAACAGGATGCTTTTTTTTTATCAATCCTGACCCTCCTCCTCTTCCTCCTCTTCTAATGAAATTGCATTTAAAATGTTTCTTTAACCCCTTCCCACCCGGGGAAGGGCCAGCCACTCAAGTGACCCCTGTGGTTGGCTGTCACAGCAATTACATGATTGGGAGCCGGTTCCGATTATTAGTAGAGACTGAGAGCAGATCCGACAGTTCAGTCACTGTGCCAAGAGTATATAGTGATCATGCTCTCTGGCTACTATATTTGCTATGTATGGGCATTAGAGATGGGCTCGTACGTGTTCGAAATTCCACATGCCCGATCCCGCTAGGAAGCCGACACTGCACACGGCTAATCACAGGCAGTGAGACATTTCCCGATCTGTGCAGCTGCCAACCAGAAAATGTCTCACTGCCTGTGATTAGCTGTGTGCAGTGTCCGTTTCCTGGTGGGATCCCGAACATGCCCAAGCCCATCTCTAATGGGCATTAGAGCCAACCCTCTAGGTGTTACATGGGAAGCAAGAGGAGTACAGCTCACACTTCGACTTCTATCACCCAATCAGGAATTGCATCTTATGGGCTATGTAGAACACACCATGTGTGGGTGATCAGGGGTCGGCTGCAAGAACCCAAAAGGAGACAGCCGGCTCCTGATGACACAAGCAATGAAAATGGCAGCACAGGACAGAGTGCAGGGGTGTTCAGCAGATTACAGCGGATTCATTGGATGTGTATGTGCTCATTCACACAATGTGCAGTGATTGATGTCATTCCACACTGGATAAATGTCAGTCACCACAAGGGCACACAGAAATGAACAATTCTAGGTGCTCCATTCACACCGCAACACTGCGCACTGGATGGCTCCTCATGTCACCGCAACACACTGCACCAATGTGAAAAAGAAATGATTGAAGTGTCACTTCCTGCACTTCAAAAAAAGTTTACAGAATTTCAGCTATGGGTATTTATACAGTTGCATTGGTCCAGCGTGGAGCAATGTAACTATGCATACACCATACTTGTGGGATCCCTCTAGATCAGTGGTCTCCAAACTGTGGCCCTGGGGCCAGATGCTGTCTTTTGCTTGATTTCATCTGGCCCTTTCAGCAATGATTCATCAATTAACACCAATAAGGGGGCACAGTTCCTCCCAATGACATCAGCAATGAGGCACAGTTCTTCCCAATGACACCAACAATGGGGCACAGTTCCTCCCAATGACACCAACAATGGGGCACAGTTCCTCCCAATGACACCAACAATGGGGCACAGTTCCTCCCAATGACACCAACAATGGGGCACAGTTCCTCCCAATGACACCAACGATGGGAACCAATGACACCAATCATTCCTCCCAACGGCACCAATGAGGGAGCATGATTCCTCCCAACAACACCAACGATGGCGCAGGATTCCTCTCACTGATACCAAAGATGGGGCATTGGTCACTCCCACTGATGCCGACACATTTTCTACTCCCGATGTCCACAGTCCTGCCCTCCTACAGTCTGAAGGACAGTAAACTGGCCCTTTGTATAGAAAGTTTGGAGACCCTTGCTGTAGAAGTTGGAAATCATTGTAGTAGGCACTTCTAATACAATTATTTCCAGTAACTTCCAGGTCCCGTGCATTTGGAACACAGGAGGTCAGCCACACGGCATGAGCGCCATTCAGAGAAGGCTTTGTATCTTCTCAATGAATGCAAAGCATTCTCTGATTGGACATGGTGGAAATTTTGACTAAACTGTCCAATCAGAGAACACTTTGCACCCATTGAGGAAATGCAAAGCAATTTCTGAATGGTGCTTGTAAAATCTAGTGGAGATCACTAGTAGGGGTGCCTAGTATAGTGACTTCCAGCTTCTAGAGGGATCCCACAGGTATGGTATATACACGATTATACTGGACCAATGAAACTATATTCATATACCCATACCTGGATTTTTTCTTTAAAAAGTAATTATAGGTTCAAGAAGTTTTTGTGTTAACCTTTTAAAGGAAGGGACTGACCATTCCATATTTCCACAAGAGAGCCTGTCTCTATACCACCTGTCTATGCCCTGCACACTGCTCCTAACTTCGATGTGGTCTCGATGTCGATGTCTTACATGCACCAGACAAAGTTTTATGTGATGAGGTTTGAAGTGTGTCAGCTGACTTTGCTCTCACAGGTCTCTTACTGAGCTATGGAAGGAGCAGTGATTCACAAATTGGTATGGTCCATGTGCAACATGGTGCCTGCTCTTCAGGAATAGTGGTCTTTTATAGGCATTTTCCGCAAGTTTATTTTAAGCGTTATACCCTGTAAACATTTTACTGTATGAAGGTGCCGGTGTTCTAATGATCTGGTAAATTCAGCCTATTGTTCTATGTTATTGGCCATGTTAGGCTGAAGGTATCTATAAAAATCAGTCAGGCATGTCAAAGTCAAATGAAACAGCAATGGAAAGGTGAGTAGAAAGGAACGCCTGGTGTCCAATAAGATACAAATTGGAAGGTGAGTTAGAAGGTGTTTATTAAAAATAGCAACAAGCACATTGAGCCAAAACATTTCGGGTGAACAGGGACGCTCCCTTCTTTAGGGCTTTTCACCCAAAACACGTTGGCTTGATGTACTTCTTGCTATTTTCTTCAAATGCCTTCTAACTCACTTGTATCTTATTGGACACCGGGCGATCCTTTCTACTCACCAAATCTACGTCTGGAACGGCACCCAAAGGCCGTGCCTGAAGGAAGCAACCCAAGCCCTAAGAGGACTCACCGCCACCATCCTTTAATTGGGCACAAAACAACTGGAAGGGATTTATTCCTACTCACCCACTCACAACCAGTGACTGATCAAATCAGTCCAGCGTGCTCTACAACCCTAACAAATGAAACAGCATGGAGTAGAAGAGTGCTCTCCAAACTTTCTAAAGAAAGGGCCAGTTTACTGTCCTTCAGACTTTAGGAGGGAATCGGACTGTGCCCAGTGGGAGTAAATAATGCCAGATCTTTGGTATTAGGGAAAGAAATAGTGCCCCATTGTTGGCGTAAGTGGACAAAATAGTGCCCCATAAATGGTGTCAGTGGCAGGAATTATGCCCCATTGTTGGTGTCAGTGGCAGGAACTATGCCTCAAGTGCCGGATTAAAGCAAGCAAGGGGCCGCAGTTTGGAGATAACTAGAATAGAAGAACTCCATAGAGTTGGCCATGGACTTCATTTGTACAGAAAATCTGACCTCTGGCCAAACTGTTCCTTCAGCATTACATATGTAAGCATGCCTCCCCCCCCCATTCCATGCCCCATTCCATGCCCTTATGCCTTAGGTTCAAGCTGAAATTGGATGCCAGGGTCACTTGGCATCTGGATTGGAAGAAGTGAAAATGCAGAATTTGTCAGCCTTACCATCACCAAAGGCTATACATACAGTGTAATTAATATTGGATTCCATATTCTCCCAAGATCCCATGTCTTGTGATTTGGTTCCCATTTCCAGCATTCCTGAATATACCTGTGATTGACCCAATTGGCATGAGTCATGGATCAATTATTGCCCTTCATATTTAGCTTATACAAGCACTGACTGCTATATCTTACAATTCAGTTATTAAACAGAAAGCCAGCTGTGCGTAGGAGAACTGTTCCTTCTCCGGTCGTATAAAGTAAAAAAGAGAAATTACAGATAATTATATAGCAATCTATCTATACATCTATATATAAAAGAGAGAAAAATTTGTTTACGCAGAATGTAAAATAAGGCATATCTTAAAGTTTAACTCCAGGGAATAAATGTATCTTGAATACCAAACTAGCTACCTGTATACTGTTTGTGGATGGCTCTTTCAGTATAAAAATTGATACCTTGCTGCAAGCCAGCTCCTTCACATGAAGCACTGGATTTCCAGGGATGGAATATGCAGCTAGGACAGTGAAGGGTTCCAGGTGCATACCTGCCCCTCCTCTCCCTTTCACAAAAAGCCTTGTATTTTTTGCACAGAATACAAGGGGTTCTGTGAATAGAGGAGAAGAGCTCATGTCACATTACCTGTCCCTCCTCTCCCCTCTTCTTCTCCAATTGCCCTGCCCCCTTCCCATGTACTGGAGATGAAGCGTTATGAACATGTTTGGATTCCATATCATCCTGGGGTGACAACCATGACTTCCACCCTAGATACAGTGGAGGAGTAACGTAGCCACCCAGGGACAGAAAGTGTATTGTAGAATGAGCAAGTGAAAAGAAAGCAAAAAAAGCTTGTAAAAAAAAAAAAAAAGAAGAAGAAGAAAACATATGGAGCCACCACACCAAGGACTAAGAAGTTACTATATATTACATTTTTGGTTTTGGGTTTAGATACACATTATAGCGGAGTTCTGCTTAAAAAAAAATTAAATGTCAGCAGCAACAAATACTGCAGTTGCTGACTTTTAATAATCGGACACTTGCCTGTCCCAGGGTCCAGCAATGCGGGCGTACGAAGCCCCGGTCGTCTCCCCCTTCTCTCTGCGGCGCCAGCATTGTAACTGTGGGCACTCAGCTGTGGCTTCACAGCTGAGCACCCACTGTGCATGCGTGAGCCACGCCGCGCGCCATGACTGGCTGGGCAATCATCTGGGACCTGTGACGTGTCCCAGATGATTGCTAAGAGGGAGGGGGGAGAGGTGATCTCCCTTCTTGTGCCGCGGTGCGCCGGGAGGAAGTGAGAGCTGGGACCCTCTAAAAAGAGGGTACTGCCCCCCCCCCCTCCTAAAAAAAAGGACAAGCCAAATGTGAAATGTCAGGGGGTCACCTCCCTTAAAGCGGAAGTTCCATTTTTGGGTGGGACTCCGCTTTAAAAAATGTTACCAAAGGCAAAAAAATGTTAAAATACCAAACATATTATACTTCCCTGCTCTGTGCTGTGGTATTGCTCAGAGCGGTCCCGATCCTCCTCTTCTGGGGTCCCCGCTCCGTGTGTCCATGCAGACACGGAGCCCAACCCGGCCCTCCCCCTCTCTTGCCTGATTGGCTGACTGACTTTGATTGACAGCCACGGGAGCCAATGGGGCTGCTGCTGTGTCTCAGCCAATCAGGAGTAGTGTCCCGCACGGCTTAGACATTCGTGAACATTGTTGGAGAGAGATGGGGTTCAGGTAAGTAATTAGGGGGTGCTGGGGAGGCTGCTACACACAGAAGGTTTTTTATCTTAATGCATCGAATACATTAAGATTAAAAAAAAAACCTTCTGTCTTTACAGCTTCTTTAAGCTTTGGCAATAAAACCTGGAAGATGATCGGTTTCTATGCAGAGTTGCACCCGATTTTGCACTCTCCAGTTTTAGTAAATAACCCCCACTATACCTTCCCCTAAAAGGGACTCAATCTCATTACTAAAGTAATACTTTGATTGGGATTTTCCCCCATTTGCACTCGAAGGTGACAGGTACACTTTACTCTGAAAGCAGTGTACTTGCAGCTTCATAAGTATAGACATTATCATGTGATTTATCCCTAATATTAGAAAGTTCGATGATGTAAATGGTAAAAGTAGTGTTTAATTCTGGAGCCTCAGCACACCTCCCAAGCTTTACACACCTTAATAAGTAGGGAAGAGGGATCTGCCCACCATTCAGGACGGTACAGAATAGACACAGTCAGCAGTGTGATTACAATGCGCTATTCAGGGTCATTGCTAGCTGTGTGCCATTAACATGCTGGATTAGAAGGAAGTCATAATCATCTGAAGTGTTCCTATTATTACTATGACTTCCATGAATGAGTGGAGCTTCTATGTACAGTGGCGGTGTGTCACAAGACTTATGATGACAACATGCTGAGTATATTGAAGTCAGGCAGAACTGTGAAAATTGCAGTAATTCCACAACTCAGGAGACGCACACAGAAGCCAAATGTCATTTCTGCTCTAATCCAAAAGAAGAGCCGTGTTCAGACCCATTTGGAGGGTGCCTCCTCTCTTACCACCCACCCCTTAACTTTACTGACAATAAATGACTACAACACCTTTATGCATCCTTAGTTTTCTGGGAGGAGAAAGAGGAACATTTTAATTGTATACTTACCCCTTAATTGTATAAAAAAAAACAAAAAAAAAACGAAGCCCCGTGTCCCTTTTAGTTATCTGTCCTTAAAGCGTAACTCCACTTTCACTGAGAAAAAACATTCCCATCTGGGTGATCTCTGTACATTACAAGGATTTTAACGAATGTTGTTGCAGATTCCGACCTTTTGCTATTCTGAAGAAATCCCTGTGTGTTTTTGTCTGTGTCCATGTGGGAAAGTGAATCTAAATGGGAGTGGTTTCATAATTATCAATCAGCTGTGCACCTGCAGGGTTCTGATGAGGACAATTTTAGGGCCTGCATCCCTTTAGAGGTGATTTCCTATTGGGAGTATCTCACCAACAATGACATTTTTGTTGCAGGGGATGCCAAAAATCTGACTTGTATCTTAGTGCAGACTTCTGGGAAAATCAGTGAGCCAATCACACAGGCAGGAAATGATGTTTCTGGGGGGTATCCTGTATACATTCTCTGTACACAACACCTCCAGTTGGCCATATTGCATTGCATGCCACAGAAAATGACAGCGGCAGCAGATTGAAAAGCAAAGGTCATTTTTAAAGCAGAGCTCCAGCCCCACCCCTATAAAAATAAAAAAGTCAGAGAGAATTTTAGATGGGGGGGGGGGGGGGATGGGGAGCAAAGATTTGTGCTAAGGAGGGAATTTCAGTAGGGGGCAGATTTGTACTGGTAGGAGGGGGGATTTATGCTTAGGGGGTAAGCATGCAGATTAGTGGCTGACTTTTATGGGGTGGGGGATATTTGCATACATAATGTTCATACATCTTGGGGGGGGGCAATTTGGCGGCATGTTTGCCCTGGGCTCTAGATGCCATTGTCCCGGCACAGGCTGTAATGCATCACAATGCACTGCAGTGCATAGAATAAAAAAACAACAAAAAAACACTCAAACTACACACCAATGCATAATGTTAGGCGCACAATTACACGCGTTGTGTGGTGTGAACAAACCCTAAAAATGTTTTTTATTATTCATCTATGATAGTTTTATAGACATTTTTCTATCACCTTGTCGGTGGCTGTTCTGTTTAGTACAATTCCAAACATTATAGAGGTGGTCATGGAAAACGAATCTATTTGTTCAAAAACGTTAAACAAATCTGCTTTTGCTTGTCCTGTGCAGCTCCAGTACGTCACGTGGAGTTTCCTCGCTTATCTCACTGTCTAGTCTGAGACATACTTACAAAGTGACTTCATAGAAGTGTCAGGCCTGTGAGGGGGAAGAGCGGGACGCACCCTACAAAGCACGTCACTATTGGGAAATCTACCATGTGGAAGAAAGATGGACGATTGGAACACACTTTTACATCCACAGGAGAAATTAGAATTGTATTGAAAAGATTGACAGCACAACTGTTATTCAGCCTTTTGCATCCATACCTTAACCACTTCAGCCCCGGAAGGATTTTCCCCCCTTCCTGACCAGAGCACTTTTTCCGATTCCGCACTGCGTCGCTTTAACTGACAATTGTGCAGTCATGCGACTTTGTACCCAATCAAAATTGACGTCCTTTTTTCCCACAAATAGACCTTTCTTTTGGTAGTATTTGATCACCTCTGCGTTTTTTTTTTTTGTGCTAAACAAAAAAAGAGCGACAATTTTGAAAAAAAGCAATATTTTTTACTTTTTTTGCTATAATAAATATCCCCCAAAAATATATGTATTAAAAAAAAAAAAAATCTTTCTCAGTTGTAACTATGTAAAGCTGTGTTTCTTGGGGTTGAGCTTTAATGTTATTTCACCGAGCGCTTAGTTGTTTTCCTGGGGAGTATTGTTAGTTGATTAGAATGAAGGTTAAACCAATATCTGGCTGTTTGACTGGCGTTGCCCTTTAAAGTGGATCTAAAGCCTAATTGCATGACATTTAGTCTGTTACAGCACTATGTATCATAAGCAGCTGCCATTTTGTATTAAATACTGTTGTTTTACACAGTTTTTGCATCTCAAATAACGTTTTATTAAGTGTATTATCAATACAAAATAAAGAAGCATGACAAATCACATAAAGTATCCAGTATGACCGCTTACAATGTTAGACCGATACAGTTTTTGCATCTCAATGCTGCTGATCTCCTCCAGGCTTTCAGCCATTTCCAGTCCGCTAGCACCTGAATATGCATCACTGCTCTGGACCAGCCACCTGATGTTCAAAACGGTGAACCATGCATGCGTAATGTGCTTGTAGTCACATATTTTGTTCATAAACGACCCGGAGGATGGGAAAAACAGCTCAATCTCTGTATTTGCAGACGATACTAAGCTAAGCAGGGCAATAACTTCTCCGCAGGATGTGGAAACCTTGCAAAAAAGATCTGAACAAATTGATGGGGTGGGCGACTACATGGCAAATGAGGTTCAATGTAGAAAAATGTAAAATAATGCATTTGGGTGGCAAAAATATGGTTTTGATCTACTTACTAGGGGGAGAACCTCTGGGGGAATCTAGGATGGAAAAGGACCTGGGGGTCCTAGTAGATGATAGGCTCAGCAATGGCATGCAATGCCAAGCTGCTGCTAACAAAGCAAACAGAATATTGGCATGCATTAAAAAGGGGATCAACTCCAGAGATAAAACGATAATTCTCCAACTCTACAAGACTCTGGTCCGGCCGCACCTGGAGTATGCTGTCCAGTTCTGGGCACGAGTCCTCAGGAGGGATGTACTGGAAATGGAGCGAGTACAAAGAAGGGCAACTAAGCTAATAAAGGGTCTGGAGGACAGTTATGAGGAAAGGTTACGAGCACTGAACTTATTCTCTCTGGAGAAGAGACTCTCGAGAGGGGATATGATTTCAAGTTATAAATACCGTACTGGTGACCCCACAATAAAACTTTTTCACGGAAGGGAGTTTAACAAGACACGTGGCCACTCATTAAAATTAGAATAAAAAAGGTTTAAACTTAAACTACATAGAGGGTTCTTTACTGTAAGAGTGGCAAGGATGTGGAATTCCCTTCCACAGGCGGTGGTCTCAGCGGGGAGCATTGATAGCTTCAAGAAACTATTAGATAAGCACCTGAACGACCACAACATAGAGGGATATACAATGTAATACTGACATAATCACACACATAGGTTGGACTTGATGGACTTGTGTCTTTTTTCGACCTCACCTACTATGTAACTATGTAACATGTGACCAGCTGACAACACAGGAGCACAAGTGTTGTCAACCTTTAACAAGAAGTGTCTGAACAAGGTTCTTCATGGCAAGATCACCAACTATGGTTTACATGAAAACTGCAGATTTAAAAAAAGATGGAAAAACAACTTTTGAAATTAGATTAACTTATTAAAGTCATGAGATTTTACTAATTGCGATTAGATCTGTATTTCCTAGAATGAAGCATAAAATCTTATTTGGAAGAGCATTAGCCAGCGCTGAGCACGTCTGTAGAGAAAACAGCGGAGATAAAAAAAGGAAAGGATAGAGCAAAACAGAAAATTTTGGATATCTTCCACTGAATAGGAACAAAAAGTAACTCTATGATGGTTTTGGTGTGTTCTGTATAAAAGAACTGTCAAATTTCACTTCTTGTTGAGATTCACAACACACGTCATTTGGTTTTACCGGCTACTGGGGATTCTCATTGACATCAGCAGCAATTTTCTTCATCACCCTTACTGACCCTAAGTAATAGCTCTGGGCATTTAGAGGTTTTTTTTTAAGGGACAACATTACTTCTATTGGTTCATTTACATTATTTGGTAAATGTGTTGTTCAACCTACTGTAGAAAAAAACAACATTCTATTGACAATGATCAGAAGAAATCAATCTGATCAAGTCTCCTAAACATGCTCTGCTGGGATGCAAGGTGGAGGAAGCCTCAAAAAATCTGACGACTCCTTACTTTTATATTTGTATCCAATAAAATCTCCATAGCCAGAAACTGGAAGTCTGCTACCATACCATCTGACCAGCTCAAGCACAAGGTTTCCTGGTCTATGATAAATGAACGGTCAGCAATCCTAAATGACAGAATGAAAGTGTCTGAAAGGGTCTGTGGATCAGATACTTGACAAACGATCCCCTGTGTCTTGTGGAATACTGTCCCCTATCGGATAGTGTCCGCCCTGTACTGCGCAGGCGCAGTACGGAGGACAAGCGAGACGCCGAAAGTCTCCGAAGTTGAACAGCGAATCATCAGCTGTACACGGCGCCTGCGCATTTATTCTGCCCTGTGTCCAGGTTCATTCCCCACTATCCAAGTGGACATAGAGTTAGAATAAATAGATGCCGAGTGCAGCGAGGCCGTGCCCGAAGCGTGGCGAGCGAAGCGAGCCCGCGAGGGGCCCTCTTACAAAGCCTTCACTATTAAGTGCCCAAGCGCCGTGTACAGCTGATGGTCAGCTGATCAACTTCGGACACTTTCGGCGTCTCCTTGTCCTCCGTACTGCGCAGTATGGGGCGGACACTATCCGATACGAGGACACTTCTCCTCAGAACACCGGACTATACCTGACTAGTATGCCTTCTAATGGCGTGTTCCAGAGTACAGGGTGTCCCCCCCTTTTTCTCTTTCTTACAATTATTTTCCTTCCATTATTTGTGTGATTAAAAAATTCAATATACAATTTTTTTTTAACAGTGAATTTTATTTAAACATTTAAGACAGTACAAACATTGTCAGCATTATATTAGGATCCAACATCAGTTGACAGACTACAAATATGCGATCTTACATTTATGAGGATTATTCCATTCCATTCCAACTTGTAATAGTGGACAAAACATATACAGTTCATGAAGTATGACATCTTTCTGGAGTGATTCATTGTTGGTATACAGTATTCTAGGGAAATATCAGATGCTGCCACTAGATGTAAAATACCCGATCTATCCTACCACCTCCCAAACAGGGGGAGGGGTGAACACCTGAGGCCATCCCCATCTTCAGGGGCAACCACATGCATCCACCCAGCTCGACCACACTTTATCGAATTTTTGAGGACAATTCCTGCTCTCATAGGTCAAGCGATATAGCGGCAGAACATTATTTACCGCCGCTTCCCATGCCTCCCTGGTGGGTGCCTCTTTTTTCTTCCAGTTAAGGAGTATTTCTCTCCTTGCATAAAATAAGAAGAATGTTAGGCACTGTTTGGTATAGCGGTCTCCCTCTATCTCTTCTAAGTAACTGAGCAATAGGATTAAAGGATCTATTGGTATCTCTGCACCACATACCACCCCCAGTTTGTCCGCTACCGCATTCCAGAACGGGTGCAGTTTGGGACAGGACCAGACCATATGAAAGAAGGTGCCTACTTCTAGTTCACATCTAGTGCAGTTGGAACTCTTTTCCGGGTAAATTTTTGCTAGACATTGGGGCGTATAATAAGCTCTGTGGATAAACTTTAGTTGTATAAATCTATCCTTGGCTGCAATCATGGACGGGATAAACGTCAATATACAATTTTACAGTTGTGGAAGATAGAGCGTCCTCTCCCCATGGTGGAAGGGACTTGCACTTCTAAATGTAGAGGGCGTACCCTGAACTCCATCAAGTCAAATGGTTTTCATGAAAATAGCATGACATACTGAGATTATTGGGTTTCACAGTCTTTCCATAGGCTAGAATTGCTAGACTGTAAATAGTTGAGAATAAATCATAAGTCCGCAGTTATGTTTTTCGGATGTGATGAAGATACTGTAGGCATTGTAGAGGGAATAACCCTTAGCTAATGTGGAGCTTGGTGTTACACATCTTCAGTTCTTTCTTTGATTGATTATATTGCAAACTCTTTTTGTTTTTGCCATAATGTATATGCATTTCATGTTGTGGAAATTGCCTAATGTTTGAAATCTTTATTGACATTTCTTTACTCTTTGTGAAAATCTTCATTTTCATTTCAATATTGTTATTTATCAGAAGATGTCAATGTTCACTTGTCCAAATCGCAACCCCATTTATCCAAGAACAGAGAGAGCGCATTATAGGATAAATACACACAACCTCTAAGCACTTCGGATTACAAGAAGGTGGTTTTAATCGTTGTCCAGTGGTACAGGGGGTTTCCAAAACTCTTGACTAGATACAGTAGATGGCATGAGAAATCCATTCTGCTGGCATGGATGCTGCAAGGGGGATCCATCCTATATGTCTGGTTAAATTGTCCAAGGATAATTCCATTCTGGTGCGCAGTTAAGGGACACAGTGGCTCTTAGACAGATATGAAAAGACCATGGAACCCCTTGACCCCATTGTCCCACATCAGCCCCAATCTATTGTGGAATACAAAACCTCAAAATACCATGCTTTTTAGATGTTGCCAAAATGCTCATCCTACAAAACTGGAAGAAACCCACTCCCCCATCTCTAGGAATGGAATAGTATACACCAGGGGTGCTGAACCCATGGCCCCGTAAAGCCCTCCGATGTGGACCGTGACCTCATGCTCTGGGGTGGCGGGTGGGTAAGCCCAGATCACATCAGTGGGTTGCAGACCCACCATCCTAGAGCATCAGAATGCATTGAGACAGGGCCGGAGGAAGCAGGTGGTCACGGAGGGAGCAGGAGACACTTAAGTGGATGCTTCTTGTGTAGCACTGGCTCCTGTCCCAGGAAGAGTGATACCAAGTGCACTTCACCTGGTACCTTTCTAGCAGCCTGGGGAGAGATGCCAGCAGAAGCTGGAAGCTGGAAAAGGTTAGTGTATAAAAACATCACATACATTGTACTTTAGCAATGGGCTTTAAAAAGAAAGGGGGGCGGGGGGGGGGGTATTAGGCTGCTTTCACACTGATCCACATGCTCAGTAAAGTACAAAAAGAAGGAAAGGCGCCTCTGGGTGTAGACTTAAAACAGTTTATTGCATAAAATTAGTAGCGATCACACTCACATAGGTGAAGTCATCAAAGGCATATGTAGTAAGCATCATCCATCATAGGAAAAATGGGTCAGATCGGTCTATCCTCCTGATACTCGGCTGGGAGCTCTGCCCGTGTGTGGAGTGGAGTACCGCTGGAGTACCGCTGAGAGTGGTAAGGGCCGGCCACAGCGGTGACACGTCTAACCAGAGCCAAAGCTAAAGGCGATGTCACAGATCCGGATGCGCAGGAAGAGAAACACAGCAGCCGGCGAGGAGGAGTGACGTCACTGAAAGAGCGACGCGTTGCGGGGCGTACGGGCTGCGATGACGTGACAGCCGCGCCCCTTCATCAGGGGCCTGATGAAGGGGCGCGGCTGTCACGTCATCGCAGCCCGTACGCCCCGCAACGCGTCGCTCTTTCAGTGACGTCACTCCTCCTCGCCGGCTGCTGTGTTTCTCTTCCTGCGCATCCGGATCTGTGACATCGCCTTTAGCTTTGGCTCTGGTTAGACGTGTCACCGCTGTGGCCGGCCCTTACCACTCTCAGCGGTACTCCACTCCACACACGGGCAGAGCTCCCAGCCGAGTATCAGGAGGATAGACCGATCTGACCCATTTTTCCTATGATGGATGATGCTTACTACATATGCCTTTGATGACTTCACCTATGTGAGTGTGATCGCTACTAATTTTATGCAATAAACTGTTTTAAGTCTACACCCAGAGGCGCCTTTCCTTCTTTTTGTTTCTTCTAGGATTTGGAATTTGGTTTCAGTTCTCAGTGAAGGCAGCCCTACCTGTGGATTTAACATTAACATTCTGTTCCTTTGGACCCCTGGACCTTTCTTTTGATTGACTGTATTGTATATTTTTATACATCTTGCTACTACCTTATTATTATTTTTGTCCATCGATACTAAATACCAGGGGGAGGTGTGGCATACTGTGTTGTCGTTCTTTATCACCATCTCCAGTGTTTGCGCCTATACTTGCATATACTCAGTAAAGTACACCTGCGGGTTAGCTGCACTCAGCCGTAGACTTGCATCTCAACTATTACACCCTGCGGATTTGGTGCGCTTTCAGAAAGATGTCATAGAAGTCTATGGCTCAGTGCAGCTAACCCGCAGGAAAGCCGGAGGTGCATTGTACTGCACCTGTGGTGTGGGTAAACCGCAGCGCATCAGTGTGAAAGTAGCTTTATAGGGGGCTCACGACAGTAAGGGCTCATTTACATTTTCGGTTTGGGAGGGGGAAAAACCCCATAGTTCATTGTGGCCCGCGACCAGTTACCAAATTAAGTGGTTCTCCCTCTTCAAAAGGTTGAGCACCCCTGGTATACACAAATTAAAAAATGAAGGATATGGAGGAACCCACCTCAATTCTGAAAGATACCCAACAAAAATACCATAAAACCCGGTGAGTTGTTCAGCATAATTAAAAAAGATAACAGAAAGGGAAATCTTGGACAACTTGGAGATCTTCAAAATACTTTTCAAGGATGAACCCATATCTACGCATCATGTCACAAAATTCTAGCTCCCTATCTTGATCGGATAGGTTGAGGAATCTGAAGCTACCTTAAAAATTCTATTCATTATATAAGTATATTCTCTCTTCTATATTCAATCTATGAATATTCATAAAGGGCAACCACCAGGGAGGCTCTGCCCTTGCTTCCATGTTTTCTGCATTGGCTTGTTCTTCTCTTGTTCTCCTCCCTACAGATTTTTTTTTCTTTATCTAATCTACTCTCTTATTGGCCCTTCACAGATAATATTAGAATCATACTACCCCATCTCTTCTGGAAAGTTCAGCACTCTAAATATTTGTGCCCTGTGGAATATAAGGTAGGGGTCTTGGAGATGATGACACATATACAATACAGTAGCAAATTCTTCTATTTCCATATCCAGATGGAGGTACCCTTGGGTACCATATACAAGATAGCCAAAATACGCAGATATGTCATTGGGTGAAATAGACAGGTCCTTTGAATAACCTTACCAAATCTATGCCCAGGCCCCCACTGTGCTCTGTGGTTCCTCCCACAAGCCCCTAGATAACTACTGTGTGATAAAATGATGCTGGGGCTGATAGAACACACAGCACATGGCGGAGAACGCAGGCATCCAATACTTTCAGAAGAATGTCAGATGCTGAGGAATTTTCAGCCACAATAGATTTTCAGCAAAGCGAAAATAGGGCTGGACGCCTGCCTGAGAGGTATTATACCTTGTTATTTGCAGGGCCATTACTTACATTTCTTCTACAATAATAGTGTCACGTTAAAGGTCACACGTTCTGGTATAACCAGTATGGCAAACTAAGCAGTATAGAGTAGAAGAGTAAATCTGATCATTAATATATGCTTTGTTGCATCCTTTATTTCTTGTCTCAAGTGTCATCTTTGTACCAAAGTGACAAATCTTATTTCACCTAAGTAAACGCGCCCTAAGTAAAGGCTGTAGACATGCAGGCATGATATGACTGCTAGGAGACATAACTGTCTTGGGCTGCTTTTATGCTCAGTCTGGCTGAGTGTAAATGTTTCAGTCTTTGTAGAAAGGGGAATGCAAGTATGGACAGAACTTGGGTGTTGGTGTTGTTTATGATGTTTATGATACAGGGAACAGAAATTAATAAAGAATGCCTGAAGAGATCACAGACATGGGTAAAGTTTAGTTCATAATTATGGTCAGTATAATATACTGTATAGTTTTGTACATGTTATTTCCTTTTTTAACCACTTCAATACTGGGCACATTCACCCCTTGCTGCTCAGTCCATTTTTCAGCACAGTTGCATTTTGAATGACAATTGCGTGGTCATGCTACATAAGTGTTTTCTCCTTCACTGATGACCACTGATGAGGTGGCATTGATGGGCACTCATGATCAACCCCTTTATTGGCAGCAGCAATGGACCCCGATAGGCGGCACTGATAAGCAGCACTGATGGGCACTCATAGGCAGCACTGATAGGTGGCACTGGTGGGCACTTAAAGGCGGCACTGATGGATGGCACTGATAGGCAGCAATAATCAGGAGGCACTGGCAGGCATCACTGATGGGCACAGAGTGCCATCCCTAATGAGCATCGATTGGCATACCTGGTGGTCTCCAGTGG
Organism: Lithobates clamitans; assembly: GCA_037952925.1. Lineage (NCBI taxonomy): Eukaryota > Metazoa > Chordata > Amphibia > Anura > Ranidae > Lithobates > Lithobates clamitans. Next base: position 644,871 of record JBBGZY010001540.1, read on the forward strand.
GCATCCCTGGTGGTCTCCAGGGGGCATCCTCGATGGGTCTGCACTGATAATCAATGCGCTGATTATGTGCAGACCCCCCCATGTCAAGAGAGGAGCCGATCGGCTTTCCTATACTCGCGCCTGTCAGCACAAGTAGAGGAAAAGCAGATAAACTGCACTTTCTGGTTACCATGTGATGAGCAAGGGCAGACTGACCATTCGGGCACTCGGGCACTGTCCGAGGGCCCCGAGCCACTAGGGGGCCCCATCAGGGTTGCCAGCCTCAGTAAAACCAGGGACAGTATGTAAAAATCTGTGTTTTTTACATCTGTCCCTTAAATGTCCCTTGCCGACATCATTTTGGTCTAAAAATCCCGAGATTATAGCTGCCCCGCCTCTCCAGTACCTCCTCAGCCAATAGAAAAACGATGTACATGCCCCCTTCTTCAGCGCGGCTTATTTGTCTGTAGCAAAGGAGATGCTGACTGCTGGAGGAGAGGAGTGGAAGGAGGGGACACAGCCTGCAGTGTGGACACAGACGGCTACCTGATAGAGGATAAGCTAACTGGCCCCAGCTCAATGCATTCTTGTCAGTGGCTTACCCTGGTGAGGCAGGGAGGGAGGTGCTTCCTCTAGCATGGCTCCTCCTGTCTCTGAGGCTAGTAGATCGTTTTACTGTGTAATAAGTGCACTGCTTCTGGAGGAAGGACTTTCTGAATGTCTCCCCCAATCTCTACTACATCTCCTTACTCATCACCTTCCCACCAATACACAGGCACAGTCCCCTCCTCTCCTGTATTACCACCTAATGTGTCTGTGAGCTGCTGGGGCACTACAAGTACCAGCATGCCAGGAGATGGAGGCAGCAGTAGTGTGTTCCATCAGGATGATTTCTAGATGGAAAGTGCTGGTGTGTGTGTGACGGTGTGTATACTGTGTGTGTATGTATGTATGTATGTGTATACTGTGTGTGTGTATGTATGTGTATACTGTGTGTATGTGTATACATGTGTATATTGTGTGTATATGTATGTGTATAGTGTGTATATGTATGGTGTGTGTGTATATGTATGTATATACTGTGTGTGTGTATATGTATACTGTGTGTATGTATATGTATGTGCATACTGTGTGTATGTGTATGTGTATATGTATAAGTGTATACTGTTTGTCTGTGTATATACTGTGTGCATGTCTGTGTATACTGTGCGTGTGTCTGTATGTGTGTGTGTACTGTGTGTATTAGAGCTGCACGATTCTGGCCAAAATGAGAATCACAATTTTTTTTGCTTAGCATAAAAAGATCACGATTCTCGCGACGTAAAATCTTTCACATGATACAAAAAAAAAATTGGGCTAACTTTACTGGTTAGCTTTTTCTTTTTTTTTAATTCATTAAAGTCATTTTTTCCCAAAAAATTGCATTTGAAAGGCCACTGCGCAAACACAGTGTGACATAAAATATTGCAACAACCACCATTTTATTCTCTAGGGTCTCTACTAAAAAAAAATATATATATATATATATATATATATATATATATATATATATATATATATAATGTTTGGGGGTTCTAAGTAATTTTCTAGCAAAAAAAAAAAAAGATTTTAACTTGAAACCAACAAATGTAAGAAAAAGGTTTAGTGTTTAAGTGGTTAAACTCTCCTCATTTACACCATTCCTTTGAGGGTTTCCGCTCCCCCCCCCCAGAAAAATGACATGCCAAATGTGTCATGTCAGGGGGTCACCTCCCTTAAAGCGGAAGTTCCATTTTTGGGTGAAACTCCGCTTTAAATGGTTAAACTTCCTTCAGTTACACCTGGAGTTCTTTCCTTTGATAAAAGAACGAAAAGATACTTTGTTTCTACTTATTTTGTGTTGTGATACAACTTGGCAGGCTGGATTTTTTTTCCCTAGCTATGAGAACTCTCTGCACTTGTTAGAAATAATCATGACATGCCTTTTTGAAGATCGGGAAGGGAAAAAGATTGCGATTTCGATTCTTAACGATTAATCGTGTAGCTCTAATCTGAAGACAAAAATCTGCAGAAAATCTAATAGTGTGTATGGGGCGTTTGTGCAGACTTGTGGGAAAATCAGTGAGCCAATCACAGAAGCAGGAAATTATGTTTCTGGGGGGCTGTATACAGAACACCTTCAGGTTTCCATATTGCTTTGCATTTTGTAGACAATGACAAAGCTGCAGATTGAAAAGGAAAGGTCATTTTTAATAACATTCAATTGCAATATGACTTGTGTCGCAATTGTATATGCTATATTTTTATTTTTTGCTATTTTTTTTCCCATGAAAGTGGAGTTTCCCTTTAAACTTGTAAACAAAACGTTCTAGAAAAAGCCTTGTGGGCAAGTGGTTTAAACAACTGTTGAGATAACCTATGAGCTGCTCAGGGAGTTCATTGTTTTCATTTGGTCAGCAGACTCGTATTGTGAGCACAAGCAATAAAAACATAACCATTGTATATCACTGCAAAGCAGAAAACAAAGCCCGAGTATGTAATGAGCAAATATGGCTGCCTCCGTGTACTTATAGACTAACAAAGTATACATATAAACAATGTTTACAAACATTACCACACAGAGATAAATTTGCATTGAGGTTATCTTTTTTTTTACATTTTTATCTATAAAACAAGGTGAATGTGTCTTTTCAAAGTACGACAAAGACGTCTTACATTGTTGTGAATTCTATTTTGGCAGTTACTCAGTAAACTTAAATGGTTGTAGAGAAGAAGATTACATTTGAGAGAATAAGTGCCGCCGATGACAATGTAAGTGCCCTGTAAAGGAGTCTTTTCTGTGCGATGGTCGTGGAGCAATATAATAAAACAGCAGGGAACATGATGACAGATCCTCTATGGGCTCCCCTGACGGGAAGACAGGAAAATAGCTGGCATCAAGATCAGCACAGAGAAGACGCCGATATAATACTGGCCTCTCGCCGTATCATACACGCATAAAGCCATTTATACTGCACTGATTTAGCCCTATGCCAGTTAATCTGTGACACATTCTTTCACTATGACAGTATATAATAACACTGAGCTGTATGAACTGCCGACCAGTGCTTGTGATCTAATAAACGTCTTTTAGAAGAGGTAAGCGTCTCTGTAGAACTCCGCTAGAATCACAACTATACAGTATGTTATTGTCAGTATTTCGTATATAATGTCCTTATTTGATTTATTTTATGTGGCTTTATTTGTATTTTTATCCACTTTAAGATGCAGACCAAGCTGTCCAGCAAAGGTGACGGCAACAGGAGCAAAAGGAGAAGTTCAGCTTTTTAAAAAAAAAAAAATAATAATAAATGCACATTTTTTTGCAGGTTAAAAAAAAAAGTGCATTCATTTTTTTTACCTGGAGCCTGAAAAGTGAAAAGCATTGCACCCACGATCAGCAGATTGCGGGTGCCATGAAGGACTCCTGCAGACTTGTCAGTGTACAGCCATGGCCAAACGTTTTGAGAATGACACAATGGGAACGTGTTTCGGAAGCAAGCCGCGCTTCCTTTATCAGCCATTGGCTTTTACTGCGGAAGGACTGACAGGTCCTCTCTACACTCCCGCTGGTTATACAGGGCAGCTCGACGCCAGCTCCCTCTATACCGCTTGCCTTCTTCCCATAACGGATAAAGATCAGTGCTCCAGGTTCACACTTGGACTTTTCATCCACTGCTAAATGTCATCAACCCCCACCACACGCGTTTGTGAGTGCCATTGCTTTTTATATATCGTTTTTTTAGCTTTTAATAAATTGTGCTACATGATGCTTGCTTGGCGCTTTTTTTCCCTTCCATTAATTTTCACAAAGTCTGCTCCCTCAGTTTTTATGATGGCAATTTGCATATACTCCAAAGAGTGATCGGATGAATTGCACTTAATTGCAAAGTCCCTCTTTGCCATGAAAATGAACTTCAATAAAAAAAACATTTGTGAAGAAGGCTTAAGGGCGCCCAAGAAAGTCCAAGGAGGGACAGAACTGTCTCCTACAGGTAATTCAGCTGCGGGATTGGGGCACCACCAGTGCAGAGCTTGCTCAGGATTGGCAGCAGGCAGATGTAAGTTCATCTGCATGCACAGTGAGGAGAAGACTTTTGGAAGATGGCCTGTTGTCAAGAAGGGCAACAAAGAAGCCACTTCTCTCCTGGAAAAACATCAGGGACAGACTGATATTCTGCAAAAAGGTACAGGGATTGGACTGCTGAGGACTGGGGTAAAGTACTTTTCTCTGATGAATACCCTTTCCGTTTCTTTGGGACATCCGAAAAAAAAAAACTTGTCCGGAGAAGAAAAGGTGAGCGCTACCATCAGTCCTGTGTCATGCCAACAGTAAAGCATCCTGAGACCATTCATGTGTGGGGTTTCTTCTCAGCCAAGGGAGTGGGCTCACAATTTTCATCACAATTTTGCGTAAGAACACAGCCATGAATAAAGAATGGTACAAAAACATCCTCCGAGAGCAACTTCTCCCAACCATCCAAAAACTGTTTGGTGAGGAACAATGCCTTTTCCAGCATGATGGAGCACCTTGCCATAAGGCAAAAGTGATAACTATGTGGCTTGAGGAACAAAATATCAAAATTTTGGGTACATGGCCAGGAAACTTCCCAGACCTTTGAGTCCATTGAGAACTTGTGATCAATCTTCAAGAGACGGGTGAACAAAAAAACCCCACAAATTCTGACAAACTCCAAGCACTGATTATGCAAGAATGGGCTGCCATCAGTCAGGATGTGGCCCAGAAGTTGATTGACAGCATGCCAGGGCAAATTGCAGAGGTTTAGAAAAAGAAGGGCCAACACTGCAAATATTGACTCCTTGCATAAACGTAATGTAATTGTCAATAAAAGCCTTTGACACTTATGAAATGCTTGTATTTTTACTTCAGTATACTATAGTAACATGTGACACAAAGATCTATAAAAACACTGAAGCAGCAGCAGACTTGGTGAAAATTAATATTTGTGTCATTCGCAAAACTTTTGGCCATAGCTGTACAGTATATGTCTGCTCGTACCTGGTACGGGCAGGCAGATACACACTGACAGGAAGAGAGAATGAATTACCACAGCGTCCAACAGCGCCCTGGTAGTTAATCGAAACTACAAATCTTTGCAGCTGTTGGGACATGTAGTTTTCCAATTCACAGAACACTGTGAATGGATGACGGTGCCAGGCAGCCGGAGCTCCGCGCAGCTGCATTTCTTCAGATAGTGGCACCTAGTGGGGGGAGAAGATCCCCCGCTCACTGTCAAAACAGGGACTCGGGGGGGGGGGGGAGCAGCGGGGGCTGGTGCAATTGTAAAATGTTACACCCTGAATATGGGTATAACATGTAACAAAAGGTAACTTATCCTTTAAAGTAAATTATACAACTTTTTTTGGAAAAATTAACCCCTTCCTGTCCCCCCAAACACGATGCCCCAGGATACAGTTCTGTTCAAACGTTTGTATACCCTTGGAGAATTGGTAATATACAGTATGTACCCTGAGTGAGCAGGCAAAACACATTTCTTTTATTTCTTATGGGATTTATACTCAACTGTAGATCATAACAGAATGGCAAATCAAAAAAAAAACATGGCAACAAGTAAACAAATGAAAAGCCCCCTGTTCAAAAGTCTGCTTACCCTTAGTTCTTAATACTGTGTATTGCCCCCCTTTAGCATCAATGACAGCGTGCAGTCTTTTGTAATAGTTGTCTATGAGGCCACAAGTTCTTGAAGGTGGTATAGCGGTCCATTTGTCTTGTCAAAATACCTCCATGTCATGCAGCCTTTGGTCGTCTTGCATGAACCGCACGTTTGAGATCTCCCCACAGTATATCAATGATATTAAGGTCAGGAGACTGATGGCCACTCCAGAATTTTCTCCTTTTTCTGCTATAACCGCTAAAGGGTCAAATTGGCTTTGTGCTTAGGGTCATTGTCGTGCTGGAAAGTCCAAGAACGTCCCATGCGCAACTTTTGTGCAGAAGAATGCAAATTGTCTGCCATTATTTTCTGATAACATGCTGCATTCATCTTGCCATCAGTTTTCACAAGCTTCCCTGTGCCTTTAGAGGTCACACACCCATCAGACGTCAGTGAGCCACCACCATGCTTCACAGTAGAGATGGTATTCTTGTCGTTGTTGATCCCTCTCCAAACATAGCGCTTATGGTTGTGACCATAAATCTTTATCTTGGTCTCGTCACTCCAGACTGGGCTTTTTGTGGCATTGGCGCTGTAAAGGCTTCTGTCAACCTGACCATGCAGTTCAAGTATCATTGAATTGTGCTCCTTGAAACAACCACACCATCTTTTCCAGAGCAGCCTGTATTTCTCCTGAGGTTACCTGTGGGTTTTTCTATATATTCTGAGCAATTCTTGTGGCTGCAATCTTTCTTGGTCTACCTGATCTTGATCTGGTATCAAGAGATCCCTGAATTTTCCACTTCTTAATAAGCGATTGAACAGTACCGACTGGCATTTTCAGATATCGTTTTATATCCTTTTCTATCTTTAAAAAGTTCCATTACCTTGTTATGCAGGTCGCTTAACAGTCCTTTCTGCTCCCCTTGGCTAGTATCCAGCCTGCGCACTGCATTTATGTGAGAGCTAACAAACTCATTGACTATTTATGCACAGACACTAACTGCAATTTACATAGTTACATAGTAGGTAAAGTTGAAAAGACACACAGCCAACAAGTACAACCTATGTGTGTGATTATATGACAGTATTACATTGTATATCCCTGTATGTTTCGGTAATTCCGGTGCTTATCTAATAGTTTTTTTAAACTATCGATGCTCCCCGCTGAGACCACCATCTGTGGAAGGGAATTCCACATCCTTGCCACTCTTACAGTAAAAAACCCTTTACGTAGTTTAACGTTAAACCTATTTTCTTCTAATTTTAATGAGTAGTTAAAGTGTCTTGATAAACTCCCTTCTGCAAAAAAGTTTTATCCCTATTGTGGGGTCACCAGTATGGTATTTATAAATTGAAATCATATCCCCTCTCAAGTGCCTTTTCTCCAGAGAGAATAAGTTCAGTGTTCGCAACCTTTCCTCATTACTAATATCCTCCAGACCCTTTATTAGCTTAGTTGCCCTTCTTTGTACTCGCTCCATTTCCAGTACATCCTTCCTGAGGACTGGTGCCCAGAACTGGACAGCATACTCTAGGTGCGGTCGGACCAGAGTCTTGTAGAGCGGGAGAATTATTGGTTTTAATCTCTGGAGTTGATCCCCTTTTTAATGCATGCCAATATTCTGTTTGCTTTGTTAGCAGCAGCTTGGCATTGCATGCCATTGCTGAGCCTATCATCTGCTAGGACTCCCAGGTCCTTTTCCATCCTAGATTCCCCCAGAGGTTCTTCTCCCAGTGTATAGATTGCATTGATATTTTTGCCATCCAAATGCATTATTTTGCCTTTTTCTACATTGAACCTCATTTGCCATGTAGTTGCCCACCCCATCAATTTGTTCAGATCTTTTTGCAAGGTTTCCACATCCTGCGGAGAAGTTATTGCCCTGCATAGCTTAGTATCGTTCACAAATACAGAGATTTTTAGATGTTTACCCCATCCTCCAGGTTATTTATGAACAAAATAAATAGGATTGGTCCCAGCACAGAACCCTGGGGGACCCCACTACCCACCTCTGACCATTCCGAGTACTCCATTTATCACCACCCTCTGAACTCCCCCGTTGTAGCCAGTTTTCAATCCATGTACTCACCCTATGGTCCATGCCAACGGACCTTATTTTGTACAGTAAATGTTTATAGGGAACTGTGTCAAATGCTTTTGCAAAATCCAGATATACCACGTCTACGGGCCTTCCTTTATCTAGATGGCAACTCACCTCCTCATACAAGGGTAATAGATTGGTTTGGCAAGAACAATTCTTCATGAATTCATGCTGATTACTGCTAATGATACCGTTCTCGTTACTAAAATCTTGTATATAGTCCCTTATCATCCCCTCCAAGAGCTTATATACTATTGATGTTAGGCTAACTGGTCTGTAATTCCCAGGGATGTATTTTGGGCTCTTTTTAAATATTGGTGCTACATTGGCTTTTCTCCAATCACCTGGTACCATTCCAGTCAGTAGACTGTCTGTAAAAATTAGGAACAATGGTCTGGCAATTACTTGACTGAGTTCCCCAAGTACCCTCGGATGCAAGCCATCTGGTCCCGGTGATTTATTAATGTTAAGTTTCCCAAGTCTAATTTTAATTCTGTCCTCTGTTAACCATGGAGCTGCTTCCTGTAAGGATAAACACTGCAGTTTTGGTTACTGAAGCCCTCCGATTCCCTCGTGAAGACTGAGGAGAAGAATAAATTCAATACCTTTGCCATCTCTCCGTCCTTTGTAACCAGATGTCCTTCCTCATTCTTTATGGGGCCAATATGGTCTGTCCTCCTTTTTTACTGTTTACATACTTAAAGAATTTCTTGGGATTTTTTTTTGCTATGTGTCTTTCATGTTCTATCTTAGCCACCCTAATTGCACCCTTACATTTTTTGTTGCATTCTTTATAAAGTCTGAATGCTGATGATGATCCCTCAACCTTGTATTTTTTGAAGGCTTTCTCCATTTCTTTTATATGCATTTTTACATTGGAGTTAAGCCATACAGGACTTTTGTTCGCTCTTTTAAATTTATTACCCAATGGGATGCATTGGCTAATGCCCTTATTTATATGCTCTTAAAGCAAAGACATCTTTCCTCCATGTTCTTTGTTCCTAAGATTTTATCCCAATTCATTCCTTCTAACAAGGTTCATAGTTTAGGGAAGTTGGATCTTTTGAAATTCAGTGTCTTTGTATTCCCCTTATGTTTCCTATTTGTGTGATTTATACTGAAGCCAATTGACCTGTGATCACCGTTTTCCTAAATTGCCCATATTTCCACATCCGTAATCAGGTATGTATTGTTGGTAATCAGTAGATCCAGTAACGCTTTATTTCTAGTTGGTGCGTCTACCATCTGAACCATGAAATTGTCCTGCAAGACATTTAGGAACTGGCGAGCCTTAGATGAATGTGTAGTTCCCTTCGCCCAGTCTATGTCTGGATAATTAAAATCCCCCTTATGATAACACTTCCCATCCTTGCTGCTAAACCAACTTGTGATAGGAGATCCGTCTCCCCCTCCTCCCTCAGGTTAGGGGGCCTATAGCATACCCCCAGTAATATTTTCCCCTTAGCTTCATCTCTTTGGAGCTCTACCCACAAGGATTCCACCTCCTCCCTAGCTCCCTTAGTGATGTCATCTTTCACATTCACTTATACATTATTCTTGATATATAGGCATACCCCTCCCCATTTTTTACCCTCTCTATCCCTGCGATAAAGGGTATACCCTTGAATGGTTGCCAGCCAATCATGAGAGCTGTTGAACCAGGTCTCTGAAATTCCCACAAAATCAAAATCCTCCTTGTACAAGAGTATCTCTAGTTAACCCATCTCGTCCACCAGGCTCCTGGCATTGGTGAACATGCCACGTAGTTTAGACCGGTCGCATACTATCCCCTTATTGGGTGTTCCAAGATTGCAACTAGGACTTGTAACTATACTTACCTTGGGTTTATGTGTTTAGTCAACCTACCACTAATGCCCCCAATACTACCCTCTGAAATATGTTCCGCATTTACTATCTCTACCTCTGGGCCCTCCCCCCTGTCGCCTAGTTTAAAAACCCCTCTAACTTTTTGGCCATCTATACAAAGCCACAGATGTGGGAAATTACCTTTAATTGCCATTTTACCCAGTGTGTGTAACTTTGTGTGTCTGTACCAAGACCAAACATTCCAGGGTATGTAGACTTTTCATCAGGGCCCTTTGGGGGATTTCTCCTATTATGATTTAAAAAGGAGCCAAACAACTATGTTATAATAAATGGCTTCATATGATCACTAGCCTTAAATAAAAGACATTTTTTTGGCATGATCAGTCATATTTTCAATACCAATGCCAAAGTTCCACGATTTCTGTCAGGGCATGCAAACTGTTGACCACGACTGTATCTACACCATTCCTTCGATAGCTACAAGCCAACATTGTCAAACAAGGTTATCATTGACAGATTGATCCTCACTAACAATCAGAAATAAATCAGAGTGGTTCCCGTCGGAAAAAAAGTATTTTAGTTTGCAGAGGTCATTGCAGCCTGTAGATGAAATTGTGCTTCTGTTTAAAACTGTAATTTGTTTTTATACAATTCTAGTATAAAAAAAAATGTAAACATTTGTAAACACTTCCTGTTTTGGCCATTGGACAGGAACTGAAGGGAAATTTACCCAATGGGACGCAGATAGCAAAAAAAAAAAAAAAAAACCTGACAGGGGTATAGCCTTCTGTTACTCTATCCAAAATGAAAAAACAAAGTTTTGCCTTTAGTTGCACTTTAGGCTAATACTTTAATTCCAAACTCTAGACACATTTAGGCTGGGTTCACACTTATGTGAATTGGATGCAGTTATGTGAATTGGATGCGGATTTACTGCATCCAATTCGCATGACAGGAGAGAGTGACCGGCTCTCAATGGAGCAGGTTCACACATCTCTGGAGCGGCCGTGGAGCGCACAGCAGAAGGGTCCTGTGCATCTTTTGCTCCGTTTCAGGTCCAAATTCAGGCAAAAATTTGGACCTGAATCGGTGAACAGGGACACATCGGACCCCCTGTTGTGCCCTGTGCCACATAGTGTGAAACCAGCCTCAAAATTGCCTCCCCATTCATAAAGAAAAATCAATTGCTTGTTTATTTTGAAAAAAGGCTAAAATAGAGTAATACTTACCCTAAAGTGGTTCTAAAGTCTATATTTTTTTCTTACTACCTTAATGCATTCCTTGCATTAAGGTAAAAAATATTCAGGCATAGTTTTTGGCCCCTCCTCTTTAAAGCGGATCTAAATTTCATGATACCTACCTCACTTCAACAGTCCAACATCCCTCACCAGCGAATCTTCTACTCAGCTTCTTCCGGGTGCCAGGCTGCAGCTGTTCGCATTGGCCAGTGTAGGATGACGTCACTCCTGTGCATGTGCAGGAGCACAGACGTCTCAGCGCACAGGCGCTATTTCCCGGATTATAAACTGATCTGTACTTGCACAGCTCAGTGTTTTTTCCAAAGCAGACTGAGCAGGAGGGTAGGTGTCTTTTACTGCAGCAGAGACATTTCATTTAATAAAGAACCTGACAGTTTTTAAGCAGTATTTTAGCCTTTTTTTCTTCTGTTTTCACCTGGTGATCTGTCCAGTAACACACATCCAGTATTAGAGTGCTCCCGCTCTGGATGAAGGAGCATAGGGAGCACCTTTGGACAGCAGCATTGTCAGTCTGGGGGGGAGGGGAGTGCTAGATGTAAGATTTATATACACTAACCAATTGAATCCTAACTTCAGCTCACACTTTATAAGCAGTTACATAAATAGTTTTGTTCTTTTTGGGATAAAGGTTTTACATAAATAAATAAAAGGCGATCATTGTAAGCATCCCTGTCAGTGTTAAATGGTTTGTCTCATCACTGTAACTGCTACATCTGCAAGACAGCTTGTTCTTTTGAACAACAACAGATTTACTGGCCAGATCATCAGGTGAAAATAACCACATCTAAGAATTGGTAAGCTGCAATATACAGTAACAAATGTTTGCTTTTGGGTCTAAGAACGCTTTAAAAGTGGGACTTTAATTCTGCTTTAAAATCAAAATACATTTTGGCACAGTCTGTGACAGGAAATCGATTAATCCGTTCAGCGTGAATTTTGTTTCCTAACAAATGCCCAGAACATAAAATTAATTTTGTCTCAGTCATTTATTAATGTGCTGGAAAAAATGTGTGACTTAATTTTGTACTCAAATTTATTTAAGGAACAGAACCAAAACAAGAATGTAAATCAAGAAAGTCAGAGAAAAGTCAAACGCTCTTATCTGCATACTTGTTTGGGTCAGAGAGTCAAAGTGGCTGGATGTGATCGCGGCAGGAAGTGTCTTCTAGGAGCTCTGGCATTCCTCCGTGACAATATCCTGATAGCAGCTAACTGACCGTCCATTGCACGTTGGAATTGTGTTCCTGTGTTTGTGGAACTGACAGGGAACGCAACGATGCCATCCTCTGCGTCAAAGAAGCAAAACAAACAGAATATGCAGCCGCTGTGGGGTCAGAGGCAACTTCGCTCCCAGGACAGCATGGCGGCTGACTCCGCCCATGCCATCTTGATTCCCGTCTCCTCCACACAGCGCGCCAAAGCACAGATAAAGAAGATGGCACAGCAGGCGAGCACTGCACCTCAGGTACTAGAGGTCCCTCCAATCCTGCCACAAGAGATAGAGGTTGACACTGCAGCCATAACGGATCAGATCCTGGAGGCAATAGCGGCTTCCAAAACGGAGCTCATGAGTCGCAAACTCATCCGGCATGATCTTGATAAGATCAGATGCAGACTGACTACTGCAGAGGATTGTATCTCTGAAGTGGAAGATGCTTCTCACACACAGGGCTCTTAACTTGCTGAGCTTAAGGATATAGTCTGGTCGTTACATCACAGAGCAGATGATGCTAAGGACCGCCAGCGAAGGAATAACGTAAGAGTGGTGGGGTTACCTGAAGGGGCTGAGGGGTCTGCCCCATCTAATTTTGCTGAGCAGTTTTTCAAATCTCTACTAGCTTTGGGGGATCTTCCCCCCACATATGTTGCTGAAAGAGCACACAGAGTGCCCACGGGAGCCAGGCCATCAGGCGCCCCGCCAAAACCGTTTCTGGTCCGGTTCCTCAATTACAGGGACCGAGACATGCTGCTGGCTGAAGCGAGGAAGCATAAAGAGTTGAAATTTGAAAATGCCCGAACAATGCTATTCCCGGATTTCTCAGCGGAGACACAGAGACGGCGTCGCTCCTTCACAGAAGGCTCAGAGAGAAGTAACTGAAATAGAGCATGGTATACCCCAGCCGTCTACATGTACAGTACAAAGGATCTGTAAAATTCTTTGAAACGCCACAAGATGCCTGCGACTGGTTGGACCAGAACCCATGACGGCTTACTCTCAGGGGAGTTGCTCTCTTGGATAAGTTGTTTCATCATTTTATATTTTAGCGCGTTACGGAGTTCTTTTTACACCCTGGAACTTCCATGGGGTATGTTGTTGTTACACTGAAGCTATTGCTGTACTGCGCCTCAAAGTCTTTGCTTCTATAGTATTACAGCTCTCCATACCAACTGAGGACATTTGCTGAAAAAGATGCACAAACTTTGATGGGATAAAAGAGCTGCGTGTTGTTGTGTGCACCACATTATGTATTCTCCGCTGCTCACTGCAGCTTCCGAAAATCTAGGATGAGTGCACCCAGGTTATTACAACCTGTTGCAAGCGGTCAGCTTCACATTTTCCTACATGGTCTGCCGATGGAGTCTCGTGAAGGACATGGAAATTTCTACATCTTCCAATGCCGAACTCCTGTCGACTCCTAAGGTTGAACTCCTCGTCGATATGTGGTGGTCCTTTTAGATGTATCCTATCATAAAATTCTCTTGGTAAACATATACTTGCCCCCCTTTTCAGGTTAAAATGTTGTATGATTTTATGGTGACATTGGCCCCTTATCTACATCTCCCAACGCTTCTCATGGGGGATTATAATGCTATTTTAGACCAGGTGCTGGAATCCTGCAATGCTGCTAGGCCAGCCTCGGTGGACCTCTGCTTCTTGGTGACTATGGCGGGCCTGACTGAATTATGGAGGTGGAAGCATCCAAGTGTCACATCGTATTCCCATTTGTCCTCCACCCACAGACCCTCAGCTAGGATTGATTTAGCGTTTGGTAGTGCTTCCCTCTTAAAACATGTATATGAAGTGGAATATTTGCCTGGGGGTGTCTCAGATCATATCCCGCTTATGACCACTCTGGCCTTCCCTTCGGGGGGTAAAAGAGGAGGGTGGAGGCTATCACCAAGTGGGTTGCAGGAAGAACAGGTGATTGCCCACGTTCAAAAATCCATGGACACCTATTGGTCGACTAACGAAGGATTGGCAGACCCCCCTCTGGTGTGGGATGCTTTTAAGGCAGTGGCGAGAGAGGAGAGCATTTCTGCCATAAAATCAGCCAGGAAAGACCAGAATCAAGAGGGGAGTTTCTCCTGTGTAAAGAGCGAGAGAGTGCTAAAACCCATGCAGACTCTCCATCAGAGGCCAGCTATGTGTCCTTAATGGAAACTAAACGCTTAGTCGCACTACACTTTACAAACCTAGCCCACTCCGAGGTCAGACAAAGACAGGAAACAATTTTCGCAGAGGGGGATCAGAATGGTAAGTTTTTAGCTAACCTAGCCGCTGAACAAAAGACACCCGTTAGTATCCCCGTAGTGAGAGGCAGAAGTGGGACCCTAATTACAGATCCGGCACATATTCTAGAAGAATTCATACAATTTTACTCGTCATTATATTCACCCATCCCTCCCTATGATCCTTTGGCATTGGATGGTCTGGTAAAGAACCTTTCCATGCCGAGATTGTCAGACACAGATGATGCATTCTTGGATGACCATATCTCTATATTGGAAATTGAAGCAGCCATACTTGCTTCCCCCCCTCAGAAGGCGCCAGGGCCAGATGGGTTCCCTGCAGACTTTTATAAAGTGTATATTTCCCAATTAGCCCCCAGGATAAACAAACTTTTCATGCATTGCTGGGAACGGGGAGTCTTTCCGGCTTCAACGATGGAAGCCTTTATGGTGCTCCTCCTGAAGCCAGGCAAGGACCCATTGGAATGTTCCTCATACCGCCCCATTGCGTTACTTAATATCTTACGAAGGTACTGGCATCAAGGTTAGCCAAGGTCCTCTCAACCGTGGTGGACATTGGCCAGATGGGATTCATGCCTGGTATGTCAACAGACACTTATCTTCAACTAGAAAATACGGAATCTCCGGCCAGGGTCATTGTCTCCATAGACATTGAAAAAGCCTTCGATTCTGTGGATTTTCTGTACATGCATAAGGTACTGGAGGCGATGGGGTTTGGTCCTAGTTTCCGTCGCTGGATCACAATATTGTACAGTGATCCTCGCACAGCAATCCAATTAGGTATAACGGTTTCAGACTTTTTTGCAATAGGTAGGGGAACCAGACAGGGGTGTCCGCTCTCCCTGTTCCTATTTGCCTTTATGATGGAACCCATTGCCAGGGCACTGAGGCAATCTAGGGAGGTGGGGGAGATTAAGGTGGGGACGATTAAAGAATGTGTAGCACTTTATGCTGACGACTTGCTCTTGTTCCTCGGGGACCCAGGGCCATCTCTTAGAACTGCCCTTCGGCTCCTGGACGAGTTTGCCTCCTTTTCAGGCCTGCATGTGAACTGGAGCAAGTCGTCCATTTTACCACTAGACCCCCGAGCTTCAGACTAGAGGGATGATACGTTGCCGCTCTGGTGGGTTTCCTCTATCAAATATTTAGGTGTCAAAATAACTGCAAACATCAGGGACTACATGACACTAAACCTTCTCTCGCTTGTGAATAGACTGAAACAAAGAACTCAGGTCTGGAAAAACTGCCCCTTTCATTATTGGGCAGAGTTAGCTTGATTAAAATGAAATTTCTATCAGTATTTTTGTATTATCTGCGTCACTCCCCCATGTGGATCCCCAAAGCTTTCTTTAATACTATCAATGGAATAATAGGATCCTTTCTATGGTCCCCACAGTCGCCTCGTATTAGTTACATAGTAGGCGAGGTTGAAAAAAGACACAAGTCCATCAAGTCCAACCTATGTGTGATTATGTGTCAGTATTACATTGTATATCCCTGTATGTTGTTTCATTTAGGTGCTTATCTAATAGTTTCTTGAAACTATCGATGCTCCCCGCTGAGACCACCGCCTGTGGAAGGGAATTCCACATCCTTGCCGCTCTTACAGTAAAGAACCCTCTACGTAGTTTAAGGTTAAACCTTTTTTCTTCTAATTTTAATGAGTGGCCATGAGTCTTGTTAAACTCTCTTCTGCGAAAAAGCTTTATTTCTATTGTAGGGTCACCAGTATGGTATTTGTATATTGCCTTGTTATATTCCCTCTCAAGCGTCTCTTCTCCAGAGAGAATAAGTTCAGTGCTCGCAACCTTTCCTCATAACTGAGATCCTCCAGATCCTTTATTAGCTTTGTTGCCCTTCTTTGTACTCGCCCCATTTCGAGTACATCCTTCCTGAGGACTGGTGCCCAGAACTGGACAGCATACTCTAGGTAAGGCTGGACCAGAGTCTTGTAGAGTGGGAGAATTATCGTTTTATCTCTGGAGTTGATCCCCTTTTTAATGCATGTTAATATTCTGTTGCTTTGTTAGCAGCAGCTTGGCATTGCATGCCATTGCTGAGCCTATCATCTACTAGGACCCCCAGGTCCTTTTCCATCCTAGATTCCCCCAGAGATTCTCCCCCCAGTGTATAGATTGCATTCATATTTTTGCCACCCAAATGCATTATTTTGCATTTTTCTACATTGAACCTCATCTGCCATGTAGTTGCCCACCCCATTAATTTGTTCAGATCTTTTTGCAAGGTTTCCACATCCTGCGGAGAAGTTATTGCCCTGCTTAGCTTAGTATCGTCTGCAAATACAGAGATAGAACTGTTTATCCCATCCTCCAGGTCGTTTATGAACAAATTAAATAGGATTGGTTCCAGCACAGAGCCCTGGGGAACCCCACTACCCACCCCTGACCATTCTGAGTACTTCCCATTTATCACCACCCTCTGAACTCACCCTTGTAGCCAGTTTTCAATCCATGTACTCACCCTATGGTCCATGCCAACGGACCTTATTTTGTACAGTAAATGTTTATGGGGAACTGTGTCAAATGCTTTTGCAAAATACAGATACACCACATCTACGGGCCTTCCTTTATCTAGATGGCAACTCACCTCCTCATAGAAGGTTTGTAGATTGGTTTGGCAAGAACGATTCTTCATGAATCCATGCTGATTACTGCTAATGATACCATTCTCATTACTAAAATCTTGTATATAGTCCCTTATCATCCCCTCCAAAAGTTTACATACTATTGATGTTAGGCTAACTGGTCTGTAATTCCCAGGGATGTATTTTGGGCCCTTTTTAAATATTGGTGCTACATTGGCTTTGTTCCAATCAGCTGGTACCATTCCAGTCAGTAGACTGTCTGTAAAAATTAGGAACAACGGTCTGGCAATCACTTGACTGAGTTCCCTAAGTACCCTCGGATGCAAGCCATCAGGTCCCGGTGATTTATTAATGTTAAGTTTCTCAAGTCTAATTTTAATTCTGTCCTCTGTTAACCATGGAGGTGCTTCCTGTGTTGTGTCATGAGGATAAACACTTCAGTTTTGGTTACTGAAGCCCCCCCGATTCATTCGTGAAGACTGAGTAGAATAAATTCAATACCTTCGCCATCTCCCCATCCTTTGTAACCAGATGTCCTTTTCTCATTCTTTATGGGGCCAATATGGTCTGTCCTCCCTTTTTTACTGTTTACATACTTAAAGAATTTCTTGGGATTTTTTTTTGCTCTCCTCCGCTATGTGTCTTTCATTTTCTATCTTAGCCGTCCTAATTGCACCCTTACATTTCTTGTTGCATTCTTTATAAAGTCTGAATGCTGAGGGTGATCCCTCAACCTTGTATTTTTTGAAGGCCTTCTCCTTTGCTTTTATATGCATTTTTACATTGGAGTTAAGCCACCCAGGACTTTTGTTCGCCCTTTTAAATTTATTACCCAATGGGATACATTGGCTAATGCCTTTATTTAATATAGTCTTAAAGCAAACCCATCTCTCCTCCGTATTCTTTGTTCCTAATATTTTATCCCAATTTATGCCTTTTAGCAAGGTTTGTAGTTTAGGGAAGTTGGCTCTTTTGAAATTCAGTGTCTTTGTATTCCCTTTATGTTTCCTATTTGTGTGATTTATACTGAAACTAATTGACCTGTGATCGCTGTTACCT
Organism: Lithobates clamitans; assembly: GCA_037952925.1. Taxonomy (NCBI): domain Eukaryota; kingdom Metazoa; phylum Chordata; class Amphibia; order Anura; family Ranidae; genus Lithobates; species Lithobates clamitans. The sequence continues at coordinate 662,830 of JBBGZY010001540.1, forward strand.
AAATTGCCTCGTATTTCCACATCCGTGATCAGGTCTGTATTGTTGGTAATCAGTAGATCCAGTAATGTTTTATTTCTAGTTGGTGCGTCTACCATCTGACCCATAAAATTGTCCTGCAAGACATTAACCACTTGCCGACCGCCTACCGCATATATACTGCGGCAGAATGGCACGGGCAGGCAGAATCACGTACCCGTACGTGATCTGCCTCCCGCGGGCGGGGGGTCCGATCGGACCCCCCCCCGGTGCCATCGGCGGTCGGCATTTGACTGGGAGCGTCGGGAGGCGAGGGGGAGACCATCCGATCGTGGCCCCCCCCTCGCGATCGCTCCCAGCCAATGGGAATCCTCCTCTGCCTGTGTGTCGTTTCACACAGGCAGAGGATGTGATGTCATCTCTCCTCGGTCTGGCAGTTTCCGTTCCAGCGCCGAGGAGAGAAGACAAGTGAGTGCACAACACACACACACACACAGTAGAACATGCCAGGCATACCTTACACCCCGATCCCCCCCCCGATCCCCCCCCAATCACCCCCCCCCCCCTGTCACAAAGTGACATTAGCAGTATTTTTTTTTTTTTTTTTTCTGATTACTGCATAGTGTCAGTTTGTGACAGTTAGTGTTAGGGCAGTGAGTATTACCCCCCTTTAGGTCTAGGATACCCCCCTAACCCCCCCTAATAAAGTTTTAACCCCTTGATCACCCCCTGTCACCAGTGTCGCTAAGCGATCATTTTTCTGATCGCTGTATTAGTGTCGCTGGTGACGCTAGTTAGGAACGTAAATATTTAGGTTCGCCGTCAGTGTTTTATAGCGACAGGGACCCCCATATACTACCTAATAAATGTTTTAACCCCTTGATTGCCCCCTAGTTAACCCTTTCACCACTGATCACCGTATAACCGTTACAGTTGACGCTGGTTAGTTCGTTTATTTTTTATAGTGTCAGGGCACCCGCTGTTTATTACCGAATAAAGGTTTAGCCCCCTGATCGCCCGGCGGTGATATGCGTCGCCCCAGGCAGCGTCAGATTAGCGCCAGTACCGCTAACACCCACGCACGCAGCATATGCCTCCCTTAGTGGTATAGTATCTGATCGGATCAATATCTGATCCGATCAAATCTATACTAGCATCCCCAGCAGTTTAGGGTTCCCGAAAACGCAGTGTTAGCGGGATCAGCCCAGATACCTGCTAGCACCTGCGTTTTGCCCCTCCGCCCAGCCCAGCCCAGCCCACCCAAGTGCAGTATCGATCGATCACTGTCACTTACAAAACACTAAACGTATAACTGCAGCGTTCGCAGAGTCAGGCCTGATCCCTGCGATCGCTAACAGTTTTTTTGGTAGCGTTTTGGTGAACTGGCAAGCACCAGCCCCAGGCAGCGTCAGGTTAGCGCCAGTACCGCTAACACCCACGCACGCACCGTATACCTCCCTTAGTGGTATAGTATCTGATCGGATCAATATCTGATCCGATCAGATCTATACTAGCGTCCCCAGCAGTTTAGGGTTCCCAAAAACGCAGTGTTAGCGGGATCAGCCCAGATACCTGCTAGCACCTGCGTTTTGCCCCTCCGCCCGGCCCAGCCCACCCAAGTGCAGTATCGATCGATCACTGTCACTTACAAAACACTAAACGCATAACTGCAGCGTTCGCAGAGTCAGGCCTGATCCCTGCGATCGCTAACAGTTTTTTTGGTAGCGTTTTGGTGAACTGGCAAGCACCAGCCCCAGGCAGCATCAGATTAGCACCAGTACCGCTAACACCCACGCACGCAGCATACGCCTCCCTTAGTGGTATAGTATCTGATCGGATCAATATCTGATCCGATCAGATCTATACTAGTGTCCCCAGCAGTTTAGGGTTCCCAAAAACGCAGTGTTAGCGGGATCAGCACAGATACCTGCTAGCACCTGCGTTTTGCCCCTCCGCCCGGCCCGGCCCAGCCCACCCAAGTGCAGTATCGATCGATCACTGTCACTTACAAAACACTAAACGCATAACTGCAGCGTTCGCAGAGTCAGGCCTGATCCCTGCGATCGCTAACAGTTTTTTTTGTAGCGTTTTGGTGAACTGGCAAGCGCCAGCGGCCTAGTACACCCCGGTCGTAGTCAAACCAGCGCTGCAGTAACACTTGGTGACGTGGCGAGTCCCATAAGTGCAGTTCAAGCTGGTGAGGTGGCAAGCACAAGTAGTGTCCCGCTGCCACCAAAAAGACAAACACAGCCCCGTCGTGCCCATAGTGCCCTTCCTGCTGCATTCGCCAATCCTAATTGGGAACCCACCACTTCTGCAGCGCCCGTACTTCCCCCATTCACATCCCCAACCAAATGCAGTCGGCTGCATGAGAGGCATTTTCTTTATGTCCTCCCGAGTACCCCTACCCAACAAACCCCCCCAAAAAAGATGTTGTGTCTGCAGCAAGTGCGGATATAGGCGTGACACCCGCTATTATTGTCCCTCCTGTCCTGACAATCCTGGTCTTTGCATTGGTGAATGTTTTGAACGCTACCATGCACTAGTTGAGTATTAGCGTAGGGTACAGCATTCCACAGACTAGGCACACTTTCACAGGGTCTCCCGAGATGCCATCGCATTTTGAGAGACCCGAACCTGGAACCGGTTACAGTTATAAAAGTTAGTTACAAAAAAAAGTGTAAAAAAAAAAAAACCACAAACAAAAATATAAAATAAAAATAGTTGTCGTTTTATTGTTCTCTCTCTCTCTATTCTCTCTCTATTGTTCTGCTCTTTTTTACTGTATTCTATTCTGCAATGTTTTATTGTTATTATGTTTTATCGTGTTTGCTTTTCAGGTATGCAATTTTTTATACCTTACCGTTTACTGTGCTTTATTGTTAACCATTTTTTTGTCTTCAGGTATGCCATTCACGACTTTGAGTGGTTATACCAGAATGATGCCTGCAGGTTTAGGTATCATCTTGGTATCATTCTTTTCAGCCAGCGGTCGGCTTTCATGTAAAAGCAATCCTAGTGGCTAATTAGCCTCTAGACTGCTTTTACAAGCAGTGGGAGGGAATGCCCCCCCCCCCAACATCTTCCGTGTTTTTCTCTGGCTCTCCTGTCTCAACAGGGAACCTGAAAATGCAGCCGGTGATTCAGCCAGCTGACCATAGAGCTGATCAGAGACCAGAGTGGCTCCAAACATCTCTATGACCTAAGAAACCGTAAGCTACGAGCATTTTATGACGTAGATTTCGCCGGATGTAAACAGCGCCATTGGGAAATTGGGAAAGCATTTTATCACACCGATCTTGGTGTGATCAGATGCTTTGAGGGCAGAGGAGAAATCTAGGGTCTAATAGACCCCAATTTTTGCAAAAAAGAGTACCTGTCACTACCTATTGCTATCATAGGGGATATTTACATTCCCTGAGATAACAATAAAAATGATTTAAAAAAAAAAAAAAAATGAAAGGAACAGTTTAAAAATAAGATAAAAAAATAATAATAAAGGAAAAAAAAAAAAAAAAAAAAAAAAAAAAAAAGCACCCCTGTCCCCCCTGCTCTCGCGCTAAGGTGAACGCAAGCGTTGGTCTGGCGTCAAATGTAAACAGCAATTGCCCCATGCATGTGAGGTATCGCCGCGAAGGTCAGATCGAGGGCAGTAAGTTTAGCAGTAGACCTCCTCTGTAAATCTAAAGTGGTAACCTGTAAAGGCTTTTAAAGGCTTTTAAAAATGTATTTAGTTTGTCGCCACTGCACGTTTGTGCGCAATTTTAAAGCATGTCATGTTTGGTATCCATGTACTCGGCCTAAGATCATCTTTTTTATCTCATCAAACATTTGGGCAATATAGTGTGTTTTAGTGCATTAAAATGTAAAAAAGTGTGTTTTTTCCCCAAAAAATGCGTTTGAAAAATCGCTGCGCAAATACTGTGTGAAAAAAAAAAATGAAACACCCACCATTTTAATCTGTAGGGCATTTGCTTTAAAAAAAATATATAATGTTTGGGGGTTCAAAGTAATTTTCTTGCAAAAAAAAATTATTTTTTTATGTAAACAATAAGTGTCAGAAAGGGCATTGTCTTCAAGTGGTTAGAAGAGTGGGTAATGTGTGACATAAGCTTCTAGATGTTGTGCATAAAATGCCAGGACAGTTCAAACCCCCCCCAAATGACCCCATTTTGGAAAGTAGACACCCCAAGCTATTTGCTGAGAGTCATGTTGAGTCCATGGAATAATTTATATTGTGGCACAAGTTGCGGGAAAGAGACAATTTTTTATTTTTTTTATTTTTTTTTGCGCAAAGTTGTCACTAAATGATATATTGCTCAAACATGCCATGGGAATATGTGAAATTACACCCCAAAATACATTCTGTTGCTTCTCCTGAGTACGGGGATACCACATGTGTGGGACTTTTTGGGAGCCTAGCCGCGTACGGGACCCCGAAAACCAAGCACCGCCTTCAGGCTTTCTAAGGCCGTAAATTTTTGATTTCACTCTTCACTGCCTATCACAGTTTCGGAGGCCATGGAATGCCCAGGTGGCACAAAACCCCCCCAAATGACCCCATTTTGGAAAGTAGACACCCCAAGCTATTTGATGAGAGGTATAGTGAGTATTTTGCAGACCTCACTTTTTGTCACAAAGTTTTGAAAATTGAAAAAAGAAAAAAAAAAATTTTTTTTCTCGTCTTTCTTTATTTTCAAAAACAAATGAGAGCTGCAAAATACTCACCATGCCTCTCAGCAAATAGCTTGGGGTGTCTACTTTCCAAAATGGGGTCATTTGGGGGGGGTTTGTGCCACCTGGGCATTCCATGGCCTCCGAAACTGTGATAGGCAGTGAGGAGTAAAATCAAAAATGTACGCCCTTAGAAATCCTGAAGGCAGTGATTGGTTTTCGGGGTCCCGTACGCGGCTAGGCTCCTAAAAAGTCCCACAAATGTGGTATCCCCGTACTCAGGAGAAGCAGCTAAATGTATTTTGGGGTGCAATTCCACATATGCCCATGGCCTGTGTGAGCAATATATCATTTAGTGACAACTTTGTGCAAAAAAAAAAAAAAAAATTTGTCACTTTCCCGCAACTTGTGTCAAAATATAAAACATTCCATGGACTCAATATGCCTCTCAGCAAATAGCTTGGGGTGTCTACTTTCCAAAATGGGGTCATTTGGGGGGGTTTTATGTCATCTGGGCATTTTATGGCCTTCAAAACTGTGATAGGTAGTGAGGAGTAAAATCAAAAATGTACGCCCTTAGAAATCCTGAAGGCGGTGCTTGGTTTTCGGGGCCCCGTACGCGGCTAGGCTCCCAAAAAGTCCCACACATGTGGTATCCCCGTACTCAGGAGAAGCAGCTAAATGTATTTTGGGGTGCAATTCCACATATGCCCATGGCCTGTGTGAGCAATATATCATTTAGTGACAACTTTTTGTAATTTTTTTTTTTTTTTTTTGTCATTATTCAATCACTTGGGACAAAAAAAAATGAATATTCAATGGGCTCAACATGCCTCTCAGCAAATTCCTTGGGGTGTCTACTTTCCAAAATGGGGTCATTTGTGGGGGTTTTGTACTGCCCTGCCATTTTAGCACCTCAAGAAACGACATAGGCAGTCATAAATTAAAGGCTGTGTAAATTCCAGAAAATGTACCCTAGTTTGTAGACGCTATAACTTTTGCGCAAACCAATAAATATACACTTATTGACATTTTTTTTACCAAAGACATGTGGCCGAATACATTTTGGCCTAAATGTATGACTAAAATTGAGTTTATTGGATTTTTTTTAGAACAAAAAGTAGAAAATATCATTTTTTTTCAAAATTTTCGTTTTTTTTCCGTGTATAGCGCAAAAAATAAAAACGGCAGAGGTGATCAAATACCATCAAAAGAAAGCTCTATTTGTGGGAAGAAAAGGACGCAAATTTCGTTTGGGTACAGCATTGCATGACCGCGCAATTAGCAGTTAAAGCGACGCAGTGCCGAATTGTAAAAAGTGCTCTGGTCAGGAAGGGGGTAAAACCTTCCGGGGCTGAAGTGGTTAAGGAACTGGCGAGCCTTAAATGAATGTGCGGTTCCCTCCGCCCAGTCTATGTCTGGATAATTAAAATCCCCCATTATGATAACACTTCCCATCCTTGCTGCTAATCCAAATTGTGATAGGAGATCTGTCTCCACTTCCTCCCTCAGGTTAGGGAGCCTATAGCATACTCCCAGTATTAGTTTCCCCTTAGCTTCATCCCTTTGGAGCTCTACCCATAAAGATTCCACCTCCTTCCTAGCTCCCTCAGTGATGTCATCTCTCACATTCACTTGTACATTATTCTTGATACATAGGCCTCCCCCTTTTTTACCCTCTCTATCCTTGCGGTAAAGGGTATACCCTTGAATGTTTGCCAGCCAATCATGAGAGCTGTTGAACCAGGTCTCTGAAATTCCCACAAAATCCAAATCCTCCTCGTACAACAGTATCTCTAGTTAACCCATCTTGTCCGCCATGCTCCTGGCATTGGTGAACATGTCACATAGTTTAGACCGGTCGCATATTGTCCTCGTATGTGGTGTTTCGAGATTGCAACTAGGACTTGCTACTATACTTACCTTGTGTTTTTGTGCTTTGGTCAACCTACCAATAATGCCCCCAAGACTACCCTCTGGAATATCTTCCGCGCTGACTATCTCTACCTCTGGACCCTCCCCCCCATCGCCTAGTTTAAAGACCCCTCTAACTTTTTGGCCATCCTTATTCCCAGCAGATCTGCACCCTCCTCATTTAGGTGCACCATCCCTTCTATAGTACCGGTTATCGACTGAGAAGTCGGCCCAGTCCTCCAGGAACCCAAACCCCTCCTTACTACACCAGCTCTTCAGCCACTTGTTTACTTCCCTAATCTCCCTCTGCCTTTCTGGTGTTGCTCGATGTTCCCGTAGTATTCCTGAGAATACTACCTTGGAGGTCCTTTTCCTCAATTTAGCTCCTAAGTCCCTGAAATCGTTCTTTAGGACACTCCATCTGCCTCTGACTTTGTCATTGGTGCCAACGTGCACCATGACAGCTGGGTCTTCCCCAGCCCCTCCCAGTAATCTGTCCACAAGATCCGTGATGTGCCAAACCCGAGCGCCCGATAGACAACATACTGTTTGGCGCTTCAGGTCTTGGTTACAGATTGCCCTCTCTGTCCTTCTAAGAATTGAGTCCCCTACCCCCAGAATCTGTCTTTCCTTTTCCTTCGCTGCCCCCCCACTCTCACTGGAGGAGTTCTTCCCCCGGCAGCTAGGAGAGTCCCTCAGCTCCAGCAGTGCTGGTCCCTGACTGGTTTCACCAATGTCACTCAATGGAGCGTACTTATTGGAATGCTCCAGTCCTGGATCGGCCTCCTTGGCACTAGGCCCTCTACCCTTCCTGTCACCCATCTACTCTTTGCTAGTGCCTGCACCTCTTTGTCTCCACCCGCCTCTGTGTTGGCCCCTGCCGTGTACGTTCCTGGCTCTCCTTTAGTATGGAGGGACTTCTCAGTGCTGACAGTTGCTTCCCCAGATTCAAAACCTGGGCTTCCAGGGAAACAATGTGCTTACATTTTGCACAGCAGTATTCGCCCTTGATCGGATGATCAAGGAACGCATACATGCAGCAAGATGTCAGAGTCGCCTCTCCACACCCCCCGGGTATCGTACCTATTAAATTTAGTGAGGATTGGGGATTATACCCCGTCCAAATTACCTAACAGCTAGCTTCCTGGCACTAATACTTAAGACAATACACAAGTACACAACAAGACAATACACAGGTACTCACAGACATGCGTGTACTCGCAGAACAGTCGCAGACCTACGTGCACTCGCAGACCTACGTGCACTCGCAGGCCACTCACAGACCTACGTGCATTTGCAGGCCACTCGCAGACCTACGTGCACTCGCAGGCCACTCGCAGACCTACGTGCACTCGCAGGCCACTCGCAGACCTACGTCCACTCGCAGGCCACTCGCAGACCTACGTGCACTCACTGACCTACGTGCACTCGCAGGCCACTCGCAGACCTACGTGCACTCGCAGACCTACGCGCACTCGCAGGCCACTCGCAGACCTATGTGCAATCGCAGACCTACGTGCACTTGCAGGCCACTTGCAGACCTACGTGCACTCATAGGCCATTAGTATTAGTATTAAGGTCCTTCAGGAACCATGGGGGCAGGGGGGTTGGCGCTTCCGGACTGGCATAAATATTATCTGGCAGGCCAGATGGTGTTTGCCAGATGCTGGTTGCTGGCGGATGAGGGAGACTCTGCCACAGTTCTGAAGGGGGCACAATTGGGGTCCTACAAAAGCTTGCGACTGGCCCTCTACAGGGGCCCAAAATAAAGCCTACCCTTGACTCACTCAATGAAAGCCACTATTCGGGCCTGGGAGACAACCACTACCTTAGTGTCACCTAATTATCTGGGAATTACACCTTCGGCCCCGCTGTGGTTGAACTCAAATTTATCACATTTCTGCTCCCCCCCAGATCCCATGATATGGGCTTGTAGGGGCGTTAAGGTGTTGGCAGACATCACTAGGGAAGGGGATCTTATTACCTTTGATCAACTAAAGGGAAGACATAATTTGCCAAACTCCTTTTTCTTTCGCTACCGCCAGCTGCGCCACGCTTTCCGGGCGCAGTTCAGTGGCCAAAGAGTTAAGTTTCTTCCCTCAACATTAGAGACCCTAATAAAGAATGAGAATCTATTCAAGCCCTTGTCGACCGTTTACAAATCCCTATTTAAAAAAAACACCTCAAGGGGTGTCTAAATGCAGAGAGAAGCGGGAGAAGGAAATTCCGAAAATTCAAGGGCAGTTTTGGGAGGATATGTGGGATCACCCTTTTAAACATTTGGTTTCCGCTAGGGACTGTCCAATTCAGTTTAAATTTCTGCACCGCATTTATTTCACCCCAGCCAGGCTGTCCTGTATCTATCAATCAACTAGCAGTCAATGCTAGAGGTGCACACATTCCCCAGCAGACTCAGAACATATTTTCTGGAAATGCCCACAAATTCAAAACTTCTGGTCCGGAGTTACAGCTTGTTTATCGGAGGTGCTCGGTATTCCAATCCCTACAACTCCTAGAGTCTGCCTAATAGGATTGGTGGAGGAGGTAGTTCCATCTCTGGCACACTGCCGTTTTGCAAGGAACTCTGCGATACATCTTTATAAAGCTACCTACAGAGCTAGAGGCTGTGAAAAAAAGTAACAGTGGGCTAATTGAAAAAATATGTACAGGAGGTAGGGCGAGTTTTATGTGAATAGAAGTTTGCCAATTTTGGAAATAAACAGAATTTCCCATCTGAGATAGTAATAAATGTATTCGCGTAATGGAAAAGTAAGATAGCTGTGTTTAAAGAGGACAAATTTATAAACGGTACAGAGTTAGCTGGTGCACGTCTACTTGAATCAAATGTTCATGACAATTGGTCGGTTGATTTTGATTTTGTTGATTTTGCAAGTTGTATTCCTGCATTTTTGGTGAATTTTCAATGCTGGGCCCTGCGTGGCCAATGCCGGGTTAGGTCTCTTGCCTAATTGGCTTAAGGTGGTAAGAGGTTTTGTATTGTATTGTACTGCAAGAAAACTTAATAAAAAGATTTTGTAAAAAAAAAAAAAAAGTACAGAAGCAAAGGGTTAACAGAGTTTTCAGGATGAGAGGCTAGCCATGATAGCCCTCCAAGGTTCTTCTTGGGGATCTAATGACCAAACAGTTCTGGATAGCATGTGGAAGAGTTAGAACCCCTGGCAGGTTTTAAAGTGGTCTGTGTGCCCAGCGAGGTGATTCTCCCCACCTATTTGTCTTGATCACCATCTTCACTGGGTAACAAAGTCATGGGATTTTCATAATTTTACAGCTGTCACAGAGCATGAATAGAGGCAAAATCTTTCAATGAGGACACCTACTACGGAGATGTCTATCTAAGAGGATTTTTCTTCACTGTGGAGAGTTTTTTTCTCCCATCCCGGTGGGTCTCTTAAAGACAGGCATGCAGACAGTTCATAATTAACCCGATGGAAAGATAGCCGAACCAGGAACATTCACAGTTTTGACAGCATGTAGAGAGCAGGAATCAGCCAAACCCTCGGCACCTGTTAGGAGGGGAAGAATGCGGCTTGACCATCTTGTGCCCAAGCAGGGGGATGACAAGAGAATTTGCGAGCTCAACACGTTCCCCTCTCGTCAGGAAACTTTCCCTGCTGCTAGTTCTGTCCCTATCAGATGGGGTACCTGTCCCTACTCTACCAACTCGCAAAATGCGCACCAAACTTTGGAGTCAGGGCCTTAAAGAGGCGCTGTCTGACCCAAGATGGCTGCTAGAGTCACATGGGGTGGCAGCATCCAATTGGATTGCTTCCCCAGTGACCCAGGAAATCATAGAGGAACCATGTTCCTCTTGACTTCCTTTCCAACTGCAGTGCCGCTGCAGAATAGCTCCACCTTCAGTGGAGAAAGTAGACTGCACCTGCCTACATCCAGGAAATCTAAAAATTTTCCCTTGCAGTGTAGGTGCAGCCCTTGTTTATGCAAAGGGGAGAGTAAAAGAACGTTTACTTCTCTGATCCTCTTCAGATGGCGCTCTCCTATGCTTCATCGATGGACAGTCTCTCAGCATCATCCCATCCAATGCAGAGCTATGGACTCTGTATTGGTCTTGATGACATCATTACCCTAGACCACTGGAGCTTGGGGGAAAAGATGCTGAAGGAATCAGGTAAGTAAATCCTTTCTATGCCCCTAATATCTAAACAAGCAGTTAGCCTTCTATTGTGCGGGTGCAGCACACTGCAAGGGAGAATTTCCAAGTTTTCCAGAGTTGGGTTTTAACCATTTCCTAATCTATTGAGGGAAAACGTTTTGGATTTAGCCCAAGTTCACACTGAGCTATGGGAATGAAGCTGTGCGTGCGAGTTCAGCTGAACTTGCAAGACTTCACTCCAGCATGTCAGTCCCGATTTCGGCTGCAATTTCAGAGACATCTGTGCAGATGTCAATGTAAATCGCAGACCGAAATCGCAAAAAGTAGTACAGAAACTACTTTTTGAAATCAGTATAGCGCCGCAAATGCAGCGTCGCATCGATTAGGACGTGCCATTGTCGGAAATTGCCATCAATGTGAACCAGGACTTAGAAATACTTTTAGCAGCTCCAGTGATGCACTGCAGAGGTGGACTAGCTTTGTATAGAAAAGTACCACAGAAAGGTACCTCTTATACAAAGGACAACTTTACTCTCAGAAACACATTACATTTTTCCTTTAAAGTGAACCTGAGCCTTGTCCATGTAGGGTAAAGCAATGGGTTTACTTCACTACCGTCCCCTCCATCACCGCTTATAATCACCCTACCACCTCATTTTCCCCCCAGAATACGAAGGAAATGTAAACAAAAACAAAAAATAAGTCATATTCTCCCCTATATCTGTGAGGTATTGGGTACTTCACATTACTCTGGCAAGGGACAGAAAAGGAGGTAAGTATAAGCAGTGGGAATTCTGCTGTCTTGTGGCCTTCCACAGCACCGCTTATGGGATTGTAGGCCACCAATAGGATGATAGGAAGCACCGACTGGCCCTATGGAAGCCCCTTATGTTGCGGTGTCATAACACTACTGCTTGAAACCTTCAGGACCCTGCAAGTATCCCCATCTAATGGGCTTCCTTAGAAGCCTCCATGTCACCAGGGAGTACATGGTCACTGTATAAAGGACCCACTCTACTACAATACAGACCAGAAGAGAGAAGACTGGTCTGTCATGTGACTATGATTTCAGGTATGTAAACATGGCTTTTAGGTTTTGTTTTTTTTTCATATAATCTTAATCTTGTAATTAGCTAAATATGGGTGGGGTGGGAAAGGGTGTTCTTTTAACCAGAGATCAGCTTTAATGTGCCAACGACAGGGTAAAAAAAATATCCAAATCAAGGTACCTTACAAGAGAGGATCTCTCCAACAGTTTGTATCTCCTACCTCCTCTACGTTCCAATGCCGCAGTCAACGTCAGTCTCTTTGCCATTTGACACTTCTAGGAATGTTGGATGTCTCTGTCCCTCGCGGGGCACATATCTTCATACCCCTACATCTCTACAGTACTTAGCAGGGATGTAGATTTCGAAGGAAAGAACAATGGCGGGGGACAAGGGCATCCAAAATGTTGAATGCACAAGAGACTGATGGAGGCCGCAATGAAGGGGAAATAGTAGACAAGGGAATTAGAGGCAAATACGCCAGATCTTCTCCTGCAGGCCACCTATATATAGATTTTTGTTTTTTAGTAAACCTGCTGCTTTGCTTAGCACAGAGAAAGCACAGGTTTACTTTAAAAGACAGCCTATTCAGAAGAGTAAAATTAAACACAGCTAAGGTCCTCTGATAAAAACACGGAAACACTTTTAAACACTTAACTGTGTTGACCTCAGACCGGCGTTCTCCTCCGCTTATTGCATTTAATTCAATTTACATGAGAGCTTAGTGCAAGACACGGACATAACAAAGACTATTGAATCATATGAGGGCTCATGTGCCTTGGAGAAGCAGAATGAGATATGTATGCCAGAACGCAGGTCGCTGACCTACAACACAGCGGTCAAGGCAACTGCTCATCTCTATGCAGGATTTCCAGGAAAAGCGGTGGTGTACTATGCTTCCAATCCACACCTTAAAGTAAAGCAAAACTGCAAATAAGGAACAGCACCATTTATGTGAAATGTTTTAATGAAAAATGAAATAGAATTTATACAGTGAAGAGTAGTTCCTGTACTGAAGTGCAATACAGATTTACTGAATATAGCTGTACCAGCAAACCTACGAAATTACAAGATGGACATCTAGTGGCAGCGAGTAGGAAATGCAGTCTTACAAGTGTGCATTGGCTGTAAGGAATAGCATCATCTAATAGACATTACTTTCAATTACTTTGCAAATCTAAAAAAAAGGAGGGTGGGGCCTGCTGCTAATTAAGAGAAAATGTTATATACTCTGAAAATAAGAGCCTAGTTATTTATTTGTTGCAGGTATTTACATAGTGCTGACAATGTACACGGCACTTTACATATGGTGCATTCACATCAGTCCCTGCCCTGAAACAGTCTACAATCAAAAGTCCCTATCTCACATGGAAACAAAGGTTTTCTTAAACCTAAGGGCAGCCAAAATAAACAACATAAAAAGGTAGGCACATAGGACATGACTTACAGTCATGAGTAGGTGTCCCCTGTGCTGCACTTGCATAGACTACCTAAACAATGATTTTCATCTGTTTTAGGAATATTTCACTTTATTTGGACATGTCTGTCAACCTGGAGCCTGAGTAGTCTAAGGACAAGTCCGTTCTTTTGGAAAGTCCGCCGTAACTCCGTCGGGAACTAGGTCCGCCGGAAAGTCCGTTCGTGTGTACACAAGTCCGTTCGTAAAAAAGTCAGTTGGAAAGTCCACCCGTGTGTACGCTGCATAAAATGTTCTTCAGTTTATTTTAAATGATCAATTCAGGTTCTTGCAGACTGGAGCTTCTCAAGGTATGACTAGCCAATATTCGCGGCTTTTTAAGAGATTCCAATCAAAGTAGCCATTGCATAGAACAGCAACTGAATTGAATGTAAAATGAACACTACATCACTCAAGTGTTAAAAAAAACAAGGCGAAGGATCTTGACTGGAAATGAGGTGGGTCACTGATAAAATCCATACAAGGATCCACTCAGCCCATGCAGCCCTCTTCAGATTGGGAAATCTTTTAAACTTTGTAGTTGCAGCCAGGTTTTTTATCTTAATGCATTCTATGTGTGTAGCACCCCCCACCCCCCCAGCACCCCCCTTATTACCTACCTGATCCCCTTTTCTCTCCAGCGATGTCCACGATCCCCTCAGCCATCAAGGACACTTCTCTTGATTGGCTGAGACAGAACAGCGGCACCATTGGCTCCCGCGGCTGTTAATCAAAGTCAGTCAGCCAATCAGGGGAGGGGGGCGGGGCCAGGTCAAGGCTCTGTGTCTAAATGGATAGACGGAGCATTGACTCGGCTTGGGTGCCCCCTGTAGCAAGCTGCTGGCTGAGGGGCACTCAAAGATAGGAGGGGCCAGGATCAGCACAGAGGGACCTGAGAAGAGGAGGATCTGGGCTGCTCTGTGCAAAACCAACTGCACAGAGGAGAGAAGTATAAACAAGCCTTTACAATCACTTTAATTCTAGGCAAACAACATCAGCAAAAAAAAAAGGTGCACCAGCCCAGAGAATTACCTCACGCACTACTACTAATTATAATATATTTATATATATATATATATATATATATATATATATATATATATATATATATATATATATATATATATATATATATATATATATATGTGTGTGCGGATCCACTTTCAGACATCCGTTAATCCCCGCTGAGCCAGCAGATGACAAGTCTGTCTCTGCACTCTGTGCAGAAACGGATCTGTCAGATCTCCACTCTCCTCTATGGGGGGGCGGATCGGATGAAAACGCCTGTCCGTTTTCATCGGATCTGCCAGACAGATGGAAAATAGGGTTTCCATCCGTCTGGATTTAGCGGAGCGGATCGGATGTCAGCGGACATGTCACCGCTGACATCCATCGCTCCATAGAGATGTATGGAAAAAACTGACAGGCGGATCTGAACGGTCCACACGTGTGAAAGGGCTCTTACTGTGTAAATTTGCTGTCCCCTCAAAATAACTCAACACACAGCCATTAACCTCTTCCAGACCAGCCGCCATAGTTATACTGCGGCAGGTTGGCTCCCCTGGACGAGCCGTCGTGGCCGTGCAATGACCGCCGGGCACCCGCGATCACTAGCGACAGATCGAGAACCGGGATCTGCATGTGTAAACACACAAATCCTGGTTCTGTCAGGGGAGAGGAGACAGATCGTGTGCTCCTACTAACCTGTCCTGTTAAACTGCTGTATGGTCTTGGCCACCGTGCTGCAGGTCAGTTTCAGGGTTTTGGCAATCTTTGTATAGCCTAGGCCATCTTTATGTAGAGCAACAATTATTTTTTTCAGATCCTCAGAGAGTTCTTTGCCATGAGGTGTAATGTTGAACTTCCAGTGACCAATATGAGAGAATGAGAGCGATAAAACCAAATTTAACACACCTGCTCCCCATTCACACCTGAGACCTTGTAACACTAATGAGTCACATGACACCGGGGAGGGAAAATGGCTAATTGAGCCCAATTTGGACATTTTCACTTAGGGGTGTACTCACTTTTGTTGAAAGCGGTTCAGACATTAATGGCTGTGTGTTGAGTTATTTTGAGGGGACAGCAAATTTACACTGTTATACAAGCTGTACACTCACTACTTTACATTGTAGCAGAGTGTCATTTCTTCAGTGTTGTCACATGAAAAGATATAATAAAATATTTACAGAGCAGGGGAGCCGCCATTCCAGGTTCCGATCCCACATCCTATCTAGGCTTGGCCTTAGGAGAGACGCGGACTTCACGCTATCCCTTTAGGACTAGCCGACTTGCACATGCGGATTACACCTGGTGCCCGGATCGGCACTGTAACATGTGAGTGTAATCTCCATTTGTTGTTGTCATTTGCTTTTAACTATTAAAAATACTACACTATGAAACCTCACTCTATGTCTCTTGTGCAGTAATTTTTCTCATCCTAGTTTCATCTCAAGGGGTCAGTGGAGTGGAACTGTGCTGTCAGTGGAATCAGTTGGTATTCCAGAAGCTCTGTTTGACCTTCCTGTAAAAAGGGGTCATAATTCTCTGGTGAGTGGCCACCCATCTCTTGAGCACTTGTGGTGAAGAACTAAGAATACGATTTTGAGCAACACAATTTGGTATTGAGATTTATCATATATGGACTTTTAGCTTGCTATTTATTTGTATTTGCATTTTTGATTCACTGAACATAACTAGCGCCTCATCCTTTAATATAATTTTGCCGCAGCATTTGGTGACCTGTTCACTTTTAAAGGGGCAGCTTCCATTATGGTTTGTTCACGGATTTCACAGGGCGCCATTCATTGTTTTTCATTATTTTACCATATATATATATATATATATATATATATATATATATAAACACATCACAAAGCTGGTAAACCAGTAAACCAACCAAAGGTCAGTAACTAGTAGTTGCAACTTGGGATCAAGCAGAAGCATAGTTGAGGAACAAACCAAAAGGTCGGTAACGTGTAGTTGCAGCTTGGAATCAAGCAGAAGCATAGTTGAGGAACAATCCAAAAAGATAGTAATGAGTGGTTGCAGCTTGGGAACAAGCAGAAGCATAGTTGAGGAACAAGCCAAAGGTCAGTAACGGGTAGTTGCAGCTTGCGATCAAGCAGAAGCATAGTTGAGGAACAAACCAAAAGGTCGGTAACGTGTAGCTGGAGCTTGGGATCAAGCAGAAGCAGAGTTGTGGAACAAGCCAAAGGTCAGTAACGAGTGGTTGGTTTGTTCCTCAACTATGCTTCTGATTGATCCCAAGCTGCAACCTTTCGTTACTGACCTTTAGGTTGTTCCATAACTCTGCTCCTGCTTGATCCCAAGCTGTAACTACACATTACCAACCTTTTGGTTTGTTCCTCAACTATGCTTCTGCTTGATCCCAAGCTAAAACCACTGGTTACTGACCTTTGGCTTGTTCCTCAACTATGCTTCTGCCTGATCCCAAGCTGCAACTACACATTACCGACCTTTGGTTTGTTCCTCAACTACGCTTCTGATTGATCCCAAGCTGCAAAGGTCGGTAACGTGTAGTTGCAGCTTGGGATCAAGCAGAAGCATAGTTGAGGAACAAACCGAAGGTCAGTAACGAGTGGTTGCAGCTTGGAATTAAGCAGAAGTGTAGCAAAGATAAGGACCACAGCAGGAGTGACAAGAGGGAGATTTTGGCTGAAGAGAGCACAATAATCTGCCAAACAGGAAGTGCAAAGGCATGGCTTAAATAGGAAGTTCATGGGAGGAGTAAATGCAGCAAATCTTTATGCGCCCTGCATAGTGCTGCTTTGTGATCTGCCAGCATGGGCTTCCTGGATGATGAGGTGGGTTTAATAAAGAAAAAAGGAATGGAGAACAGGCATAGGGGCAGTAGCAAATTCCATAGATGAAAATCAGAGGAAATGTTTGGAAGTAAGCTTGTTGTAGATGTTATAAGGAATTTTAATACATAGTTCAAGGACATGAAAGGCAGCTGTGGGTGCCCCACCAAGGATGGCTCCCATTCAGAATATTCTTAACGACCAATTACAGATAGTAGCCAAATGTGCGTCTCATTACTCTACAATATATGAATACAAATGATATATCCAACTTAGCTCTGTTTAACTAAAACACAGTGTTCATCAATCACACAATTAGAGCCCAGAACGGACATACTGTCAGCGGTAAAGGAGGCTGAATCGGGATAATGGGCTCCCACTGGTGGGGTATAGGATCATGTCTGTTTTAAAGACTCTGGCTTTTGTGTAGCTGCGGGAATCCATTACCATCGTACCACATGCTATTACTATGCTGTATGTGCCCCAGGAAAGCTGTGATCAAGAACATATAAATAAGCTTTTATTAAGAGAACAAAACTGTCATCTCACAGTGTCTGCCAGAGTGCTCGTTATATAGACAGACCAATACAAGGAGAAAATAAAAGACAGCCTTCATTGCGGCTTATTTAAAGCATGATGGATACGATAACCCTTCCTTTCAGAAGCCATTTTTTGTTTTTAAAGGTGGCTTCACACTGCCCCGCCACGTTCTGGCTGCAGCACAGTGTGCCCGAGGCTTTGGTGCGGGTTAGGTGTACTTTGCCATAGACTTCTATTATATCCTGGGGTTTTTGTACACTTTCACAAAACGCACCAAAGCCGCTGGACATAATTGAAGTCTATGGCAAAGCGCAGCTAACCTGCCCCAAAACCAAGGGTACAATGCACTGTACCTATGCTGTCACCACAGTGCAGTGGGGCAGCGCAAAGCCACCCTAAGCCCCCGGTCACACCAAATTCGTCTTTGAAATCATGCAACTTCACTTGATTTCAAAGCCACATGTCACTGCGATTTCAGGAGCAACTTGGCTGACATCTGTACGACTTCACGCACAGATGTCTATGCAAGTCGCACCTGAAATCACCCAAAATAGGGCATGAAATAGTCATATCAGTGCCGCACCGCAAAGTCAACGTTGCACCAATTTAAACAGTTCTATTTTCGCCAATAGGGTACGACTTGTCATGAGATTTGGAACTGTCAAAACGCATGACAAATCGCACCAGTGTGAACGGGGATGAATTATTTTTCTTTAGTATTGACTTTCAGGTGTAGTTAAAACTATTTTCAAGTGAAACATGTTCAGATTTAGCCCTGGTTCACACTGCTGTGACTTGTCATGCGACTTGCTGCAACGTGCGACACAGAAAGTTGCATGACAAGTCAAAACACATTCATTTTAAAAGGGTGCCATCCTAACTGACAAAAAAGTGACAAAAAGAAAAAAAAAAAAAAAAGTTCCTGCACTACTTTTCTGCGTATTCCTTGCAACATAAGTGCCATAGACTGCAACATTAAAATAACAAAAGTCACAAGGAAATCCTTTCTTTGTCTTATCTTTGCGACTTTGGCTGCGACTTCAGAGGGTTTTGTAAGTTCAATAATATGTGTCACACTTTCATTATGATTTGTCCAATCCAAAGTTGCAAAACATCAAAATCGCACTGAAGTAGCATCAAGTTGCAATGCAAAGTCGCACGACTTTGGGGTCGCAGCAGTGTGAACCCAACCTTAAGGCGGTATTGAATCACCAAAAAAATATATTATATTGCAGGATACCAATCTTTAGATATGGTAAATGCATTTGTTTCCTTTTTTTTCTTTTTTTTTTTTTTTACCTGGAGATCTGGTCAGTAACACACTTCCGGTCTCCACTCTGGAGGAGCAACAGGGACACCTCTGACCAGCAGCATTGTCGCTCTGGGGGAAGGGTAGTGTTACCTGGACTAGCAGATTTTGATGGATTTGACTAACAAATTAAAGCCGAACTGTAGCAACACTTTTTAAGCAGTTACAGCAAACTTTTTTTTTATTTTCTTTTTTTAGGATAAAGGCTTTACATAAATAAAAGCTGATCATTGTAAGCACCCGCGTCAGTGGTAAATGGTTTGTCTCAACCCTCGAACTGGTCTGTTAATCATCAGTAACCATCAGTACAGCCCCATCAGTGCCCATCAGTGCAGCCTCATCAGTGCCCATCAGTGCCCATCAGTGTAGCCTATCAGCGGCCATCAGTACAGCCCCATCAGTGCAGCCCCATCAATTTAGCCTATCAGTGCCCATCAGTACAGCCCCATCAATTTAGCCTATCAGTGCCCATCAGTGCAGCCTCATCAGTGCCCATCAGTGTAGCCTATCAGCGGCCATCAGTACAGCCCCATCAGTGCAGCCTATCAGCGGCCATCAGTACAGCCCCATCAATTTAGCCTATCAGTGCCCATCAGTACAGCCCCATCAATTTAGCCTATCAGTGCCCATCAGTGCAGCCTCATCAGTGCCCATCAATGCAGCATGTCAGTGCCCATCAGTGCAGCATGTCAGTGCCCATCAGTGCAGCATGTCAGTGCCCATCAGTGCAGCCTATTAGTGCCCATCAGTGCAGCCCCATCAGTGCAGCCCATCAGTGCAGCCCATCAGTGCAGCCCCATCAGTGCAGCCCCATCAGTGCAGCCCCATCAGTGCAGCCCCATCAGTGCAGCCCCATCAGTGCAGCCCCATCAGTGAAGGAGAAAACTTGTTTACAAAATTTTATAACAGAAACTAAGAAAACTTTTTTTTTTCAAAGTTTTAGGTCTATTTTTGTTTTTTTTAGCAAAACATAAAAAAACTCAGTGGTGATTAAATACCACCAAAAAAAGTTCTATCGGTCTCAAAAAAATGATTAAAATTTTGCTTGGGTACACCGTTGCATGACCGCACAATTGTCATTTAAAGTGCGATAGCGCTGAAAGCTGAAAATTGGCCTGGGCAGGAAGGGGGTAAAAGTGCAAGGGGTAAAGTAGGTAAGTAGTTAAAACAGTTTGATATTACTTATTTATTTTTACTCTGTATTCCAAAGGCTGTTTTTTGTTTTTTTTTTAACATGTGATCAGTAGCAGAGGACTAGAAGCTCCTCCTGCTTTTGTTTCCCTGCAGACAGGCTGGGAGAGATCTGGGTCATGTGACATCTGTATATAGATTAGGGTTGTGTTTGCCAGCATAGAGATGTACAGGTGTTCCGTGTCCCCCCCGCAGACAATCCCTTCCATGTCAATGGGATGCAGCAGCTGCAAGGACACAGCCACTGCTCCCAACCTGACATCCGCACTATA
Source organism: Lithobates clamitans (assembly GCA_037952925.1). Classification (NCBI taxonomy): domain Eukaryota; kingdom Metazoa; phylum Chordata; class Amphibia; order Anura; family Ranidae; genus Lithobates; species Lithobates clamitans. The sequence goes on from JBBGZY010001540.1 coordinate 683,164, forward strand.
TAAAGAATTGGATAATAGATCAATTCCTGGCAAATACGGTCTCTGGTGGGAATTAAAGCTGAACTCCATCCTTACCTTCAGTCTACATACTCCGCTTCAGTACTAAAATTGCTTACTCTGATGTCACAGCACACTGTGAGCTTCTCCCGATGTGCATTAGAAGCTGCAGCAAGTCAGACAGAGACCATCTCATTTCCAGGCTGGAGGGTGTCCAGCATCATCTAGTTCTTTCCCCCCCCCCCCCCAAGTTGAGCTGTCCTTGGCCTGCCCCTTTTACTCATACGATTTCAGTTCTTTCAATTACGGAGGTTCAGCATCACATGTGGGTGTTACCAATGACAGTCTGCATGCAAATGCAGTGTACTTAGGGACATCCACTAATCAAAGTGTATTGATATTTGTATAACTCCTCCCAAGAGCCAGCTCACTGTTTGCATTAAAGCGGGATTCCGGCCAGCTAAAAAAAAAATGTTTTAAAGTCAGCAGCTACAAACACTGTAGCTGCTGACTTTAAATAAGTAGACTTACCTGTCCTGGGTGCCCGCGATGTCGGCCGCCCGAGGCCAAACCATCCCTCGGCTCTCGGGTCCCGGCACCACCATCCTAACTAAGGGAAACAGGCAGTGGAGCCTTACGGCTTCACTGCCAGTTTCCTACTGTGCACGCGCGCGAGCGGCGCAGCGATCTGTGAATGGCCCCGTGGTGTTCTGGGAACACACGCAGTTCCCAGAAGACAACGGGGCCGCTCACCGAGGAGAACAACACGCCGCGGAATAGGAAGAGGCAGATTAGGAAGACTGCCTAGCAACAAGGGTTTAGGTAAGTATAACATTTTTTTTTTTCCAAATGTTTTTTAATTTTTTTAGGAATTTTGGTGGCATTTTTTTTTTCCAGGGCCGCTTTAATGCTGTTAGGGCTTGAGATGTGTACTGAGGCCGGCTTTTGTGATGATTTCAGGAAGCTCTATGTACAGCACCCTGCTGGCCCCTCCCACCAGTCACGATCGGCCTGTACGGCATAGAGAAGCACAAAGACCAAGTAATACCATCACTAATTTTAAAATAAAGGTATGCATTATTCTAAATAAAGCTGTTGATGAGGAGTGGAACCAGGGAAAGTAAAAAAAATAAGCAGATTGAACGTCAGCTTTAAAACCCTACACCCCAGCTCTGCATGAACAAAGTGCAACCACATAACACCAAACCTGCAGTAGGAAGAGCTCCGCTGGTTTCTGATTGCGAAGGACAACCAATCCACTTTCCTCTGCATTTGTTCTCAGAAATTAGCATTATCTAATGTAATGAAGAGAATTCATCACCAGATTCCAAACAGATAGACAGATGTAATGAGCCAATCCTTCTCAGTAATGCGGCTCCTCTGGAGGACACGAGGACCACACACAAGCTTCAGTAGTGAATTACCCAAGACAAGTAATAGAAAGGATGAGAGGACCCTTGGGTAGAATCAAGGTCAAAGTCTGCCTAACAACCTCTACCACCACTTTATTGGTGATAAAGAAAAATAAACTCTTTGCCATAATCTCTCTGGAATCGGCCGGGGTAAATTATGCCCCCCCCCCCCCCAAAAAAAATGATAAATATATATTGGTAGAAGCTCTGCACGTGGCCACAGCTGTGGCTTCAGAAGAGCAGAGAGAATTCTTTGCATATTAAGAATCGTGAAACACTTTTGTCAAATTCGCAACGGGGAAAAAAATCGCGATAACGATTCTTGACAATTAATTGTGCAGTTCTACTGTAGGTACAGTAAATATCTCCTAAACATGAACCATTTAGGATATAATCACTTTAGTAGCAGCTGATGTCGCCGGCGCATGCGCACTGCGCTCTTAATGGAAAGTGCCGTCCATTCAGAGCCCTGTGCCGCAGGCTGTGACTCACATGCGCATGCGGGGGAGTGATCGCTATTCGGCCAGATGGCTGAAGCTGGCAAACCCAGAAGGAACCAGGTGAAGATGGAAGTCCTGTCAGCGGTGACAGTGTGCCGCAGGAGGGCTTCATTTTAAAGGTAATTCTGTGATAATGAGCTAGTATACAGTGCATACTAGCACATTATGGCACTGTCCTGCAGGGACACCATTTTTTTTTTCTTTCTTTGCGGTTTACTACCTCTTTAAAAAGAATAAAGTTCTGGCTATAAATGCACCCAATTTTTACCAGTGGAGGATACTTGTTCAAGCAAACTGCAAATCTTTCTTTCTTCTTTTTCTACTTTGCAGAGTTCTGGTGTCAGCGGGGTTAATTAAAGAATTGCTGATCTGGTATTTTACAGGCAGAATAGCCTGTTAGTGGACACGGGAACTACATATTTATTTGTGTTGTGATATTCAAAGGTCAGCTCCTTGCTCTGAATTCAATATGCATGCTCAGCACCAATCTCGGCATAAGGCATCCTTGATCATCCTCTTCTCATTCCGCATGCAGCGCACAGACCTTCTAGAATTCTACAAATGGTTTTATATTTAGAAACATTAATACATACTTCAGGAGGACAAGATTGTACCACTAAATTCTAATTCAAGTAAAGTCTAAGGAATTTTACAACATGAAAAAGGTAATAAAAATTGAACACAAGCCTCGAAATACATACAGTGAATCTTGACTGCTTATATATGTCTACATTCTACTGTCTAGAACAGGGGTCTTTTACTACGGCCCATGGGCAAAATCCGGCCTGCTACAAGATTATATCTGGCCCGCAGCTAGAGTCAGTGGCAGCACAGTGGTGTAGTGGTTAGCACTTTCGTCTAGCAGCAAAAGGGTCGCTGGTTTGAATCCTACTAGGGGTGCAACGGATCGTCATCGATCCGTGATCCGATCCGCGGAGGTTGATCCGATCCGCGGAGGTTGATCCGTACGGGACACCTCTGTGGCCTCGGCCATAGGAAAGGCCGCGGCTTTGGCCTAGCTCCGGAGCGGCGGCCATCTTGGTACACCCGGCGGCCGTTTAGCACGTCAAATGACGGAGCGATCACTTGTAACAAACCGGCGTCATGTCATGATGCCGGTTCCTCTCTCTCCCCTCTGTGTACTGATCTGTACAGTGGAGGGGAGAGATCGGATGGAAGCAGTGCCAATACTCTGCAATAGTCTGCCATACTCTGCCAATACTCTGCCATACCCTGCCAATAGGGAGATTGTGGATATTACTGTTGATCCGAAAATGATCCGAACCGTGACTCCTGATCCGAGGAACGATCCGAACTGTGAGTTTTTTGATCCGTTGCACCCCTAAATCCTACCTGCCTGGCTTTTGCATGTTCTCCCTGTGCTTGCGTGGGTTTCCTCCGGGTACTCCGGTTTCTTCCCACACTCCAAAGACATGCTGGGAGGTTAATTGTATCCTGTCTAAATTGGCCCTAGTATGTATATGTATGAATGTGGGTTAGGGACCTTAGATTGTAAGCTCCTTGAGGGTAGGGACTGATGTGAATGTACAATGTATATGTAAAGCACTGCGTAAATTGACAGCGCTATACAAGTAGCTGAAATAAAATAAATATCCTCAATGTGCACTGATTGAAGATTAAGGTCAGCAGAGGCAGTCTATGGTCTCTGCTTCTGATATAAGGGGGGATTCAAACAAGGACCCTGATGTAACGGGGACTCTGATGTAAGGGGAACCCTGATGAGGATTGTTAAAATACACAATGCAGCCCTCGTACTTAAAAGGGTTGTAAACCCTCAATGTTTTTCACCTTAATGCGTTCTATGCATTAAGGTGAAAAACCTTCTGTAGTGCAGCAGCCCCCCTTAACCTTACCTGACCCTGATCTTTCCAGCGACGAGAACAAGCCCAGCAGCTCCAGCCACTGTCTCTGTTCCTCATTGGATAGATTGATAGCAGCAGCAGCCATTGACTGCTGTAAATCAAATCCAGTGACACAAAGGCTGGGCTGAGTTCTGCTGTCTGTCAATGGACGCAGACTCAGGAGCGCGCCCGTATGAATGTCCCCTTGGAATGCGGGTCTACGAGGGGGCACTCGATGCGGGAGGAGCCAGGAGCGCCGCTAGGGGACCCCAGAAGGGGAGAATCTGGGCCACTGTGCAAAACCCTTGCACAGAGGATGTAAGTATAACATGTTTGTTATTAAAAAAAAACCTTTACAACCCCTTTATAAGTTTGGAGACCCCCAGTCTAGGACTACTAGTTGCAAAGCCAATTAGAAAATATTTCAGGTATTTCCGAGGCTGTCAATTGTAGTGTCCTTGCTGTCTCTTAGATACAAACATGTATGGGTAGCACAGTGGATAAGTAGTTAGCATTCCACCCAGCAGCACTAGGGTTGTCAGTTTGAATCCCAACCACAGCACTACCTGCCTGGAGTTTGCATGTTCTCTCTGTGCCTGCGTGGGTTTCCTCCGGGTACTCCGGTTTCTTTCCACACTCCAAAGACATTCTGGTAGGTTAACTGGCTCCTGTCTAAATTGGTCCTAGCACTGTATGTATGAATGTGAGTTAAGGACGATTGTAAGCTCCTTGGGGGCACTAATGTGAATGTACAATATATATGTAAAGTGATGCGTAAATTGATGGCGCTATATAAGTACATGTAATAAAATACAAACAAGGCACATATCAATGTGACAAGAGGCTACAGTCCTGCTCAGAAAGCCTGTAAGAAGTTGTAAGACATGAATGCATTGGATAATTTATAGAAGTCAGAATAATGTGATGATAGGAATAAGGCCGCTGTCATGCTTCTACAGATGATGGTTCTTCCAGCTATCATCCTGATCCTAGATTTAGTTCAGTCAGCAGGTTTTTTTTGTAAATCAAAACTCATGTAATCAACATAATTGGCTTTTGTAATGATCACATGATCACTGACAGCACTGGTCTTATGATCAGGAATCCTAATGATGAGACCAGTGCTGTCAGTGACAACGTGGTCTTGGAACTAAGAGCCGGCCGCAGGCTCTTGTGCTAAGGAAAGTTAATGTATAGACTGCAGTTAAGGCTATCCTCCTAGGTTAGCACTAGGGTGTTAAGTGGCAATCAGCATGGTATAATTACAGACCCAATGATGTGATTCGCTGACTTAGTATACTGAAGCATCACAGAATTACTAAAACGTAACTCAACTCTTGCTGCATCTCGCTCCTGCTATACCAACCAGAAAACTATTTCTCAAGGGTATGGATTCAAATTAGGCAGAGATTTAACCAGGAGGTTAGCAGGTTCCATTAGTGAAAGTGGCATAGTGAAAGTTACCATATTGACTTGTAAACAAACGTGCAGTTATCCTTTGGGGCAGAAAGGCCATATGCACAACCTAAATTATGGTCCAAGAAGCACCACATTGACACAATTTTTGCCATCACTGTAATACATTGTAACTGTGTTGTCCTTATGTCTGTCTTTTTACAAAATTGTTTTTAAACTTCTTTGTATAATAAAATTTATAATTTTATACAACTTCTTTAATTAATTTGACATTGCCCTTAAAATCCCATTCTTTGAGGTTTTCTTTATACTGTTCAGGGATGGTGGCAATTATTGCATCATTCCATGGGAATTTTCTTCCACATTGATTTGAAGACCAGCACAGATACTAGCAAGCACCTCGAGATGCCTGATCTTCAGCTCTGTTTTAAAAAGGCCCAAAGCCCAACCTCTGTGAATATCCATGTGTTTCCTTATGCCCTCAATAAAGTTGTGTAGGGAAGGATCTGCCTATGCCAAAGGTTTCGATCCTGAAATTGGACATACTCTGCAACAGTTCCTTAAAAGGTAAATCAAAAGGACCATCTGTTTGACTTTAGCACAGCATTAGGGTTTCTTGTATTGCAGTTCTCTTCAACATGGACCTTCACCCTCCCTACCCACGTTCAAAAGGTTTCCAACACTTCCCATAATCTACCCTAGATGAAAATGACATTCAGTTGTCTGTAGCCTCCTGGGATACCTGCACAACTCATCCCAGGAGGCCCGAGTACTCTATAGACCAGTGGTCATCAACCCTGTCCTCAGGGCCCACTAACAGGATAGGTTTGCAAGATAACTGAAATACATCACAGGTGATATCATTTGCTGCTCAGTGATTGCAGTATACTGCATCTCCCCAAGATAATACATAAAACCTGGCCTGTTAGTGGGCCCTGAGGACAGGGTTGATGACCACTAGACAATGCACTGCTGCTTGTCATTAGGGGGTTGGCTGTTGCTTCCTGGTTCTTGCAGCAGGCCTCCTAAATACAGGCCGGGTCCCAATGACATCAGTGAGACGGCAGTGTGGGACCAGCTACGCAGCAGTAGAACAGCAGATCCCTACAGAATATTGTTGGATTTGCTGCATAGATGTATGTTTTTTTTTAGCACAACCCGATGAAAAAGGTAGGGGATTGGGAGGGTCTAAGTGGGAGTGAAGTTCCTTTAAGTAAGTTTTCTTATTCTTGAGCTCAGACAAGAATTTGAGCCCCTAAAGCACATAATCCTTGGTTTTACATCCCTCACCCATTCAAAGTCTCTGGTGAGCATTCCACTGTAAACCTGAAAGAAGACACAGGAGTTAAAAGATATAAACGCCTGGTGGTCTAGTATGGATGGCTCCTCATTCCCTCGCAGCCCTATGTAATCTCCAGTTACCATGGTGACTTCAGGCCCCATAGATTACACTGCAATATTATTGCTATATTTTTTTCTCCATTGTCTCAACAGAACAAGATTACAGTGTTACCAAAGTCAAACTCAATTGCAGTTTGGAAACCTCTAAGACCTTCAGCTCCCTGGTGGCTATAACTATTAGGATATTTCCTTAACGGCAGTGAACAGAAACCAAGAAGTATCAACTCGTACGTTTGAAGTGGCAGTACGTGAGTAATCGATTCGCAACTTGCATACTAAAACAACAATACAAATAAAAGATCTGATACAAAAATATGTAAAAAAAATGTGTACATTAAACCAAAAATAAATGGATTTTAACCTGTGTTTATATTGAATAATTACACCGTGCACAGCCAACAGTTTAAGTTTTGCTCAAGGTCATCCAGTGCCCAGGGTGAACATGGCAAACAGCGACACCCCCCCCCCCCCAAGATGGAGGAGGAGGTGGGGCTCATCGAGGGGCAAAATGTATTTAATGTTTGTGGCATGTACTAAAATAGCACCAATTGTTGTTTGTGCTACACCACAGCAAACAGAAGAGTTTAAAATTGGTGTGCAAAATACGAGGCTAACAGTGGTCAACGGTGGTGTCACTGAAAGGAAAAAATGTCCCTGCAATGGTGGTGCCACTGGCAAGAAACAATGTCCTTGCATTGGTAGTGTCACTGCAAGGGAAAAATGGCCCAAGGGACTTTTTGAGTGATGCTAAGGTAAAATGGTGCAACAGATATAAATAATAAAAAAAATACAATAAAAATATATTATTTCAATTTACATAAAACACACACACATACACATTGTGTAGAAATAAAAACACTGTTTCACCAATGTACATTCTAGATGCCAACGTGATAAATAAATCATTAATAATTTGCAGGAACTGTAATCTCTATGCATTTTGCGGGACAGCGCCCACTTCATCAGGAGACAGCCACAGTTGGTTTGTACGTGCATATGAAAGTTACTTAGGTTGAGATCAAAACTACATGGTGAAAATTAAAAAAGGGTGACATTTAGATCTTCAATGCTGCGAGAACCACAGCAGAGGTTCCTCCCCTCCGGGAGCTGAGGGTAGGTGACCAGGAGGCCGGGCATAGAGGCAGGATCCCCACTGCAGAACCCCTTATTAGAATAAGAACAGTGAGAAAGCCCAAAGAGCACAGCAGCATGGAGAGCTGCTGCACGCATCCAAATGGTCAGATATTTGGCCATTTGGATTTGGAGACAAGAAAACTGCACTCTGCCTTCACTCCCCAGTGGCACTGTGCTGACACAGAGGTGTGTTCTCAGCGGGCGTTTGGTCATTTACCTACAGCAGGTATAATTCTCTTCCTTCAGTAACTATGGAGGAGACTGCTCCTTCTGACAGGAGGGACACTGCAGTCACTCCAGTCAGTGAGGCACAGCAGAATGAAGTGTTTGAAGCTCCCAGTGTGCCCCACCCCACACATATCTCCCGACACTTCTCCCGAGATATGTGCCCTGCTAAAATAAAGTCCCTGACATGCAAAAATAAGGTATTGTGCAGCAGAGCTATTTACATCAAAAGGACTGGATGGACAGGAATACAAATCCTTTGACAAGTAAAATAGTTCCCATATATTTCAGTTGTCTCATGCTTTCACAAGTCAATTTCCCTCTGGAGAAGCTCAGATGTGTGTCTTCGAATCTGGAAAGAATCCTATGCTATGAATGCTCAGAGAAATCCACCTCCATTCTCTTTGCACATCTCCTTAGGGTATCCTCTCTGGAGCCATCAACCTTTTGTCAGCATTGGTCCATTGATGCTTCGGAGTTGGATTCTGGGGACTGGCAGGGCATATGGGATTATCCATTCAAGATTCATGTTTCACTGAGAGGTCATCCTTATCACTTTAGGCCTATCTCACCCTCATCATTTGCATAAAATGGGACCTGCCCACTCTTCAGAATGTTGGCGCTGAGGCTGTCCTCAGGGAGACTTTATCCACATATTTTGGGCCTGTCCGGCAATAACTTTATATTGGACACAAGTGCTCTTGGTTATTCAATTTGTGACCAACATTACCATTTCTCCCTCCTCAAGGGTGTACCTGCTAGGCCTGGTGGAGGATCTAGCTCCTAAAATGGCACAGAGGACCCTGATTGATCTCCTCTTATTTTACGTCAGGAAAGCTATTACGCTATGCTGGAAAAACAGACCCCTCCCCGTCTCTCTTTCTGGAAAGAGATGGTTAATAATGCCCTCCCCTATTACAAAGACACGTATGCTAACAGAGGTTGCCCCAGGAACTATGACAGATCTGGACCAAATGGCTAGCGGACCCGTCCACGGCTGTGGATAGTTAACACAGTCATGTTTTTACAGTTTAATCTCTCTAGCTCAGCGAGTGCATTAAGATCCCCCGTGTTTCCGTAATTGATGTGGCTAGGGTGGTTAGATGTACGCAGGTCTTCTAGTTTTTTGTGTTGTATGTTATTACAGTCCTCAAGGCTACTGTGTATTATATATTCTACCTTTTCTGCGTGGGCTCAGTGCCTGAGACTGGAAGGTTTTGCTGTGTTGTATGTACTTATGTATGTTTGTACTACACTGAAATCCCAAAAAAGGGTTAAAGTATTGCGTTTTCCAGTTCATGGTAATTTATTTCAACAATGTATTCAACAGCGTTGCACCGATACGAAGCATTTCTACGAGAACCTGTACTCGTGCAAATGCTCCAGTACTGAAACTGATATCTTCACATATGTGCAAATTGGATGCGTTTTGAACCGTGAACCGCATCCGATTCATATGACATGTGAAGCTACAGCCTTTACAATGGAGCCAGTTCACATATGTGCGGGTCGACCGGAGTGCAGTTTTAAAAAAAGAGTCCAGTATGATTTTGAGGATGGTTCAGGTGTGAATTCCGTTGTCATACACTGACAATAAACGCCTGAATTACACCTGAACTCCTGAACAAAGTCGCACCAGAGGGGGCTGAAAACCCGCTTTCAAAACCGGACCACACATATGTCACTAAAAATAGGTATTGGTAATTGGTATCGGCAGGTACTTGAGAAAAAGTTTCGGTACTCATACTCGGTCTTAAAAAACTGGCATCGGTGTAACCCTAATTCAGCTGTCAGAATGGAGCCCCACTTTTACTTTTTTAAATGACTCAGCCAGTGTTTTAAACAAATAAGTAGCTCTGATAGCAATACTCACCTCCTACTTGGCACTGTCCCCCACAGCAGTTCCTATCCAACACTAGATGTCCTCAGTCTTCCATGTTGGAGACCGAAGGACATCCTTTGAGTGATGGATCGAACCAGGTGTCACAGCACATTGATGCAGAAAAAAGCACTGATGTCATTATACTGCTCTTTGCATCATTAAGGATTGCCCACCACCAGAGAAGATCCAAATAAGAGGACCCTGCTCTTCACGTGACCAGAGGACATCAGGCATGCTGCCTAAGCAAAATAAACAGGGCTGGTATACAGTGCCTTGATAAAGTATTCATACCCTTTGAAATTTTCCACATTTTGTCATGTTACAACCAAAAATGTAAATGTATTTTATTGGGATTTTGTGTGATAGACCAACACAAAGTGGAAAGAAAATGATAAATGTTTTATTTTTATTTACAAATAAATATCTGAAAAGTGTGGCGTGCATTTGTATTCAACCCCCTTTACTCTGATACCCCTAACTAAAATCTAGTGGAACCAACTGCCTTCATTGCCATTAGTAATTTAATCTCAGTATAAATACAGCTGTTCTGTGAAGTCCTCAGAGGTTTGTTAGAGAACCTTACTGAACAAGCAGCAACACGAAGGCCAAGGAACACACCAGACAAGTCATAGGTAAAGTTGTGGAAAATTTTAAAGCAGGGTTAGGATTTAAAAAAATATCCCAAGCTTTGAACATCTCATGGAGCACTTTTCAATCCATCATCCGAAAATGGAAAGCGTATGGCACAACTACAAACCTACCAAGACATGGCCGTCCACCTAAACTGACAAGCTAGGCATGGAGAGCATTCACCAGAGAAGCAGCCAAGAGGTAACTCTGCAGAGATCCACAGCTCAGGTGGGAGAATCTGTCCACAAGACAACTATTAGTCGTGCACTCCACAAATCTGGCCTTTATGGAAGAGTGGCAAGAAGAAAGCCATTGCTGAAAGAAAGCCATAAGAAGTCCTGCATGTAGTTTGCGAGAAGCCATGTAGGGGACACAGCAAACATGTGGAAGAAGGTGCTCTAGTCAGCTGAGACCCAAATTTAACTTTTTGGCCTAAAAGCAAAACTCTATGTGTGGTGGAAAAATAACACTGCATATCACCCAAAACACACCATCCCCACCGTGAAACATGGTGGTGGCAGCATCATGTTGTGGGCATGCTTTTCTTTAGCAGGGACAGAGAAGCTGGTCAGAATTGATGGGAAGATGGATGGAGCCAAATACAGGGCAATCTTAGAAGAAAACCTGTTAGAGTCTGCAAAAGACTTGAGACTGGGGCGGAGATTCGCCTTCCAGCAGGACAACGACCCTAAACATACAACCAGAGCTACAATGGAATGGTTTAGATCAGAGCATATTGAGAATGGCAAAACTTGAAAATTGCACTTCACAGACGCTATCCATCCAATTTAACAGAGCTTGAGCTATTTTGCAAAGAAGAATGGGCAAAAATTTCACTATAGCTGTGCAAAGCTGGTAGAGACATCCCCAAAAAGACTTGCAGCTGTAATTGTAGTGAAAGGCGGTTCTACAAAGTAATGACTGAGGGAGGTTGAATACAAATGTACACCACACTTTTCACATATTTATTTGTAAAAAAATGTTTTAAATAACTTATCATTTTCCTTCCACTTCACAACTATGTGCCACTTTGTGTTGTTCCATCACATAAAATCCTAATAAAATACATTTACGTTTTTGGTTGCAGCACCCAAACATGGTAATAACTTTGATTATGGAAGCCAGACTGAAGAGTTCTTGGTTATTGGTACATTGTCGAGGTGTCTATAAAGCAGGCCATACACGGTTGAATTTCGAACGAATTTTCTTTCAAAATCAGAAAGTTTTTTTTTGGTGATCCGATGACGCCACCATTGATTTTCGAAATTCGGCCGACCAAGCCTTCAATTTCACCGCATGTTGCTACAGAAAATAATTTTCTTGGCCGGGAATCTTCTTTTCTCTCCGTAGATCTTCTTTGCTTATTACATTTCTCGCACGATTCTCACATCATTGATTAGAAAATCGTTCGTTTTTCTAAAAATTTCCAACATGTCCGATTCCTCAAACTTGATTGCCGCACGAAAATCGGTCGTTGTTGCAGTCCACTAATGGTGCGAAATCCATACGAAAATTCTTTCATACGATTTTCGAAAGAAAATTCTTACGAAATTCGAACCGTGTATGGCCGGCATAAGGATGCAGTTTACTATGACAAAAAAGAGGGTTCTCTAATCCTTGATAATATGCCAGCATCGTTGCACCTGGCCTCAGGTATAGATGATTTAATTGTTATTTCATTACATATTTATTTAACCTTAAGCGTTTCTTGTAAGTTGTACATTTGGCTCTGGTGATGAAAGAGTTCAAGTTCTCTGTGTCTGAACCACAATAAATGTCACTTCTTCAATAATGAGCCTTATTTATGATCTATTATGCTTGATAATTTTACTCAGCATTGCATAACAGGTCCCAATTCTGCGGTTTTGCTTTGCTAACACTCAATTGATAAAGCTGTGTAGAATCTCAACTCAGTCGATGTGCAGAACATACATCTGAACTTTTATAAAGATACACAAAGGAGCCCAATTCCCAAACACACATTACAGACAGATAATATGCTTATGATCATAATTACATAAGATGTTAGGTTTCTAAAGACGCAATAGGAAATGTGGTAAGGAAGAGTTTAAAATCATCCTACCATATTAATAAAACAATAAACAGAGACCCAAGGAGGCAGCTTAATTGCAGATGGAGAAGGCACATCTATATAAATGTTCCTTTTCATGGTTGAATAAATTAATTTTAAGCATTCCCCTTTCAAATTCATAATTCATATAATATATATATATATATATATATATATATATATATATATATATATATATATATATATATATATATATACATACACACACACACACACACACACACACACACACACACACACACACACACACACACACACACACACACACACACACACACACACACACACACATATATATATATATATATATATATATATATATATATATATATATATATATATATATATATATATATATATATATATATACATACATACATACATATACATATACACACATACATATATACACTATATTACCAAAAGTATTGGGACGCCTGCCTTTACAGGCACTAATGCGGACGAGAAGGCCTGGCTTGCAGTCTCCGCTCTAATTCATCCGAAAATGATGTTCTATCGGGTTAAGGTCAGGACTTTGTGCAGGCCCGTCAAGTTCCTCCACCCCAAACTCACTCATCCATGTCTTTATGGACCTTGCTTTGTGCACTGGTGCGCAGTCATGTTGGAACAGGAAGTGGCCATCTCCAAATTGTTCCCACAAAGTTGGGAGCATGAAATTGTCCAAAATGTCTTGGTAAGCTGATGCCTTAAGGGTTCCCTTTACTGGAACTAAGGGGACAAGCCCAACCCCTGAAAAACAACCCCACACCATAATCCCCCCTTCACTAAATGATTTGGACCAGTGCACAAAGCAAGGTCCATAAAGACATGGATGGGTAAGTTTGGGGTGAAGGAACATGACTGGCCTGCAGATTCCTGACCTCAACCTGATAGAACACCTTTGGGATGAATTAGAGTGGAGACTGCGAGCCAGGCCTTCTCGTTCAACATCAGTATCTGACCTCACAGTAGCGTTTCTGGAAGAATGGTCAAACATTCCCATAGACACACTCCTAAACCTTGTGGACAGCCTTCCCAGAAGAGCTAAAGCTGTTATAGCTGCAAAGGGTGGGCCAACTCAATATTGAACCCTACAGACTAAGACTGGCCATACACTATACGAAAAATCGGCCGAAATTCTGTCATTTAGAAAGTTTGTTCGTTTCCTTGCCAGTTAATGGGCACAAAAATCGTTGGGACGTTTTTGAGCTGAAAAATCGAGGAACGAGTTTGGAAATTTTCTGCCGCACGAAACGATAAATTGAAAGGTTAATGTGTTTCCCATCCAAACTGTCTTTACTAGGTACAGTATATGTAAAAAAATGAACAAAAAATGCATTCATTTATGCCCACTGAACGATTTATCAGTCATTACATGATGGCACTATAGTTTGTGCTCACGGTCGAATGTACGTTTTTCGAAAATGGGTCCTGCTGATTTTTCGTATAGTATATGGCCAGCATAAGACTGGGATGCCATTAAAGTTCATGTACGTGTAAAGGCAGGCGTCCCAATACTTTTGGTAATATACTGTATGTTTTATGGGGGGCGACAAGAGGTTAACCACTTCCCGTCCGCCGTATGCAGAATGATGGCCGGAAAGTGGTTTAGTTATCCTGACTGGGCGTCATATGACGTCCAGTAGGATAACAAGCTAGCGCGCGCCCGCGGTGGCGCGCAGCGTGGCGATCGGTGGTGTGGTGTGTTGATCCTGGTAAAGAGCCTCTGACGTATGCTTTTTACCACGTGATCAGCTGTGTCCAATTACAGCTGATCACAGTGTAAATAGGAAGAGCTGTTTATCGGCTTTTCCTTCACTTGCACTGGCAGACGCGAGTAGAGCCAAAAATAAATCTATCCCCTATTTTGTAGACGCGATAACTTTTGCGCAAACCAATCAACAAATCAACCAATTAACAAAAATATGTAGAAGAATACATATTGGCCTTAACTGTGGAAGAAATTTGTTCTTTTATATATATATTTTTGGGGATATTTATTATAGCAAAAAGTAAAAAATATTGCTTTTTTTCAAAATTGTCGCTCTTTTTTTGTTTATGGCACTAAAAATAAAAACCGCAGAGGTGATCAAATACCATCAAAAGAAAGCTTTATTTGTGGGGGAAAAAAGGACGTCAATTTTGTTTGGGTGCGACGTCACACGACTGCGCAATTGTCAGTTAAAGCGACGCAGTGCCGTATAAAAAAAAAAAAAGGGCCTGGTCAGGAAGGGGGTAAGTGGTTAAAGAGGAGTTCCACCCGAGGTCCATTAAAAAAATAAAAATACATAAAAAAGTCAGCAGCTACAAATACTGCAGCTGCTGACTTTTAATTGGACACTTACCTGTCCCTGGGTCCAGCGATGCGGGGGGGGGGGATCGAAGCCCCGCTCGTCTCCCCCTCCGTTCAGCGGCGCAGACATTGCAACGGTGGGCGCCGGGCTGTAGCTTCACAGCCTGGCACCCACTGCGCATGCGCGAGCGCCGCCGCGCGCCGTGATTGGCCGCTCAGTCATCTGGGACCTGTAATGGGTCCCAGATGATTGACAGGAGGGAGGGAGCAGAGCTGAGCCCTTCCTGTGCCGAGGGGGAAGTGATGTCACCAGCCCAGGCACTGGAAGAGGCAGACTACGAGGGACCACCTAGCAACAGGCATTTAGAGGTAAGTAAAAAAAAAAATATCCAAATGTTTTTTTGTATTTTTTTTTTAGGATTTTTCATGTAGTTTTTTTTTTTGGGTGGAACCCCACTTTAAGGAGTACAGGAATGTTGGAACCATGTAGGATAAACAAGATTAATTTTCCCCAACACATACACTCTTTTTTTTTTCAATTCAATATATTTTAGTAATAGTTCTGAAATCACAGAAAGCCCTGAGCAATCAAAATAATCCGACACTTATAATTCAATTTCAGCAATTTTCTGCTAGTAGAAAAATCGTTTTTTCGTAGATGAACACATTCAATCGGGATGACATACAGTCGTGGTTTATAGTTTAGAATTTACATCATTGTAAAAAATGGCTTTTAAATGAGCCCAGTTATACAAATCAAGGTCATTGCTAGAAAGTAGGCCGAGGCAAGTCTGCGGTGTGGGCTGAAGAACGAAAGGGAAAGCCAATTAGTTTTCTTTTAGTGGAGGACAATGGTGGCTGTGTTACGGTGCCCAAACCTGACACAGCGGCCACATCTTGGGCAGGAGGTCAGGGGATCCAGCTGCGCTCTGTTCTGCATGTCTGCTTTTACTGCCTCCTGCACAGAGGAAAGCCTGTCTGTAGACCTCCAGTCTGCTCACGTGCTCATTACTGGCTTCAAAGCTTGTAACTCCTGCCCTGCAAAACCACAATTCAATTTCTCCACAGAGGCCCAACAATTACACTACTGGCAGATTTCAAGACACTTTCTACTGAAAAAAATCGAGTAAATTAGATTTCTTTTAAGTTCTAAGCCCTGGGCACAATCCATCGGAGCCCTCTGCCAACACGACCTGCATTCAGACATCGCACAACTGGCATCCACCGCCATTTCTGAGTGCAGACTGAACTGACAGCTCCATTCAAAGGAACATTTTAAATAGAAATAAGACTAAATCTATTCATCATGAGTGTTCTTGCTTGAATCTTGGTGTGCTTTGTGTATTTTCTTCCAGATCTGAGCAGTAATCTAATGTGAAACTTTACCTCTGTGCAGAGCTTCCTGTAATACAGACCGGACACTGCTGCTCTCTCTCCTAGTGCAGGGTGATTGGTCTTGTCTCCGCCCCCTCCTGTAGTTTTCAGTAGGAGGCCTGTAGTGAGTGGAGCCTGCTGGGTCACTCCCACAACTCTACAAAGGCTATGATATGAGGTCACTGCTACTCTGCAAGGTAATATCTGGGTTTGCAAAAGCACTTGGTGCACACAAAATCATTTTATATTTGTGGATATTGAAGAAGCCGTTTTTTATGAAACTCTTTGAACTCAAAGTTGAGGTTTAAAGCTGACTTTGCTGTAAAATACAAGGTCAGCTCAACATGCCCTGAGCCCACTCCATTTACAAATATCACCTACTGTAAGTTGATGTAATATGCGTCTGCAGAGAATAAAAGTTACAGTTATAATGTAACTAATGTCACTAATCATAAGATCTTCATGTCATCAATGGGCAATGATTTTTTGGAAAGGTCTGTGATCCACAGTGCCCAATGGCAATCTAGTTATTTGTTATACAATTACAGTGCCTTGAAATAGTATTCATACCCCTTGAAACTTCGCACATTTTGTCATGTTCCAACCTAAGACGTAAATGTATTTTATTTGGATACCAGGGATATGCAATTAGCGGACCTCCAGCTGTTGCAAAACTACAAGTGACATCATGCTCTGCCTCTGGGTGTCATGCTTGTGGCTGTCAGAGTCTTGCTATGCCTCATGGGACTTGTAGTTCTGCAACAGCTGGAGGTCTGCTAATTGCATATCCCTGTGATAGACCAACACAAATTGGCACATAATTGTGAAGTGGAAGGTAAATGAAAAATGGTTTTCTAATTTTTTACAAATAAATATGTGAAAAGTGTGGTGTGCATTTGTCAATAGTCAATAATTTGTAGAACCACCTTTCATTGCAATTACAGCTGCAAGTCTTTCTGGGGATGTCTCTACCAGCTTTGCACATCTAGAAAGTGAAATTTTTGCCCATTCTTCTTTGCAAAATAGCTCAAGCTCTGTCAGATTGGATGGAGAGCGTCTGTGAACAGCAATTTTCAAGTCTTGCCACAGATTTTTAATTGGATTTAGGTCTGGACTTTGACTGGGCCATTCTAAACCATTCCACTGTAGCTCTGGCTGTATGTTTACGGTCGTTGTCCTGCTGGAAGGCAGAACTCCATCCCAGTCTCAAGTCTTTTGCAGACTAACAGGTTTTTTTTTTAAGTCTTCTTTTTGCCCTGTATTTGGCTCCATCCATCTTCTCATCAACTCTGATCAGCTTCCCTGTGCCTGCTGAAGAAAAGCATCCCCACAACATGAGGCTGCCACCACCATGTTTCACGGTGGGGATGGTGTGTTCAAGGTGATGTGTCTGGATGTCACACCGCTTTCTCAAACTTAACTTGTCCAAAACCGAGCTCATAATATTTCCTCCCCAACGTGCCTCTTCCCTTGACAATGGCACAACCATCCACCCATTCCCACATGTCAGGGTACTAGGTGTTATCCTGGACTCTGAACTCTCCTTTCGGCCCCACATCCAATCCCTTTCCAAAGCTTGCCGCCTCAACCCATGCAACATCTCCAAACTACGTCCCTTCCTAACCAATGAAACCACAAAGCTCCTGATTCACTCCCTGGTTATCTCTCGCCTCCACTACTGCAACTGCCTCCTCATTGGCTTACCCTTAAAAAGACTATCCCCCCTTCAGTCCATCATGAATGCTGCTGCCAGACTCATCCACCTTACAAACCGTTCAGCGTCTGCTACCCCTCTCTGCCAATTGCGCCATTGGCTGCCACTCGCCAACTAATTAAATTCAAAATACTAACAATAAGTTACAAAGCCTTCCACAACTCTGCCCCCAGCTACATCGCTAGCCTAGTCTTAACATACCAACCTAATCGTCCTCTTTGTTCCTCCCAGGACCTCCTGCTCTCTAGCTCCCTCATCACCTCCTACCATATCCGCCTTCAGGACTTCTCCCGAGCCTCACCCATCCTCTGGAATACCCTACTCCAATCTGTCAGACTATCTCCAAATCTATCTACTTTTAGGCGATCACTGAAAACTTTTCTCTTCGGAGAAGCCTACCCTGCCACCACCTACAACAGGCATGTCCAAAGTCCGGCCCGCGAGCCAATTGCAGCCTGCGCCCACTTTCGAACGGCCTGACTGGTATTTTTGACATGTATATCTTTTGTGGCCCCCAACAAATCCCTGAGCGCCAGGGGCTACAAAAGATATACATGCTGGTTGCCTTGGAGAGGACAGGGAGGAGGCGGGATGAGTGCCGTACATACAGGTGAATTTCCTGTTTGCATGGCGGCCTCTGTAATAGGAAGTCCCTCTCCTGCGCTGCCATTGGACGACTGTTCTGTCCATCATTGAAGGTGGGACTTTGTATTAAAGAGACTGAAGAGAAAACAGATTCTCCTGTCACCATTGTGCAGTGTGTCATAGTGTCACCATTGAGTAGTGTGTCGTAGTGTCCCCATTGTGCAGCGTGTCACAGTGTCCCCATTGTGCAGCGTGTCACAGTGTCCCCATTGTGCAGTGTGTCATAGTGTCACCATTGAGTAGTGTGTTGTACTGTCACCATTGCGCAGTGTGTCGTACTGTCACCATTGCGCAGTGTGTCGTAGTGTCACCATTGCGCAGTGTGTCGTAGTGTCACCATTGCGCAGTGTGTCATAGTGTCACCATTGCGCAGTGTGTTGTAGTGTCACCATTGTGCAGTGTGTTGTAGTGTCACCATTGTGCAGTGTGTTATACAGAATTGGCCGTAACAAGCAGTAAGGGTCTATTTCTCATGTCAGATGCTGATCTAGAAGACCACTAGCCTCCCATACTGAAGACCAGGATTTTTCTGAGTTGGACACACTCTGGTTCCTGCAGTTAGAAAGTCAGAATCGGGCAGAGCTGTGAAGACAGGGAGTTGGAGATCACTATGCTACCATTGTGCGTCCTGTGATTAGGAAGTGCCGGGTGTGTCCTCAGAAGGCAGCTTACATCTATTGGACAAAAATGTGGAAATGCACCATCCATGCCAAGTAAAACCACAGAGCCGAGCCATGGAACCCTCAACTGATTGTGAGCCAGGCCAGCTACACTGTCCGTGTTTCTTTCTACTCTCTATCCTAACATTAAGCAGAAGCTTTATTTAGGATTCCTGTGGGTTAGATCGCATATCAAGCTGAGGGCAATTTTATACAATAAGTGCTGCGAACACAAAACACAGAAAACTAGACACCAGCAAAATGTACAAGCAGATCTTCCACAGGAGATTCCCTGGAACACTGACCTCAGCCAGAAGATGGCACCTATTGTATTGGCAACACTGAAATGTCCCCATCGTCCTGTAGTCCCTCTGTATTAAAATGGGACTCATGTCATCATAAAAACTATCTACTTAGAAATAAAGTCATTGATAGGTTACATCTCCCAGAACGTAGAATTTTGGTGCCAGAGATGTAAACATTGTGTGCATTTTGCATTGCAGTCAGCGCTGTGGGCAAAATGACAGCATTCCAATTTCCTGAAAACGCACTAACAGCAAGTGGGGGAGTGTCCCTTCCTAGGCACCCGACCTAGGGTGAAAAAGAGAAGACTGCCACAGTCATCAGATCTCTCCATTTCTACATACACTATACTGTCAAACGTATCGGGACACCTCCCTTTATACACACATGACCATTCTTCCTAAAGCACTTTTGTGAGGTCAGGCACTAATGTGGACGAGAAGGCCTGGCTCGCAGTCTCCGCTCTAATTCATCCCAAAGGTGTTCTATCGGGTTGAGGTCAGGACTCTGTGCAGGCCAGAAATTTTCCTCCACCCCAAACTTGCTCATCCATGTCTTTACGGACCTTGCTTTGTGCACTGGTGAGCAGTCATGTTGGAACAGGGAGGGGCCATCTCCAAACTGTACTCACAAAGTTGGGAGCATGAAATTGTCCAAAATGCTGACGCCTTAAGAGTTCCCTTTACTGGAACTAAGCAGCCAAGCCCAACCCCTGGAAAACAACCCCACACCATAATCCCCCTTCCACCAAATGATTTGGACATGTGCTAAAGCAAGGTCCATAAAGACATGGATGAGCGAGTTTGGGGTGAAGGAACATTTCTGGCCTCTACAGAGTCCTGACCACAACCCGATAGAACACCTTTGGAATGAATTAGAGCGGAGACTGCGAGCCAGGCCTTCTCGTCTACATCAGTGCCTGACCTCAGAAATGCACTTCTAGAAGAATGGTGAAATATTCCCATAGACACACTCCTAAACCTTGTGGACAGCCTTCCCAGAAGAGTTGAAGCCGTTATAGCTGCAAAGGGTGGGCCAACTCAATATTGAACCCTACGGACTAAGACTGGTATTCTATTAAAGTTCATGTGTGTGTAAAGGCAGGCGTCCCAATACTTTTAACAATATAGTGTATCTTCTTCCATTCCTTTGCTCTCTCCCCCTTTTCCTTCCCAGATCCAGGACCTGGGTCCCTTCCCCCTTAACTAGTGGCTTGCTATGATTAAGCACCAAATTACGGTGTGAAACGCGTCAGCTATTATTCCAGGCCTTTGCAACATGAAGTGACTGTATTTGAATTTTTATCTTCAATAAAAGTGCCTTATTGGTGTGCGGCCATCCAGGACCTATTCTGCCCCCCCCCCCCCCACCTTTTACTAGTACCTTGAGTGTCGCTCATCCTTAAGCCGATAAACAGTTTATCTGCCTGCTGATTGGCCTGTAGTACCAGACAGGAAGCTATTAACACATATGGATGTCTGCACATTCAATACACAAAAAAGAACAAGACTCTGACAGTCTACTCCTTCATTCCCCTGAACTACTTATCCACCTCAGATATTGCTCTCAAAATACTGCAATTCTTGGCATGTTGGGAGTACCAGGAAGATAATTGGGTTGATTCACTAAAACTGGAGAGTACAAAATCGGGTGCAGATCTGCATAGAAACCAATCAGCTTCCAGGTGATCTATTGATCAAATCTTAATTGAACAAGCTGAAGTAAGCAGCTGATTGGCTACCATAAACAGCTGCACCAAATTTTGCACTCTCCGGTTTTAGTAAATCAACCCCATTGTGTTGTCCTAATTTCAGGTCTTACTACCAAACTTTGGTTGCATACCTCTGCTAATGATAACGTCATTCATGATGTACATCATATATACTCCATATAGTAACAGACTATATTCTTAACAAAACATATAATAGTAAGAATTCCCACACAAGTCACCTTACCTCCAAGTTATCAAGCGATCGTGTGACACTGAATCTTTTTGATCTTCCAAGAGACCTCCGACCTGAAGAGCGTTGCGTCCCTTGGACCAGCCCGCTTGTGTGGCCAAACTTTGAACTCTGCAAAAAGAGCAATTTTATTATTATACAATTATTCTATAGATGCAACAGCTTCTTAAAGATCTGAATGTTTCGATTAAAAAGGATCGGCCAACAATTTCGCTATTCTTCAAATTTTGCTTTAGGCACGGCTAATTTTTAACAACACATGGCCCGTGGAATGAACGAAAAGATTACGACGTGCTCAGTTATAGGAGGAGGCCCTGTGCACAGCGGCTATGATTCAAAGATGACAGTTTTAGACCTTAATAAACAATAACATTTTTCTTCACAGAAAGTTTTATAGTTTCTTCTGAAATTACATCCACTAAAAACAAACCTGAGACAGATGACTCTGACCCTTCTGGGTAATAACATGCTATTGTCCACATCTCTCTTGGCTATAGAACACAACGACGGGATTCTCGCCACTCAGAAAGCTGAAATTTGTCCACATAGAAATAATGGGACTCCAGGGTTCACTTATATTTACAAATGGAATACTCACATCTACCAGCAGGTGGCACTGCAGGAAAAAATCTACAACCCACTCTTCCAGATTTCCTGAAAGTTCAATAATGTCCCTTCCCTCCTATTATTATTATTATAAGGAGTACTGTGAATCATTTGTTGGAGAGAAGGGATTTCTTTGTAATATGCGTGTATCTTGTTATTATGCTTATTATGCTTCATTTATGTTTTTACTTATTTTTTTTTTTTTTATTAAATTAAAAGGGAACTTTAGCCATTCTAGATTGTAAGCTCTAACGAGCAGGGTCCTCCTGTATTGATTTGTATTGTAAGTGTACTGTCTGCCCTCATGTTGTAAAGCGCTGCGCAAACTGTTGGCGCTATATAAATCCTGTATAATAATAATAACAACTTGATAAAAAAAAATGTTGTTTAGCAAGGAACATACATTCCACAATAATAATGATGCTTTCAAAATGAATGTGTGCTGTAAATTGCCTCCTGCACTGCTCCTGTTTCTTCTTGCTGGAGGCTGCCATTTTGCTGAAGCCCAGAGCTCCTGAACAGCAGTAAATCATAAAGCAGAACTAAACCTAAATCGATTTAAAGTGGTTCTTTGCATTAAGGTGAAAAACCTATGCAGCAGCTCCCCCCCAGAGCCCCCCTCTTTCTTACCCAAGCCTGATCCAATCCAGTAATGTGCATGAGCGCAGCAGATCCAGCCGCTGTCTCTCTCCTCATTGGACAGATTGATAGCAGCAGGAGCCACTGGCTCCAGCTGCTGTCAATCAAATCCAGTGACATGGGAGCTGGGCCGTGTGCTGCTGTCTGTGTCAATGGACACAGCAGCGGGACTCGGGAGCGAGCCCCGCACAGGTGCCCCCATGGAAAGCGGCTTTCCGTGGGGGCACCCGATGAAGAGGGGGGGGCCGGAGCACCGGCAGGCTACCCCAGAATGAGGAGAATCAGGGCTGCTCTGTGCAAAACGATTGCACAGAAGAGGTAAGTATAGGCGTGTTTATTTTATTTTTTTTATATATATAAAAATAACAAAGGAGGGTTTTCAAACCCTTTAACAGTTTTAAAAAATAGTTACATTCCTGGAATGGCAGGATTGCTAACTGTCACATTTGCTTTTTGTCCTCAACCAAACTGTCAAACCATCAAATGTCTGGTTTCACTGACCACGTGTGCAGCACCATGGCAGTTGCAGATCAAACAGAAGCAGCTTCCTTCGCTTTAAAGGATAGGAGGGTTTAATTCCGCTTTAAGGCTGTCAGCAGATCGGCCTCTACAAACTCAGCAGTGCCTAAAAATGGAGAGCAACTGAGCATGTGCAGAGCAGAGTGAGACAGTATACATGTATTACTGGATTTTAAACAGTATAGACACATAGTTTTAAAAGGGGCCAGCCTGAAGTGATCTAGCAGAACCTTATTTTCTGACTAAAGTTCCACTTTAGTTTAATTTATAGTTTTCAACATGGGAACTTAAAAGTTGATCGCCAGAGAAAACAAAAATCCGGAGCTGCATGCAGGCAGGCTATGAAAGTGAATGCAGACACAGCAGCTGCAAGGACACAGCCAAATGTCAAAGTTGTCTGTGTCAGGACCACACACCACCTTCTGTGAATGAGGCCTAAAAGGTCATCTTTTGTTCACATGCAGGAGCATGCGAAGAGGAGTCGTCATTGAGGATAAGCTGGTCGACTGGGTCCTCTCTGGACTTCACGTCCCAACAAGATCCTTTCCTCTTTACTCCAGCCACTTGGCGCACGTTCGTGAAATCTGACTGTACATATGATCACAGTGGCTAGGATGTGCATTCCTGTCTGTTGGAGGAATACTAACCCACCAACAGTTAGGAAAAATGGAAGAGCTTATTCACATTGCCCACATGTCCCCTTTTATGAAAATCTGGGCATGCTGGATTCATTTCAAGACTACGTCTCAATATATACAGGTCATGTTCCCCGGTCAATATGATCAGGCTGGTTGATCCTATGAGCCGCTTAGAGAGAAGAAAGTTCCCTGGAGGAGGTATGAGTGGATTGTGGGGTGCATGGGGGTCCTGGGGGTGGGGGGAGGCAGGCAGCCGCTATCCATTCCACACACACACTCTCATGACTCTGGTGCCTCAACTGTTCTAAGTACTGGAGCAAATAGCTGTCCATGTGGCAGTGCTACTGAGGTAGCTCCATCGAGTGAGTTGCCTAGGGTAGAGGCCATTATGAGTTGGGTAGGGGTCCTCACCCATGTGGAGAATGTCCACGACTTGTCCAACTCCTATATTTTTTTGAATATATTGTTCTGTTTTTCAACTCTTAGTATCCCCTTCCCTATTCATTTCTGCACCCCCCCCCCCCCCAACCTCCTTAGAGGTGGGGAGATGTGTTGTTCACTCTTCCAGGGGAGGAGAAATGGCCTTTAGAGTTGGCGGAATGCATGGACAAAGTTGCGGTGTTAAGTTAAGCCAGCGCAGGGGATGACCCCAGATCTCTCCATAAAGAGGACCTGTCACGGCCCATACTGTTACAAGGGTTGTTGTTCATCCCTTGTAATAGCAATAAAGTTAATTTAAAAAAAAAGTGTAAAAAATAAAAGTTTAGTATAAAATAAATAATAAGAATTTTTTTTTTTTTTAAAGCACCCCCATCCCCTGCTTACTTGCAAATGTGAACGCATACGTTACTCCCACACGCATATGTAAACAGTGATTGCACTACACATGTGAGGTATTGTCGCAAACGTCAGAGCGAGAGAAATAATTCTAGCACCAGACCTCCTGTGTAACTCTAAACTGGTAACTTGTAGGCTGGGTTCACACTGGTCCGACAAACGCTCCGACATTGGGAGCTCATGTCGCATGACGTGTGAAATGTAATGTTTCCCTATGGGAGCCGTCCTAACTGGTCCGACACAAGTCGTTCCGACTTTAGAAATGCTCCCTGTACTACTTTGGTCCGACTTTGATCCTACTTCAGCCTATTGACTATCATTGAAGTCGGATCAAAGTCGGATTGCCGTCTTGCATGATCCGACTTCGGCATGCGACTTGTGCTCAGATGTTCTTGAGGGGGAACTCCGCGCCAAATTTTAAATAAAAATCCGGCATGGGTTCCCCCTCCAAGAGCATACCAGGCCCTTGGGTCTGGTATGGACCTTGAGGGGAACCCCCTACGCCGAAAAAACGGCGTGGGGGGTCCCCCCCAATCCATACCAGACCCTTATCCGAGCACGCAGCCCGGCCGGACAGGAATGGGGGTGGGGACGGGCGAGCGCCCCCCCCCCTCCTGAACCGTACCAGGCCGCATGCCCTCAACATGGGGGGTTGTTGCCTTGGGGGAGGGGGGCGCGCTGCGGCCCCCCCACCCCAAAGCACCTTGTCCCCATGTTGATGAGGACAAGGGCCTCTTCCCGACAACCCTGGCCGTTGGTTGTCGGGGTCTGCGGGCGGGGGGCTTATCGGAATCCGGGAGCCCCCTTTAATAAGGGGGCCCCCAGATCCCGGCCCCCCACCCTATGTGAATGAGTATGCGGTACATCGAACCCCTACCCATTCACCTAGGGAAAAAGTGTCAATTTAAAAAAAAACACTACACAGATTTTTAAAGTAATTTATTAGACAGCTCCGGGGGTCTTCTTCCGACTTCGGGGGTCTCTCCGGTTCTTCTCCGCGCCTTCTGCCGGGCTCCTCCTCTCTCTTCTGCTCTTTTGCCGCTCTTTTGCTAAAGAGGAGGGGCCCGGTCTGCTGCCTTCTTCTCTTCGGGGGTCTCTCCGGTTCTTCTCCGCGCTCTCCGGGTCTTCTGCCGGGCTCCTCCGCTCTCTTCTGCTCTTTTGCCGCTCTTTTGCTTAAGCAGAGGAGTCCGGTCTTCAGTCTTCGGTCTTCTGCCCTCTTCTCCTGATGTTGACACGACGCTCTCTCCGGCTAGAATGCTCTCTGTGCGCTCTGCTCTGACTTATATAGGCGGTGACCCCGCCCCCTTATCCCGTCACAGTCCCTGGGCATGCTGGGACTATGACGGCATACGGGGGGCGTGGTCATCGGGTGATGACCACGCCCCCTAAAACGTCACAGTCCCAGCATGCCCAGGGACTGTGACGGGATAAGGGGGCGGGGTCACCGCCTATATAAGTCAGAGCAGAGCGCACAGAGAGCATTCTAGCCGGAGAGAGCGTCGTGTCAACATCAGGAGAAGAGGGCAGAAGACCGAAGACTGAAGACCGGACTCCTCTGCTTAAGCAAAAGAGCGGCAAAAGAGCAGAAGAGAGCGGAGGAGCCCGGCAGAAGACCCGGAGAGCGCGGAGAAGAACCGGAGAGACCCCCGAAGAGAAGAAGGCAGCAGACCGGGCCCCTCCTCTTTAGCAAAAGAGCGGCAAAAGAGCAGAAGAGAGAGGAGGAGCCCGGCAGAAGGCGCGGAGAAGAACCGGAGAGACCCCCGAAGTCGGAAGAAGACCCCCGGAGCTGTCTAATAAATTACTTTAAAAATCTGTGTAGTGTTTTTTTTTAAATTGACACTTTTTCCCTAGGTGAATGGGTAGGGGTTCGATGTACCCCATACTCATTCACATAGGGTGGGGGGCCGGGATCTGGGGGCCCCCTTATTAAAGGGGGCTCCCGGATTCCGATAAGCCCCCCGCCCGCAGACCCCGACAACCAACGGCCAGGGTTGTCGGGAAGAGGCCCTTGTCCTCATCAACATGGGGACAAGGTGCTTTGGGGGTGGGGGGGCCGCAGCGCGCCCCCCTCCCCCAAGGCAACAACCCCCCCATGTTGAGGGCATGCGGCCTGGTACGGTTCAGGAGGGGGGGGGCGCTCGCTCGTCCCCACCCCCATTCCTGTCCGGCCGGGCTGCGTGCTCGGATAAGGGTCTGGTATGGATTGGGGGGGACCCCCCACGCCGGTTTTTCGGCGTAGGGGTTTCCCCTCAAGGTCCATGCCAGACCCAAGGGCCTGGTATGCTCTTGGAGGGGGAACCCATGCCGGATTTTTATTTAAAATTTGGCGCGGAGTTCCCCCCTAAAGATTCATACCAAACACAGTGCCGGCATTGGCGGGGATCCAAGTCGGATCCCCGTTCATTGAAAGTCGGACACATGCCGGCTTCATGTCGCAGGGCAAAGTCGGATCCAAAGTAGGACGGCTGTCGTGTCGCACCAGTGTGAACCCAGCCGTAAAGGCATTTAAAGCAACGCCTTTGGAGAATTTAAAGCACTGTAGTTTGCTGCCATTCCACAGGCAGACGCAATTGTAAAGCATGACATGTTAGGTATCTATTTACTCAGCGTAACACCAGCTTCCACATTATACAAAAAGATTGGGGTAAATATTGTGTTTTTTTTTTTTTAATCCATTAAAGTGTATTTTTTCCAAAAAAACTGTGTTTGAAATACCACTGCGCAAATACTGTGCAACACCCATCATTTTATTATATAGTGACTCTGCTAAAATATATATATAATGTTTGGGGGTTCTTAGTAATTTTCTAGGAAAAAAAAAGTAAATTTTTACATATAGGAGAGAAGTGTCAGAATTGGCCAGGATACAAAGTGGTTAAAAATGTTGCTCTGTAAAGATGGTGGATGTAAAACACCATGGAGCATACCGCAATCACAAGACTGCTGGATTTTCCAAGCAAGAAATCTTGGAACAGACCTCTAAAAGCTGGGAGTGTCTCTGCAACTGTCCTACCAGACCTGCCAGGATTTTGAAGAAAGTATACTGATGCTGAGCCAGAGATTTCTCATACAAGTCTGCCTGACAATATCGGAGAAAAGAATAGTTTCAAGCTCATCATCTGAGCAGGCTTTTTTTTTTTACTTGTCAAAAACATTGGCAAACCACCAAAAAGGACTACGGTGATAAAACGGCAACACACGTAAAATGGTGGAACTAGGCAAAAAAGGAAATCTGTGCCTGCATCCATATTTTCTATGGATTTTTTCCATCTCTAGTGTAAAGCACTGCAGATAGCACTCGCCTGGCAGGACCAGGTAACGCTTACATGGCGGGACAACATGACACTCACATGGCAAGACCAGGTAGCACATACATAGGAAGAACATATAGCAACCAAATAGGAGAAATGGGTGGTACACATAACATTAACATTACAGTTAAAAAATAAATTAAAATGAAATGCCATGCATACTTTTTTATTTTTAAAATTCATAGTGCGGTCCTTATTTCCCAAACCTGTCTAAGCAACAAAGCCACAGATACACATCCTGAAGTGCTGTTCATGCTTACAGCATTTGGTGGTGCAGAAAGTGCTCTGTAGGATCTCAATGAGTGCTGGTAAGATGAGCAGGATGGTGTGCCAAGCTTGTAAAGGGCCTGCACATTTCTGGTGCAACAAGACCACCATTGCTTAGGCAGCTGCTAATGAAGAGTTGTCACCTTATAACAGCAAGTAGGCTTCCAAGGTATTAGTGCCAGGATAATTCAGTTCAGAAAAAGAAAATATGATGGAAACAACTGGGAACCTACATAGACATTGAAATAAGTGGAGGGTAAAAAAATTACCGTATATACTCGAGTATAAGTCGTTCCGAGTATAAGTCGAGGCCCTAATTTACCACAAAAAAAATGGGAAAAACTTATTGACCCGAGTATAAGACGAGGGTGAGAAATGCACAGCTACTGTAAGTGGAAAAGAGGGTCAACAATGCCCATTTGCAGCCTCACTGTGCCCATTTGCAGCCATAGGTCCCCCTGAAATTCAAACTCGGTAGTTAAGGGTTCCTAGATGCCCCCTAGCTGCAGCCAAAATTTGGGGTCTCTGAACCCAAAGGGTCCCAAAATGACATTGCTGCAGATGGACACAGTTGACCGACTTTGGGGCCCCGTATCTCGGGGTCACTTAGTGCTAGGAACTCCAAATTTGGTGTGCAAACCCAGTGGAACTAGCACCATAAAATATCCAACGCTGGGGTTTTTAGCATCAAGTGGCCCCGAGATACAGGGCCCCAAAAATCGGTTCAGAAAATGTCAAACACTTCTGCAGCAGAGAATGACATTTTCCGAACCTATTTTGGGGCCCCGTATCTCGGGGCCACTTGGTGCTAGGAACCCCAGCTTTGGATATGTTATGGTACCAGTTCCACTGGGTTTGCACACCAAATTTGGGGTTCCTAGCACCAAGTGGCCCTGAGATATGGGGCCCCAAAGTCGGTTTGGAAAATGAAATTTTTTGCTGCAGAAAAGTGCTGTGACTGGAGTATAAGTTGAGGGGGGCACTTTCAGCACAAAAAAATGTGCTGAAAAACTCGACTTATACTCGAGTATATACGGTAACTTAACTTTCTCCTAATTTCCAATCTGCCTGTCTTTTTAGATCTGTATAGTGTGTGTATATGGCACCATTGCATGTATATTGGCGGGCCCAGGGGATGCCCCATTATTTTGGAGAACCTCCTCAGGACCCCTCGGCCCCGACGGCTTTATGAAACAGCCTTTTTTTTCGCTGCTGTGTTAGCTCTCGTTTTTTCCTTCATGTTTACTTTGCCTCTTTTTGGCTGCCTTTGTAAGCTAACCCTTGTGATAACGGTCAATGCTAGCCCCTGCGTGCGCGAAACTACCGCTAAACTTGAATAAACATTATTGAAACGGAATGTGTGGATGGGGAAATCTGGTCATTTATTTTTTTTATTCGAACTCACAGTTTGAAAAAAAACGACAAATGTATGAGCTGCCTTAACCTCCGCAACAAAGATTGCGGCTGCGGGGTATACAGGGCAAGTTAGCAGGGGACTTTGGGTTTCAACTAAGACAGCTTATACCAGCACAAGGGATACGTCTCAATAAATGTAAATACCGCCCTTTGCACTGATATAAAAAATTATATATACCAAAATGCAGACTTTAAGGTAAAGGAAAGCAAAGTAAAAGGCTTTCATCAATAATAATAGGCATCTACAAGTGAGTGACATCTCAGGAAGCACAGCCATTTAGTAATTAAACAATAAAAGGATGCTTTCAGCAAATAAAACACAATCAAAACATTGGCTACATATTAACTAATAATATCAGTAACCGGATTTGTAGATGGGAAATTCTATGAGCAGGCGGTAATAAATCAAGCGTCTGACCAGCATTGTTCGCTGCAAGATTTATGGTAGATTTACAATAGCGCAGTTTCCAGCCTCCAGTCCAAACAGAAACAATGTGAGAAGACTGCGAGTCTAAAAATAAAGCAAACAGCGACGTTCTCTGTATTGTGTGTTATTTTCTGCGCTGTGTGCCTAGACTACCGCGAGATATCTGCAGGCCTCAGTAACAATCACAGCTCCTGACAATAAACAGAAGCTTCCTTCAGGTCACATGTGAATTCCTTCAAAAGTTCTTCAAATATTTTATAGCAGGGTGGATAAAAATTAATGATTAAAAAAAATAATATATTTTTTTTTTTATTTAAATCATATTTTTTTATTTTAAAAATCTTTTTTTTTTTTTTTTTTTTTTTAATTAAATTTATTTTATTAAAATGCTTTTGGAGTAAAAATCTATCTAAAGATAATTATTAATGTACCTTAAATAGAAAACTATGTTTATTCAGCATGAAGTGGAGCTTAGTTATGCATCATGGGGCTGTATATTCTGCAATATTTACATTTTTGGTAAACTCATTCAATGAATCCAAGCTCTGCAAGCTGAGATAACATGCACTGCATTGGTGCATACAGACAATTTCACAGTAACATGAGATAAAATAAAGTTCTATGTACACTGCAAACTGTATGATTGAATCGGTTCTGTTATCGCTGTTTTACTAACCTGACAGTTTATGATTCTAAATAGGAAACCTTCATTTTGTTTGCAAATATTAAAGATAATAACTACCAGGAAGAATGAGTCCTTACATTTAAAGAGCACCTGTCATTTCAGATCCACCATGTCAGCGCCTGTTAGCGGGCATCCACTCACCTGCTGCCGCCACGTCCCTCACCTTGTTGTGTCACTGCCACATCACCAGCCGTCTCATTAAAGTGAATGGGACTGTCGGTGAGTCTAAAGCGGGTCAGAGGAGGAGCCGCTGCGGGACACAGATGACAGGTGCTCTTTAAAAATTATCACTCATTCTTGCTGGTAGTTGGAATCTTTAATATTTGCAAACAAAATGAAGTTTTCCTATTTCGAATAATGAGCTGTCATGTTAGTAAAACAGCGATATTCAAAAGCGATCCAATCATACAGTTTATAGTGTACATAGATTTTCAAACCAACGTGATAAAGGGAATATTCCTGAGCTTTTTTTTTTTTACTTCATGGTTACTGTGAAATTGTGTGAATGCATCAATGCAGTGCATGTTATCTCAACTTGCAGAGCTTGGATTCGTTTAATGAGTTTATCAAAAATAAATAAATATTGCAGAATATATAGCCTCATGCTACATAACTAAGCTCCATTTCATGCTGAATAAAACTAAATTATTAATGCATCTTAAATAGAAAACTATAGATAGATTTTTACTCCAAAAGCACTTTACTAAAAGAAATTTGATAATAATCAAAAAAATAAGGTTTAAAATCTGATAAAAAAAAAAAAATCAATAATTTTTATCCACCCTGCAGGTGACTGGTATAGAGCGGTCTAGGTTTGCTGACCCGCCATCCCAGAGAATCAAACAGAGTGCAATGCAGAGGAACTACTTGTAAAGTTGAAGCTGCAGTAGGGAGGAAGAGCCACATAAGCCGATGTCTCCTCTGTAGTGCCGGCTCCTCTCCCATGCAGAGTGATACCAACGGCACTCCATCTCTTATCCTGGCAAGTCATCTCCAAAGTGGTGCCAGAAGCAGGAAAGAAGAGATCTTCAGGTCCGTGTGAAGCAATACACCGGGCATAATAGTATAGGGCTGCTTTTACACTGATGTGCTGCGCTTTACCCACACCGCGGGTGAAGTGCAGCGTACAGGAAGTCCCCGAGTTACGAACGGGTTAGGGACTGCCTGTTTGTTCTTAAGTCGGATTTGTTCGTAAGTCGGAAGCGCAGAGATGTCGTTTTCTGCTTTTTCCGATGTCGTTTTCCGATGTTTTCCGCTGTGCCTGCCGACGGCGCCTCCCGTTCGTAAGTAGGAGTAGTTCGCAAGTCGGAGGTTCGTAACTCGGGGACCTCCTGTATCTGCAGCTTTCCTGCAGGTTTGCTGCCCTTAGCCATAGACTTCTATTATATCCTGCGGGTTTGGTGCACTTTCTGAATGCGGGAGTTTTGGTTCGCTTTCAGAAAGTGCACCACACCTGCAGGATATAATAGAAGTCTATGGCAAAGCGCAGCTAACCCAGGGCGGTCGCAGATGCACCCGCGGTGCAGGTAAACTGCAGCACATCAATGTGAACGCAGCCTTATAGGGGGCTCAGAAAAGTAAGGGTTCATTAACATTTGTAGTTTAGGGGGTGGTAAAACCCCATAGTTATGCAGAGTTTTTACCACCTCTGCCCCCACTGCACCCCCTTTACCTGCAGTGACCAGGGGTGTACACATGTCAAAGCCGCAGCAAGAGTTATACGCCCTGTCATGGTTGGTGAGTGTAGCACCTGCCAAGCATGACCCATTGAAGTGAATGAGGTCACGCTGCAAGTTTCCTGCAACCTTGTACAGTACAGCAAACAAGGGTTTAAAGCGGGCAGCGTTGCTTTCTCACAACCTGCTTAAACCCTTGGACACACTGCAGAAGCACGCAGTTGCAGAAAGCTCGCGGAGTGGCCCCATGTACTTGGATGGGACGCGATTGGCAGGCGGTAGCACCCACAAAAAGGAACAGGGGGTTAAATTCCTGCTGCTGCATGTGTACACTTTTGGCTGCTGCCTCAGTAGCTAAAGGGGTTAAGGATTGGGGGTGCTTAATCAGCAAATCAACCACAGGGTTTTACCGCCACCCTAACTTTATGTGTAAATGACCCCCAAAAGGTGCCGCTGCCGAATGCAACTAGGGCTCCTTCACAAGTACAGCAGGCACTGCTGCTCCTCTGAAAAGCGATCCGAGTGTGTTTGACAGGTGGTGAGGAGGTGATATGTTGATCTGACCACCTGACTTAAACCCATGATTGGCGTGCAATGCGATACGGTAGTACGGTAATTAGAGGCTTGAATCAAGTGTGAGGAGGCGACACTGTGCCCGGTGATCTTTGACTTCTCACATTTTGTTCAAGTAGATCTCCACCCCTTTATGGTTGCCTACCCCTGGCTTAGACTAACATGGGCTGCCTGCCTGCAGGACTTGCCAGCTCCAGCCATATAAACAAATGGCCAATTCATGGTGTAAGGGCAGCAGCACCCATGTGAAAGAGGCCTTTTTTTTTATATTAGTTTTTACTATTTGAAAGTTTGCAAGATACCCCCAAACCATACATCTTCTCAGAGCACAGAACCTGCAGCATAGAAGGATGGTGAGAAGACCCCCACCACTGGTCAGCCAATAGGAAATGCCCACACAAGCAATTGCATGGACATCAGAAAAAGCCCCCCAATCCTCATGTAATCAATAAAGAAGACTCAGGACTCGAGCGTCACATGACTGCAGCTGCCAACTACAAGCCATTTGCCGCAATAAATAACACAGGGGTGTGGGTGGAGCTCCGCATAGGGCAGGCTGTTTTTAAATTGTGACAGCGGATGCGAGAAGAAGAACCCCTCCCCCTGTCACAGACAGAGGATCGGGCGGTCTGCTGGAGCATGTTACATGTTACACCCTAAATATAGGTGTGACGTGCAACATGTTCCTAAAGGTAAACTTGGCCCTTAAAAAAAAAAAAATCATATTTCATACATCTTGGCAATACAGCAGATTTCCCCATGTTTTATTCCTTTAAATACCCTGCAAGTACAGAAAAAAATACTTTGATTTGCCATAAATGCACTCAAATCCCAATTATTTGCTGTGACCTGATAAACACATAGCTATAGTGTGGACACTGGTGTCAGCACTGCCCAGTTGTCTTGCTAAACTACTAAATCCCTCCCATTGTCTTCCTCTCCACAATATAGTGACTCATTATTTCGTAGTCCAAGATAATTGAGAAGGCAAATTCGACTTTTTGAGATAACAAAGGAAGTGTGCATAGTACATAGTGTGCATAGTACACAGGATTTTTCTTTTTTGCACTTCTGAAACATATATAACAAAACACTTTCCGTGGTATATATGGATGAACTCCAGCCTTATCTTCAGTCTGTCACAGTTGCACAGGCGCCTCTCCTGTACTGAAGTAGCTTATTCTGATTTTATTGCAAGCTGTGAGCTTCTAACAGTGTGTATTACAAACTGCACCAAGTCAGATAGAGCCCATCTAATGTCCAAGCTGAAAGGTGTCTAGTTAATTGTGGGCAGCTGACAGGCAGGTTGCATCCCTGCTGTGCAGACCCTGCAGGGCATACTACTGACCCCTATGCTCTTCCCTGAAAACCATCAACCCCTATGCTCTGCCCTCTAATCTACTGACCCCTATGCTCTGCCCTCTAATCTACTGACCCCTATGCTCTGCCCTCTAATCTACTGACCCCTATGCTCTGCCCTCTAATCTACTGACCCCTATGCTCTGCCCTCTAATCTACTGACCCCTATGCTCTGCCCCACAAACTACTGACCCCTATTGCTCTTCCTTGCAAACTGTCATCTCCTATTTTTTATTATAATACAGAATTTATATAGCGCCAACAGTTTGCGCAGTGCTTTAGGCCCCTTTCACATGGGGGCGGATCCATATTGACAGACTCCGCTTGCTCAGTGGGGATCGCTCCGTTGATCCCCGCTGAGCAGGCGGATGACAAGTCCGTCTCCACTCACTGTGCTGAGATGGACCTGTTTGATCTCCCCATAGAGGAGAGTGGGGCTCTATGAAAAACGGACAGCATGTCCGTTTTTAATCCGATCTGACTCGCTGGACGGACGGCAAACGTATTGCCATACGTCCGTTTTCAGCAGATCATGTCTGTTCGAATGCCAGACGAGTATCCAATCCACACATATCCGCTGACATCCGCCTCCCCATAAAAGTCAATGGGTGGCCCGATCGGATGCGCCTGAAAAACGGACAGGCGGATCCGATAGGCCCCTTTTACACGATCGGACCTAACAATATAAAAAGGGAGACAATACAGCAAAACAATTCAAAACAAGAGGGTTAGGAGGACCCTGCTCCTGTAAGCTTACAATCTAATAGGGAGGTGCTGGTGAAACAAAAAAGTATTAACTGTAAGGGATGAACTGATGGGAAAAAGTAGAAGATTTGGTTGTTAGCTGGAGGCAGGATAGGCCTCCCTGAAGAGATGAGTTTTCAGGGATCGCCTTAAAGTGCACAGAGTAGTAGGTAGCTGGAAAGATTGGGGGAGTGAGTTCCAGAGGATGGGAGAGGCTCTAGAGAAGTCCTGGAGATGGGCATGGGGGGAGGAGACAAGGGAGCTAGAGAGCAGGAGGTCTTGGGAGGAGCGTAAAGGACAGTTTGGGAGATATTTGGAGACAAGATTGGTGATGTACTTCAGGGAAGAGTTTTGTATGTTATTGTTTTGAATTTTATTAGTTGGGCAATGGGAATCCAGTGGAGGGATTTGCAGAGAGGGGTGGCGGACACTGAGCAGTTGGTAAGGTGGAGGAGTCTGGCAGCAGCATTCATGATAGACTGAAGAGAGGATAGCCTATGGAGAGGTAGGCCAATGAGAAGGGAGTTACAATAGTCAAGGCGAGCGATAACAAGGGAGTGAATACGTTTGCTGAGTGGTTTCAATGGTTAGAAAGGGACGTATTTTGGAGATGATACGAAGGTGACGTCTGCAAGATTTAGACAGCGATTAGATTTGGGGCTGCAAGGACAGGTCAAAGTCTGGGATTACACCTAGCACCCTGGCATGAGGGGAGGGACTGATGGTTGTATTATTGATCTTGATGGTGAAGTCAGAGGAGGGGCACGGGCGGGAGGAAAAATTACGAGCTCAGTTTTAGAAAGATTGAGTTTGAGGAAGTGATGCAATATCCATGCTGTAATGTCAGTTAGTTAGTAATGCAAGAGGAGACTGATGGAGTTAGGTAAGGAGTACAGAGATAGATTTGAGTGTCGTCAGCGTAGAGATGGTACTGAAAGCCATGGGAGTTTATCAAGTGACAAAGGGAGGAGGTGTACAGTAAATGGCAAAGAAGAGGACTGCTATGCTCTGCCCTGCAAACTACTGACCCATTTACACTTCCATACAAACATCAGACCCCTTTACACTGCCCTATCTGCTACTGACCATTGAATTCTGTGTTACAAACTACTGACCATTGAACTTTGCATTATAAACTACTGACCTCTGCACGCTACATTATATACTACGGTCTTCTGAACTCTCTATTTCACTCTCTCAACCACTACACTATTCTAACCAACATCTATACTGTGCTGCCCAGCCAGTTCAGAATTTAAACCAGTCTGCCAGGCGTAAACTCAAATCAGACAATCGGTCCAGAACTCAAACCAGACAGCTATGCCAGTCCTGAGGCCTTCCGACAGAACTCATCTCAGCCAGACGTCAAACCTTCGGAACAGGCCAGCCTGAAGTACCAATAGTTCTGCCATTATGATGGACTTCTGTATCAGGCTTGGTGCGACCAATTAAACTCCAGACATGAAAAACATCATAAATGAAGGTGGATGTCAAGTTTTGTAGGTAGATCGCCAATTCTCATTGACTGGATTTCAGTTCTTTCAGTCATGGAGGATCAGGATCACACATAGGAAGGTCTAAATGTAAATGAAGCCTGCGCCTTGGACTCCTACTCCCCCAGACTGATATCCATACATCAAGGGATTTTGGTATTTATCTCGTTGCCAAAAGCCAGTCCACGGCTTGCATTAGAGCTGAGGGCTCTTGAGAAGAGTACTGAGGCAGGGAGTTGTGCTGTTCTCAGGAAGCTATGTACAGCCCCCTGCTGGCTTCTCTTACTAACCATGATCTGCCTGCATTGGACAGAGAAGCACAGACATCACTGGGACCAAAGCATGCAATAAAAATGGAATTGCTTTTTTGAACATGCCATTAGCATGTGGCCTTTCTGGCTAAGTTCAAGTGTAGTATAAGTTCGTATCAGTGGCCAGTAGGGGTGCTGTGCTGTTTTGGCTTGGATGGGGCTGGAATAGCTAGCGATATAGTATCCCTGCTGGTGTGATGAGGGCTCTGAAGGCTAGTACCGGTTGGAACAGAAACTGGGGCGTCCACAGGCTGTTGGGGCACAGGAGTAATTCCCCCCGGGAAAACTGGATGGGCCCAGTTCCTCCTGATTTGAATGGATCTACCTGGTCTGGCCATGGGCTAGGGAGGCAAAGAGTCTGCAGTGTCTGTGCCTCCTGGTAGTGGTCGCCCTAGGGGTGCTCTTAGTAACGATTGGGTGTGGGACACCAATCAAATGGAACATGGTCATGGTTACCAAAACATTTTCTGCACTGCGCCTTTTAGGGATGGGCCTTTTGGCTAAGTCCAGGGCAATTTTTGTCTTCCAGGCCTCAGGGCCCGGCCAGTGCACATTGCACAGCCACTTATTTATTTTTATTTATTAAAGTTTGTCACTCTTTCACTTCTTAGTGAGAAAAAAAACACACACAGATGGAGGGTGTAAGTCCTCGGGCTTGCCCTGACGTGTAGGGGGAGGATTTGTGGCCTTTTCCTTCCCCTGGGGGGTCTCTCTGCGGGAGAGCCCCTCCACCTAGTATTCAATGGTCGGTTTTGGGTGATCTAGAAGAATGGGTTCTGACAGGCCTTCTGGCTAGGCAGACCAGTAGTTTCCTATGTCCCTGTCAGGAGCCTTGCGCCCCGCAGGATCAGGGAGAGGTCCTACCCCTTCAGAGGGTAGACTAAAGCACACCATTAAGAGCACTTTTTAGTGTGGGTTTCACATGCACATTTTTTGTTCACTTAATGGTTTTTCCATATTTAGGTTTTTGCACCACCGCGGATTAAAAAAACACATATATATATATATATATATATATATATATATATATATATATATATATATATATATATATATATAGCACATTGATATGGAAGGGGGAGAGGGACCAGAGCAGGCAAAATATATGCAAATTAAACATTAGTTTGAACAGCCCAAAATACTAAGAGATACACTATATCAGTGTTTCTTAACCTTTTTTCAGTCAAGCAATCTTTACTATTCCACAAAATCTCGAGGCACCCCATTCCAAAATTTAAAAAAATAAATTAATAGTTTTACATAATGCAGCAACACCCATATGCATAGTACACCCAAAATTAGTGGCGATTTATTTTTCCAAAAGCAAACACCTTTGCACACTGGTACTGACTAATATTCCAATGTT
The DNA here is from genome assembly GCA_037952925.1 of Lithobates clamitans. NCBI lineage: Eukaryota > Metazoa > Chordata > Amphibia > Anura > Ranidae > Lithobates > Lithobates clamitans. Next base: position 721,531 of record JBBGZY010001540.1, read on the forward strand.
TTTCTTCTCCCTCAGTTTCTCTTCTTCACTCTGCTAATGTGACCCCGGTGCCGATGGAGAGGGGAAGGGGAGGGTCAAACAAGGGTGCTGTGCAGGTGCTCAACGTCCTCCTCCTTATCAACCGATGAGGTCATTGGTTGTTTGAACACTCGTGTCTAGAAGTTTGTGATGGTGCACAATAAAAATCTGCGGCTTTAGGTAATTAATAGGCAGGCTTGATCCAACTGCTGGCTTGTATACAATTTTTGGGCAGTTTCTCTGCATTTTGCCAAGGCACCCCTGAAGACACATGAAGGCACCCTGGTTGAAAAGGGCTGCACTATATTGGGTATAAGTATTGGGACGCCTTCCTTTACATGCACATAAAAACTTTAATGGCATCCCAGTCTTAGTCCGTAGGGTTCAATATTGAGTTGGCCCACCGTTTGCAGCTATAACAGCTTCAGCTCTTCTGGGAAGGCTCTCCACAAGGTTTAGGAGTGTGTCTATGGGAATGTTTGACTATTCTTCCAGAAGCGCATTTGTGAGGTCAGGCACTGATGTGGACGAGAAGACCTGGCTCGCAGTCTCCACTCATCCCAATGAGTTTCAATTCATCCCAAAGTGTTCTATTGGGTTGAGGTCAGGACTCTGTGCAGGCCAGTCAAGTTCCTTCACTCCAAACAGCCCTTTGCAGCTGCTATAGCTGCAAAGAGTGGGCCAACCCAATATTGAACCCTACGGACTAAGACTGGTACACACGATCAGTTTATCGGACAAATTTTTGTTGCTTGCTAGTCTCATATCGAAAGTGAAGAGGTTGCCCAACATACGAAAATTCTTGTATGACGGAATTAAACTTCAGAAGTGATGTAATGTGTTAAATTGTTTTGTAAGTGTTCTTTAGTTTCTGAGCATGCAAAGTCTTGCTCTTACGATTTTTTTTGGACAAAAACTACTAATTAAATTAAAATTGGACGGTATGATCACATACGACAAAACTTTTATAGCCTGCACATCCAGTTTTTGTCGTCCGAAAATTCGGAATCGGCTGTCGAAAGCACCATACTAACGATCAGAAAATCGGCAGATTGTTCGTCAGAAGAAATTTTACAATCATGTGTTGGGCCTTAAGACTGGGATGCCATTAAAGTTCATGTGCGTGTAAAGGCAGGGGACCCAATACTTTTGGTATTATAGTGTATATTGTTGGGTTTTCATACATTACAAAGACAGTACTTATACAAGTGTATTTAGTTTAAATAATGAGAGGGAGCATGTCATTTACAGTTTTTCCATTCCTACAGAAGAAAAAAAGTGTGTTGCGTTTGTGGATAGCTGTTAGGTCCCTTTTTGTCCTGTTTTTCCTTTCCCTCTATTGCACATGTGCCTTGCTAGTCCTGATCCCAGCATCTCTGAAATGGCAAAGTGAGAAGGCCAACACGCCAGGAGTGAATTAGTAATCCATCCCCACTATTATTACACGTTGGCTCCTTTTCTGGGGAGTTTCATTCTTAACCATGCACAAGTCTGCAATTCATAGAGGAGAAAGCTGCCAAAATAAAGATGGCGCCATCATTTGAGAACACACCAACAAAACGGAACTATGCTGCACAAAGCAAGCAATGATCTGAGAGAATACATTTCATAGTTAATGCATTTGTACAGATTCGTCTTTAAAAGCCACAAAACAGGAACTGAGCACCTAATTATATTATTTATGGTATTACTATACATGGAATTGTGCCTGAGTGGCGTTTTTTTTTTTTTTTTTTAAGGACGTTTGGAGCCCAAAAATCATAATTATTTATATACTTTTGTCTCTGACCTGCTGTAAAACAAATGCATACAATCACACTCACAGGCTATAAATATATGTCTGTTACGGCAATACTACCACACTTACACTAGATTTATCTACTCCAACAGCTTTTACTGCAAGCATTTTGGCAAGGTCCGCACAGAAAGGCAACCCCACATATTAATATCCAGTAAAATGAATGGGCTGACGGCGTCATGTGTTTTCTATAAGAGACACACTGAGCCAAGATAGTTCTACATAAATACAGACGCTCTACTGTGTGATGCATGGATGGCATCTGACCAACACGGCTGCCAAGAAAACAAAAAGAAAAACCTTCTGATCTCTGAACAACCTCCACTGTCACAGGAGGGCCATGAAGTCGCTGTCATTCCCATTCATTCTTCCCGTATTGCTCAGCATTGTCCAGCACAAAGCGCAGTGGGGTATAATATAATGTTTGTTAACCACTTGAGCCCCGGACCATTATGCTGCCTAAGGACCAGAGGTCTTTTTCCAATTTGGCACTGCGTCGCTTTAACTGCTAATTGCGCGGTCATGCAATGCTGTACCCAAACGAAATTTGCGTCCTTTTCTTCCCACAAATAGAGCTTTCTTTTGATGGTATTTGATCACCTCTGCGGTTTTTATTTTTTGCGCTATAAACGGAAAAAGACCGAAAATTTTGAAAAAAAATGATATTTTCTACTTTTTGTTATAAAAAAAATCCAATAAACTAAATTTTAGTCATACATTTAGGCCAAAATGTATTCGGCCACATGTCTTTGGTAAAAAAAATGTCAATAAGCGTATATTTATTGGTTTGCGCAAAAGTTATAGCGTCTACAAACTAGGGTACATTTTCTGGAATTTACACAGCTTTTAGTTTATGACTGCCTATGTCATTTCTTGAGGTGCTAAAATGGCAGGGCAGTACAAACCCCCCCCAAATGACCCCATTTTGGAAAGTAGACACCCCAAGGAAATTGCTGGGAGGCATGTTGAACCCATTGAATATTTATTTTTTTTGTCCCAAGTGATTGAAAAATGAGAAAAAAAAAAAAAAAAAAAATATTTACAAAAAGTCGTCACTAAATGATATATTGCTCACACAGGCCATGGGCCTATGTGGAATTGCACCCCAAAATACATTTAGCTGCTTCTCCTGAGTATGGGGATACCACATGTGTGGGACTTTTTGGGAGCCTAGCCGCGTACGGGGCCCCGAAAACCAATCACCGCCTTCAGGATTTCTAAGGGTGTAAATTTTTGCTTTCACTCTTCACTGCCTATCACAGTTTCGGAGGCCATGGAATGCCCAGGTGGCACAAAACCCCCCAAAATGACCCCATTTTGGAAAGTAGACACCCCAAGCTATTTGCTGAGAGGCATATTGAGTCCATGGAATATTTTATATTTTGACACAAGTTGCGGGAAAGTGACACTTTTTTTTTTTTTTTTTTTTTTTTTTTCTTCATAAAGTTGTCACTAAATGATATATTGCTCACACAGGCCATGGGCATATGTGGAATTGCACCCCAAAATACATTTAGCTGCTTCTCCTGATTATGGGGATACCACATGTGTGGGACTTTTTGGGAGCCTAGCCGCGTACTGGACCCCAAAAACCAATCACTGCCTTCAGGATTTCTAAGGGTGAAAATTTTTGATTTCACTCTTTACTGCCTATCACAGTTTCGGAGGCCATGGAATGCCCAGGTGGCACAAAACCCCCCCAAATGACCCCATTTTGGAAAGTAGACACCCCAAGCTATTTGCTGAGAGGCATGGTGAGTATTTTGCAGCTCTCATTTGTTTTTGAAAATGAAGAAAGACAAGAAAAAACATTTTTTTTTTTCTTTTTTCAATTTTCAAAACTTTGTGACAAAAAGTGAGGTCTGCAAAATGCTCACTATACCTCTCAGCAAATAGCTTGGGGTGTCTACTTTCCAAAATGGGGTCATTTGGGGGGGTTTTGTGCCACCTGGGCATTCCATGGCCTCCGAAACTGTGATAGGCAGTGAAGAGTGAAATCAAAAATTCACGCCCTTAGAAAGCCTGAAGGCGGTGCTTGGTTTTCGGGGTCCCGTACGCGGCTAGGCTCCCAAAAAGTCTCACACATGTGGTATCCCCGTACTCAGGAGAAGCAGCAGAATGTATTTTGGGGTGTAATTTCATATATTTCCATGGCATGTTTGAGCAATATATCATTTAGTGACAACTTTGTGCAAAAAAAAAAAAAAAAAAAAAAATTTGTCTCTTTCCCGCAACTTGTGTCGCAATATAAAATATTCCATGGACTCGACATGCCTCTCAGCAAATAGCTTGGGGTGTCTACTTTCCAAAATGGGGTCATTTGGGGGGGTTTTGAACTGTCCTGGCATTTTATGCACAACATTTAGAAGCTTATGTCACACATCACCCACTCTTCTAACCACTTGAAGACAAAGCCCTTTCTGACACTTATTGTTTACATGAAAAAGTTTTTTTTTTTTGCAAAAAAATTACTTTGAACCCCCAAACATTATATATTTTTTTAAAGCAAATGCCCTACAGATTAAAATGGTGGGTGTTTCATTTTTTTTTTTCACACAGTAATTGCGCAGCGATTTTTCAAACGCATTTTTTGGGGAAAAAACACACTTTTTTTAATTTTAATGCACTAAAACACGCTATATTGCCCAAATGTTTGATGAAATAAAAAAGATGATCTCAGGCCGAGTACATGGATACCAAACATGACATGCTTTAAAATTGCGCACAAACGTGCAGTGGCAACAAAATAAATACATGTTTAAAAGCCTTCAAAAGCCTTTACAGGTTACCACTTTAGATTTACAGAGGAGGTCTACTGGAAAAATTACTGCACTCGATCTGGCCTTCGCGGTGATACCTCACATGCATGGTGCAATTGCTGTTTACGTTTGACGACAGACCGCCGCTTGCGTTCGCCTTAGCGCGAGAGCAGGGGGCGACAGGGGTGTTTTTTTTTTTTTTTTTTTTTTTCTTTATTATTTTTTTGCTTTTTTAATCTTACTTTTAAACTGTTCCTTTCATATTTTTTTTTTTAATCATTTTTATTGTTATCTCGGGGAATGTAAATATCCCCTATGATAGCAATAGGTAGTGACAGGTACTCTTTTTTGAAAAAATTGTGGTCTATTAGACCCTAGATCTCTCCTCTGCCCTCAAAGCAAATGACCACACCAAGATCGGTGTGATAAAATGCTTCCCCAATTTCCCAATGGCGCTATTTACATCCGGCGAAATCTAAGTCATGAAATACTCGTAGCTTCCGGTTTCTTAGGCCATAGAGATGTTTGGAGCCACTCTGGTCTCTGATCAGCTCTATGGTCAGCTGGCTGAATCACCGGCTGCATTCTCAGGTTCCCTGTTGAGACAGGAGAGCCAGAGAAAAACACGGAAGACGGTGGGGGGGGGGGGGGCATTCCCTCCCACGGCTTGTAAAAGCAGTCTAGAGGCTAATTAGCCGCTAGGATTGCTTTTACATGAAAGCCGACCGCTGGCTGAAAAGAATGATACCAAGATGATACCTAAACCTGCAGGCATCATTCTGGTATAACCACTCAAAGTCGTGAATGGCGTACCTGAAGACAAAAAAATGGTTAACAATGGTTAACAATAAAGCACAGTAAAGTGTAAATAATTACACACCTGAAAAACAAACATGATAAAACATAATAACAATAACAATAACAATAACAATCAATAACAATAACAATAACAATAACAATAACAATCAATAACAATAACAATAACAATAACAATAACAATAAAACATTGCAGAATAGAATACAGTAAAAAAGAGCAGAACAATAGAGAGAGAGAATAGAGAGAGAGAGAACAATAAAACAACAACTATTTTTTTTTATTTCATATTTTTTTTTTTTTTTTACACTTTTTTTTGTAACTAACTTTTATAACGGTAACCCGGTTCCAGGTTCGGGTCTCTCAAAATGCGATGGCATCTTGGGAGACCCTGTGAAAGTGTGCCTAGTCTGTGCAATGCTGTACCCTACGCTAATACTCAACTAGTGAATGGTAGCGTTCAAAACATTCACCAATGCAAAGACCAGGATTGTCAGGACAGGAGGGACAATAATAGCGGGTGTCACGCCTATATCCGCGCTTGCTGCAGACACGACATCTTTTTTGGGGGGTTCGCTGGGTAGGGGTACTCGGGAGGACATAAAAATGCCTCTCATGCAGCCGACTGCATTTGGTTGGGGATGTGAATGGGGGAAGTACGGGCGCTGCAGAAGCGGTGGGTTCCCAATTAGGATTGGCGAATGCAGCAGGAAGGGCACTATGGGCACGACGGGCCTGTGTTTGTCTTTTTGGTGGCAGCGGGACACTACTTGTGCTTGCCACCTCACCAGCTTGAACTGCACTTATGGGACTCGCCACGTCACCACGTGTTACTGTAGTGCTGGTTTGACTACGACCGGGGTGTACTAGGCCGCTGGCGCTTGCCAGTTCACCAAAACACTACCAAAAAACTGTTAGCGATCGCAGGGATCAGGCCTGACTCTGCGAACGCTGCAGTTATGCGTTTAGTGTTTTGTAAGTGACAGTGATCGATCGATACCGCACTTGGGTGGGCTGCGCTGGGCCGGGCGGAGGGGCAAAACGCAGGTGCTAGCAGGTATCTGGGCTGATCCCGCTAACACTGCGTTTTTGGGAACCCTAAACTGCTGGTGACGCTAGTATAGATCTAATCGGATCAGATATTGATGCGATCAGATACTATACCACTAAGGGAGGTGTACAGTGCGTGCGTGGGTGTTAGCGGTACTGGCGCTAATCTGACGCTGCCTGGGGCTGGTGCTTGCCAGTTCACCAAAACGCTACAAAAAAAACTGTTAGCGATCGCAGGGATCAGGCCTGACTCTGCGAACGCTGCAGTTATGCGTTTAGTGTTTTGTAAGTGACAGTGATCGATCGATACTGCACTTGGGTGGGCTGGGCTGGGCCGGGCGGAGGGGCAAAACGCAGGTGCTAGCAGGTATCTGGGCTGATTCCGCTAACACTGCGTTTTTGGGAACCCTAAACTGCTGGGGACGCTAGTATAGATCTGATCGGATCAGATATTGATGCGTTCAGATACTATACCACTAAGGGAGGTGTACGGTGCGTGCGTGGGTGTTAGCGGTACTGGCGCTAACCTGACGCTGCCTGGGGCTGGTGCTTGCCAGTTCACCAAAACGCTACCAAAAAAACTGTTAGCGATCGCAGGGATCAGGCCTGACTCTGCGAACGCTGCAGTTATGCGTTTAGTGCCTTGTAAGTGACAGTGATCGATCGATACTGCACTTGGGTGGGCTGGGCGGAGGCACAAAACGCAGGTGCTAGCAGGTATCTGGGCTGATCCCGCTAACACTGCGTTTTTGGGAACCCTAAACTGCTGGGGACGCTAGTATAGATCTGATCGGATCAGATATTGATCCGTTCAGATACTATACCACTAAGGGAGGCGCATGCTGCGTGCGTGGGTGTTAGCGGTACTGGCGCTAATCTGACGCTGTCTGGGGCGACGCATATCACCACCGGGCGATCAGGGGGCTAAACCTTTATTCGGTAATAAACGGCGGGTGCCCTGACACTATAAAAAATAAACAAACTAACCAGCGTCACCCGTATCGGTTATACGGTGATCAGTGGTGAAAGGGTTAACTAGGGGGCAATCAAGGGGTTAAAACATTTATTAGATAGTATATGGGGGTCCCTGACGCTATAAAACGCTGACGGCGAACCTAAATATTTACCTCACTAACTAGCGTCACCAGTGACACTAATACAGCGATCAGAAAAATGATCGCTTAGCGACACTGGTGACAGGGGGTGATCAAGGGGTTAAAACTTTATTAGGGGGGGTTAGGGGGGTACCCTAGACCTAAAGGGGGGTAATATACACTGTCCCAACACTGTCACTGTCACAAACTGACACTATGCAGTAATCAGGAAAAAAAAAAAAAAAAAAAAAAAAAAAAACTGCTGGTGTCAGTTTGTGACAGGGGGGGGGGGGTGATTGGGGGGGGATCGGGGGGCGATCGGGGGGGGGATCGGGGTGATTTGTGTGCCTGGCATGTTCTACTGTGTGTGTGTAGTGTTGTGCACTCACATACTTGTCGTCTCTCCTCGGGCCGGAACGGAAAATACCGACCCGAGGGGAGATGACATCACTTCCTTTGCTGCTGTTTAGCATACAGCAGCAAAGGAGTGTTTTCATTGGCCGGCGGCGATCGCGAGGGGGGGGCCACGAACGGATGGTCTCCCCCTCATCACCGATCGCCGCTGGACAAACGACGACCGCCTCGGGCACCGGGGGGGGGTCCGATCGGACCCCCCACCCGCGGAAGGCAAATCACGTACATGTACGTGATTTTGCCTGTCCGTGCCACTTTGCCGACGTACATCGGCGTGAGGCGGTCGTCAAGTGGCTAAAGACCACAGGGTGCTTTCTCCAGTATCATAAAAGGATTACATAAAAGTACACTTTTAAAATTATGAGTCATTTAGGCCTTTGTACATATGGCAAAAGTGAACGAGTGAGGACAGAATATATACAGTATGTATATATATGTATACAGTACATATATCCTTAAAGTGGAGTTCCACGCACTTTTACAACTCTTCAGCATCCCTCACTAAACTGTGCACTGTAAACGAATTGGATATTTTTACATTTTTTTTTCTCAGCACCTACTGTATATCTGCTGTATTCATTTTTCACTTCCTCCTCCCTGGCCGTGGCCCATCGCATCATTTCCTGTTTGCAATGCCTTCTGGGAAGGGGCGGCAACTTCCTCTGACACTGTCGTTGCTATGGAAACCTGATCTGAAACCTATTACACTGCTTGTGCTGCACTGAGCATGTGCGAGATATGCAAGGATGAGATGCAGGAAGAAATACAGTCTGGCTTCAGATGCCCACACTTAAGATGGCCACGGCCTGCTGTAAGTTTATAAAAATAACAAACTACTGCTATAGACTAACAAAACAGACCTTAGTTTACAGACCAACTTTACTAGAATACATTAAGCTTGTATATTATAGGGGTACTTTTATTTAAAAAGTATAATTTCGGCCAGAACACCACTTTATGATGGAACTTAACCGGTTGATTTAACTGTTCCCCTAAACAGTTACATTCAAGGCATGCCGAGAATAATAGGAAAAAGGGGAAGCGGTAGGATTAGGCAGTTTCAAGTTCCCCTTGGGAGCTCTGCTCTCAGGGGGACCTTCGGGTACTCACGTGGCTTAGGAGAAGTCACAGGTGACCTCTCCTAGGGTCTTGTGTATTAGCCCGCGAAAATCCGGTTAAAATCTGGATTTATCTGGCCCCTAAAAGGGCTATAAAAAGGGGGTTCCGTCCAGTCAGGCTCAATCACCGCAGAAGACGTAGCTGTGGTGTTCTAGGAGGTATCCTCAAACAGTGTCTTCTACTGCCAGAAGATGAGTCTTCGGCGGCAGCTAATAGAGCGGGCAGGAGAAGAGGGAGAAGAAGCCTGGATTCGGCAGTGCCTGGACCTACCAAGATCGGCGGGTCAAGAGGCTCCAGTGGGAGCCACAACGGCCGCCGAAGAAGCTTGGATCTCGGCAGCCAAAGTGGAGCTGACCGCAAGAGAAACCTCCATCTGGGAGCCCGCGTCGCAAGAAGAAGATAAACAGGTGGATCTTCTGGAGGAGGTTCCGTGACGGAGGAGAAGAGGAGGCGCCAACCCTGCGCCGGTGAGTGAAGCAGCGAAGAGGAGGCGCGTCCCACGCCGAAGACACTCCTGCTCAGTGCCTCGTACATCGGAGAACAGAAGGAGTGGGCAGTCTTCTCCGCATCCTGTCCAAGTTACAGGAGGCGGGGCTAGAGGCGTGGCCAACATCAGATCAAGAGGCGTGGCGCAAACCTCAGCCATGGACACGGCTGGAGGCGGAACCAGAGGTGGGTCGGCCAGCGTTCAAAGGGGCGGAGCTGCAACACAGAGGCCGCTTTCTACAGCAGGAGAATCTTCATGGCAACAAAGTTCACAGTCAGACGCCGGAGCTGGGACAGTCTCCATGTCTGCTAGGGGCTCGGTGCCTTTGATACAAGACACAAACATGGCTTCGCCTGCTCCCCACCCTCAGCAACAAGGAGCTGGTGAGTCATCTTCATTATCTGTTTTATCCAATATAGCTGAGCTATTGGCTAAGCTGACTAAAGATATGCAGCCAGCTACTAGCCAAGCTCAGGCTATGCCACATTATGCTGATCAGACAAATGATCTTTCTGTTATGGGAGTATGGTCGCCATCTAGTGGTATATCGGCTTATGGCGTCCAGACTGCTCAAGTTAATTTTGATATAGGTATACCTTCCTTATATCAAACAGCAAAAATGCCAAACTTACCAGAAACTTGTTTGAAAGAATATCTTTCTTGTGAAATAACTCAGTTTTCACCTTTCTAATATAGTTAAAGAAAAAAATCTGGCGAGGAGAGTTTACGGATATTTTGTCTCTATTACCGTCTGCAAAAGATTTCGTTAGTAAATCTGACAGAAAAGAGGATGAGGATAGAAGGAGACATATACCCAAGTCTTTTAACAACTGGTTGCAGGCTTTTTGTATTTTTGCATGAACTTTGTGTGAAAAATATCCGGAAAAAAGCGTTGGTCTTTTTCAGCATTTAGACATCGTGTTTGAAGCTTTCAAGAATTTTGGTGGTTCTGCATGGTACAGTTATGATGAAGCTTTTCAACAAAAACTATCGGTACATCCTAACTTGAAATGGGGAGTAAAGGACGTTGGCCTATGGCTTAACCTTTTTCTACCCCAAAGATCAATCTATGCCAGGCAGAATACAAATACTCAACTCTCCAGCAACTCAGTGTATAAAAAAGCAATCTGTTTTAATTTCAACAATAGCCAATGCAAGAGACCAAACTGTAAGTACTGGCATGAATGTGCCAGGAACGTATCCAGTGGCGAAATGATTTTAAAAAATATCCGCAACACATCAACAACCAGGGGATTTTTCAAAAAGCATTAACGCCGGTGAAATTGCAAAATATGCTCCCATGGCTCAGAACATTTCCAGACAAGTTGATGGCCAAGCTTCTAATTGAAGGTTTTCAAGAGGGGTTTTTATTATCCACATTTTCAGGTCATGGATGTACTTTGGGAAAGAAAAATGTAAAAATCAGTAGATTATTTTTCAGAAAAAAATTAAAGAAGGGAGATTGGAGGGTCCTTTTAGCCCCCCCCCCCCCATTTAGGAATTTTAGGATTTCTCCTTTGGGTATTGTCCCTAAAAAAGATGCAAATTCTTTCAGATTAATACATCATCTGTCCTTTCCTAAGGGTCAATCTCTTAATGATCAGATTTCGGAGACCCTTGCGTCAGTGACTTATGCTACTTTTGATGATGCTGTAAAAAAAGCTTAGTTGTTTAGGAATGTTTAGGGAAGGGTGCTCTTTTGGCTAAGGCTGATGTTAAATCCTCTTTTCGCCTTTGACCTATTAACCCGTTATGTTATAATGCATTAGGTTAATAATAATTAGATAATTGTTTAGCGATGGGTTGTTCTCTATCTTACTTCTACTTTGAATATTTTTCTACTTTTTTAGAATGGGTGGTTAGTTCTGAATCCAGTTCAAAATTCATAATTCATTTATTTAGATGATTTTCTTTTTCTAGGCCCATCTAATTCTACTGAATGTTCCTTTTTATTAGATACATTTTTTAAAATTTGTTCTCATTTCGGTATTCCTTTGGCTTTAGAAAAGATACTACATGTCTGGAATTTTTAGGTATCACTATTGATTCTAATCTAATGGAGTTTCGTCTACCAGAAAAAGAAGTAAACAAGCTCAGGGCTTTACTATTGGTTATAATTCGAAAAAAGGAAGTGTGTTTAAAAGAAATGCAGTCTCTTCTAGGTCTATTGGCTTTTGCATCTAGGATTATGCCAATTGGGAAAGTGTTCTCTAGAAGATTATATCTTGCAATTTCTGGATTAAAATCCCCATTTTCACATATTAGGATTACACATGACATGAGAGGACGAACGGGGAGATGCTGATGTAAACAGCATCTCCCCGTTCTGCCTAGTGACAGTGTCACTGATTTCTGCTCCCTGTCATCGGGAGCAGAGATCAGTGACGTGTCACAGCTAGCCCATCCCCCCTACAGTTAGAACACATCCCTAGTACTGACTTAACCCCTCCCTGCCCCCTAGTGGTTAACCCCTTCACTGCCAGTGTCATTTACACAGGAATCAGTGCATTTTTATAGCATTGATTGCTGTATAAATGACAATGGTCCCAAAAATGTGTCAAAAATGTCCGCCGTGTCCGCCATAATGTCACAGTCACAATAAAAATCGCTGATCACCGCCATTACTAGTAAAAAAAAATAAAAAAAAAAAAATTATTTAAAAAAATGCTATAAAACTTTCCCCTATTTTGTAAACACTATAACTTTTGCGCAAACCAATCAATAATCGCTTATGGTGATTTTTTTTACCAAAAATATGTAGAAGAATACGTATCGGCCTAAACTGAGGGAAAAAAATTTTTTTTAATTATTTTTGGGGGATATTTATTATAGCAAAAAGTAAAAAATAATGCGTTTTTTTTCAAAATTGTCGCTATTTTTTTGTTTATAGCGCAAAAAATAAAAACCACAGAGGTGAACAAATACCACTAAAAGAAAGCTCTATTTGTGGGAAAAAAAGGAAGTCAATTTTGTTTGGGAGCCACGTTGCACGACCGCGCAATTGTCAGTTAAAGTGACGCAGTGCCGAATCGCAATGTGCTCTGGTCCTGAAGGGGGTACATTCTTCCGGGGCTGAAGTGGTTAAAAGCATGTAATGTTGCTGAAAAGGACAATGACTTGGCGGAGTCTTTATCTCATCTACAGATGGAGCATTTCTTTCAGCTGTTTCCCGGATGCAGACCAAGTGATAGTGAAGTGTCCACACAATTTATGGGACCTTGTTTAAGGCCCATTTATGAAAGTATTAAGAATTGCGTGGCACCTTCAACCTGGGCTGGATATCAATAGGCCTGGTTATAATGGCTTTCATTTTTAAATTCGATCCAAGAATCTAACGGTTCTTTTTCGGAAGGTTTAGTGTTGCTATTTTTGAATTTTTTATTTACTAAAAAATATTCGTTGTCCTATGTTCAAAAAACATTGTCTGGAGTCTAATTTTTTCTTAAAATTAATAATTTACCTTCTTGAATGCAGTTTTTTCTGTTAAATATACTTTGAAAGGCTATAAAAAGACTAAATTTTAAAACGGATTCACGTAAACCTAGCAGTATTTGCTATCACCTTTTCTGCTGCTCTTATGCCACGTACACACGGTCAGATTTTCCGACGGGAAATGTTTGATGTGAGCTTGTTGTCGGAAAGTGCGACTGTGTGTATGCTCCATGGAACATTTGCTGTCGGACTTTCCGCCAACAAAACTTTGTTGGCGGGAAAGTCCGATCATGTGTACACAAGTCCGGTGCACAAAAGTTCAGAATCAAGCAGCAGGAGCCGCACTGGCTATTGAACTTCCTTTTTCTCGGCTAGTCGTACGTCTTGTACGTTACCGCGTTCCCACGTTCGTAATTGTTGGCCAACATTTGTGTGACCGTGTGTATGCAAGACAAGTTTGAGCCAACAACCTTCGAACAAAAATCCACGGTTTTGTTGGCAGAAAGTCAGATCGTGTGTACAGGGCATTAGAGTTTCAGAGTTATTTTCAATTCATTCTTCTGACATTATTATTTCTAATACAAATGTAAAAAAATTTTTATTGGGAGGTCAAAAACAGATCATTTAGGAAAAGGTACTTGGATCAATTTATACGCCTATAAGGGTTCTCCCATCTGTCCAGTTATATTATTACACAATTATTTTCTTATTAGACCATTAGGGGTCAAGTTTTTTCATTCACGAGTCAGGTTCCCCTCTTTCTAAATATCAATTAGTTTGCGTAATAAAGAAATGTTTAAAAACCTTAAATTTACAAAAATTCTCAGCTCACGTCTCATTCATTTAGAATTGGTGCAGCTACGGAGGCTTCAAGGTTGGGGTTAGAGGATAAATCCTAATCAAATTTTTTGATTCATTACAGGTAAATGCCGAATAATTTGGATTGTTGGACATTCGTACGTTTTTTGGGCACAACTAGGAGCTCAAGAAAGAGTATATACTGAAAACCTGGGCTTGGATCCAAATAAATTTAGGGTTTTTGGAATGGTAGGAGTTTTATGGCATTTTTATTAATAATGTTTTTTTTTTTTTACTAGTAATGGCGGCGATCAGTGATTTTTATCGTGACTGCAACATTATGGCGGACAGATCGGACACTTCTGGCACAATTTTGGGACTACATTTATACAGCGATCGGTGCAATTAAAAATGCATTGATTACTGTGTAAATGTGAATGGCAGTGAAGGGGTTAATCACTAGGCGGCACTGTAGGGGTTAAGTGTGTCCTGGGGAGTGATTCTAACTGTGGGGGGAGGAGCTATGTGTGACACGACACTGATCACCGCTCCCGATTACAGGGAGCGGTGATCAGTGTCATTAGGCAGAACGGGGAAATGCTTGTTTACATTAGCATTTCCCCGTTCTTCCTCTCTGTGAGACGATCGCAGGTAGCCTGCAAAGCGCTTCTCAAAGGGCAACGTAGAAGTACGTTAATCTGCCTGTACGTGCCCTTCTGCCAACGTCTATTCCCTCATACTCTTTTCTGTGATCCAAATTACTTTTTATTAACTTGACACATTCTCATCTTTTTTTAACCCATTAGTAATGGTCCTCCTGTATGTTAAAGCTGGATTCCAGGAAATGGAAAATTAATTTCGGTATCCTTTTAAGGCCTCATGTACACTGCTGCTGGTAAACAGACGTTCAGAGGCAGTTGGATGCTTTTTTCAGCTGCCCCTGAACTCATCCAATGTTATCTTATGTGTACATGTACACAGGTTAGTTTAATGTCGTTTTTAGGCAGCTGCGTTTATAGGCTTTTCTTTGAAGGCTTTTGATAGGCTTTTCTTTGAAGGCAAAAAAATGAGTTCAGACGCCGAAGTTTCCTATGCTTCAGACGCCAAAACGCGGCTAAACGCGGTACCCGCGTTTTCGTTTAGAAGCGCTTTTAAAAGGTGCCCTATTTTTTTTACATTACAAAACAAACAAAAAATGATAGTAAATGATGAAAAACCATGAAAAAAATATTTTAAAAACTTGTAATTGCTTGCAATGCTTCATAGACCATTTATATACCCCCAATGAGCCCATGATTCAATCCAATACACTACTAGCATTGCTGTTAGCCAAAGTAGAATTGGAATTTGACCTATATGTTTGGTAGATTTGAACCAGATGACCCCACCATTGAGCTTGACCCTTGACTTGATCAAACATAGTTGCATGAAATTTAATATCTGGCTTTTTTAATTGCATTTTGCCCTCATGTTAAATTCTAGGTAGCTTCGACAATGATTCACAGGACTGTCTCTTCCCCTCACCCCAACCTGTTATCTTGGACACCCACTCTTCATCCAAGTTCTAACTTATCTAATCAATGTCTTTACCCAGTCTGATATTTTCTAAGTTCCAACTTCAGCAGGCATTTCATACCAATGTTTACTCAGCCCCCACCCCCCACAACATGACTCTCAGGTTAGGATTTCCCCCTGAAGAACAAGGTTAAGGTTTACTGTTAGGGTTAGGGTTTCTCCCTGAAGAACAAGGTTAGGGTTTGAGTTTAGGGTTTCCCGTTAGGGTTTCCCCCTGAAGAACAAGGTTAGGGTTTGGGGTTTACCGTTAGGGTTAGGGTCTTAGGGTTAGTTTTTCCCGTTAGGGTTAGGGTTTCCCCCTGAAGAACAAGGTTAGGGTTAGGGTTTAGGGTTAGGGTTTCCCGGTAAACTGGTGAATACAAACATTTTCAAAATGTGGTCTAGTTGCAAAGGAAAAAATTACAGTCAGTAAAAAGAATAAGACTTACTAGTGCCAGTGAGCACCTATGATCACCACACTATTACAATTACCTAATAAAAAAAAGTCAAAGGGGACATGGAGAGCTCATTAACCCTTAGGCTCCATGCTCACTGGCTCAAAAATCGCTGCTTCTACACAGTGGCAGCTGGTGGTGAAAATTTTAAGGGGGGGGGGGGGGGGCGCAAAACAGACCTGGCCGGCTCTTACACTACATAGTAGTTGGCAGATCTATTGGAGATTGCACAGGACTTTATTGTGTATGGTCTGCTGAAAAAGGGGATTGGACAGAGTATGGTCAGCTTTAGGACAATACCAAGAAATAAACTGCTTTCATATAGGAAAGAGGAGGGATAGCCAGGATATACACAACCAGCAGGAAGGGGTGTGCAGGGATGCTTGGACAGGTAGGTGAGTGGATGGATTTATGGATGGATAGGTGGGAGGATGGATGGATGGGTGGGAGGATGGATGGATGGGTGGGAGGATGCAGCGAGGACGGAGATATTTAATGATCAGGAGATGGTAGATCTGCCTGTCAGTGTTCTGATCCATCACAGATCGGTGTACAATGAAGGAAGCTCGTCTTCCCCTCCTGCTGTCATCTCCTGTCCTCCCAGCACAATGTCACCATGCCATCCAGTATGAACAGATCACCCCTGCCAGGGAGAAGCTCTGATCTCTGCTCTCAGACTGGGAGTAAATGCAGCCTGGTGAGAGTAGAGGAGAAGACAGCCCGAACAACTAGCATAACATTACCCACTGAGTGCCCGGCTGCCCTTCCCCCTACCTGCCACACATTTACAACTAGCAGCCCCATCCAAATGTACTGCCCCGGGAATGCGCTAAAAGCTTCTAAACCCTTCACTGCCTCTGCACTTCCCCTTCCTCCTCCCCAGATCCACTACACAGGCAGCTGTCTGCTGGTTGGGCTGGCTTCGGGGATTGGCGGGTTCGATAAAAGCACCGTCCTACGTCCTACGGACCCGCCAATCACTGACCACCACAGGACACATAATGCCAAAGTGGGAGTGCTGACAACACAGAGCTTTGCGCTCCATGGGCAGTCTAAACACCAGCCAATAGATTTGCTTGCCCGAAATCACATGATTGCGATGACGTAATGCTTCCCATAGCACCTATGTGTCCGGCGCCCCCCCCCCCGCACACACTTAAAAAGGGACATGTTTTTAAAAAAAATTATTTTATTTATTATTGTTTTATGAGTAGCTTTGGGGGGGGGGGGGGGGCAGCGCCCCCTATGGATGGGCCGACACTGCTTCTACAGGAGTTTTGTGTTCTCCCTGTAGAAGTAGCTCAATGTTCTCCTAAGTGTCCATGCACATTAGTATCATTACAGGCATATTTTAAGCTCAAAGTTTAGAGGCAGGGAAAAAAAAAAAAAAATTCTGGTTTGCATTTCTGATTGGAACTTTCTGGCAGAAAAAAACGCAAAACTCTCCTAATCTTTGTAAAAAAACAAAAAAAAAAAACAAAAAAAAAAATCCTCCATATGACTTTTTTTCTTGCCAAAAAAACTGGCACTTTTTTAAGCCCAGTGTACATGGGGCCTCAATATGTTTTAGTTTACTGAAGTCATGCTGGTGAAATAACAATTCTAATTGCTTTCTATGGCTTATAGCACTTTGCCTTATTATATCTCAGCTCCCAGCAAAAAGCTAAATACATATACTGTATACAAGCCTGAAAAAAGATTTGCAAATCTGTGAGCCATTCCTGGAATTCACAAACCCATGCTTCACCACCTGGTGGGCAATTAAATCCTCCTCTGCCTCCAGATGATGACTGGACAGTGAAGGACTATCTTAAATTGACAGCACTGTGCAACAAAATAAAATGCATGTGTTCACAGTGTTGAGCCTTCTTTGCTTCAATTTTGTTTCACGGGGAATTACGGGAACCTAATTTAAAAACATTGTTCAGGCACTTATACTAAAAGTATTTAAAATGACATTGAGCCTAGGTTCACACTGATGTGGGTTAGAAATCGTGCGAGTTCAGCTGAGGTTGAAGAAGTTAAGCCTCGGTTCACACTGGGAAGACTTGTCAGGCGACCTAGGTCGCCTGACAAGTAGCGTCCCGTTCAGTACAATGGAACCGTTCTTCGGTGAGGCGACCTTCAAGTCGTGCCGCCTCTGGTGTGAACCGAGGCTAAGGGGGTCGATTTAGTAAGACTGGAGAGTGCAAAATCTGGTGCAGCTGTGCATGGTAGCCAATCAGCTTCTAACTTCAGCTTGTTCAATTAACCACTTTAAGACCAGCCTCGTTTTGGATTTTAGGTGTTTACATGTTTAAAACAGGTTTTTCTGCTAGAAAATTACTTAGAACCCCCAAACATTATATATGGTTTTTCTTCTAACACCCTAGAGAATACAATGGCGGTCATTGCAATACTTTTTTTTGCACCGTATTTGCGCAGCGGTCTTATAAGCGCACTTTTTTTGGAAAAAAATCACTTTTTTGAATAAAAAAATAAAACAACAGTAAAGTTATCCCAATTTTTTTTTATATTGTGAAATATAATGTTACGCCGAGTAAATTGATACCCAACATGTCATGCTTGAAAATTGCGCCCGCTCGTGGAATGGCGTCAAACTTTTACCCTCAAAAATCTCCATAGGCGACGTTTAAAAAATTCTACAGGTTGCATATTTTGCGCTACAGAGGAGGTCTAGGGCTAGAATTATTGCTCTCGCTCTACCGGTCGCGGCGATACCTCACATGTGTGGTTTGACCACCGTTTTCATATGCGGGCGCTACTCGCGTATGCGTTCGCTTCTGCGCGCGAGCTCGTCGGGACAGGGGGGTTTTAAAAATTTTTTTTTTTATTTTTATTATTTATTTTACAATATTTTATTTATTTGTACACTTTTAAAAAAAAAAAAAAAATTGTGTCACTTTTATTTCTATTACAAGGAATGTAAACATCCCTTGTAATAGAAAAAAGCATGGCAGGACCTCTTAAATATGAGATCTGGGTTCAAAAAGACGCTCCGGTAAGCGGCGGAGGGCACCGGATCGCGGCGGGAGGGGGGGGCCCCTCTCCCGCCACCGATAAAAGTGATCTCACGGCGAATCCGCCGCAGGGACCACTTTTATCTGAAAGCCGGCCGCCGCACAAAAACAGGGATACCGGGGTTATGGCAGCTAGCTGCTGCCATAACAACGATATCCCCGTTCAAACTTAGGACGTACATCGTCGTGCGGCGGTCGGGAAGTGGTTAAGGTGTCACTAAACCCACATCATAAAAATCTATCAATAAATGTACTGTTTTACATGCTGTTCATACTCTTAGTCACTATGAGATTCGTTATCTGTATGCTGCAAAAAAAAAAAATGGTTCATCCTGCTGCTCGCTATCTCCACCGTCTGTTTATGTTCCCAATTCAGCAAGGGATTTTGCAGCTGTGGTGGCAACTCTGCACATGCTCAGTTTTCAGTGAGTTTCTATGCTGCAGCTGAGCATTTCCTCCCTATCACATCTGAGCAGCCCATGTGACTATAAATTCACACATGTGGGCGTATACACAGTGGAAAATGACAGCCCACTCCCTTCCTCCTCCATACCCACTAACCAGCTAAACACATTGGGGGCTGGATATTACATGTAGATTAATGGAGGCTTCACCTCCCTCTTATTCTAAGACACAGGCTGGAGGGGTGTGACACAGGCTGTGACTGGAAGAAATCCACCAACACCATGTTGTTGCCAAGAAATAATAAAGACGTGATTTCAAATATATACTTGTATGACAATTTAAAAAAAGTTTATTGAGATCAATTATTTATTTTTACTCAGTATCCCTGTTTTTTTCTTGTTCTTTTTTTAAAGGCTGTTTTTTTAATTTTGAACATGTGATCAGCAGCTCCTCCTGCTTAGGTTTCCCTGCAGACAGGCTGGGAAAGAGCTGGGTCATGTGACCGCTGTATATCGATTAGGAAAAAGGTACTTGGGTGTTTTTTTTTAATTAAAATAAAAACAAACAGTGTGTGTTTAGTATCACTTTAAGCTTTGAGAAAAAAAACCTGGAAGCCTATTTATTTCTATGCAACGCTGCACCAGATTTTGCATTAACCTTGATGGTGTGGGGTTGTATTTCAGGGGTTAGTCTTGGCCCCTTAGTTCCAGTGAAGGGAACTCTTTAGGCGTGGCCCCTTCCTGTTTCAACATGACTGCGCACCAGTGCACAAAGCAAGGGCCATAAAGACATTAATGAGCGAGTTTGAGGTGGAGGAACTTTACTGGCCTGCACAGAGTCCTGACCTCAACTGGATAGAACACCTTTGAGATGAATAAGAGCAGAGACTGAAAGGAAAGCCTTCTCGTCCGCATCAGTGCTTGACATCACAAATGCACTTCTGAAAGAATGGGCAAACATTCCAATAGACACAACCTTGTGGACAGCCCTCCCAGAAGAGTTGAAGCTGTTAAAGCTGCAAAAAAGTGAGCCAACTCAATAGTGAACCCTACGGACTAAGACGCCATTAGAGTTCATGTGCGTGTAAAGTCAGGCGTCCCAATACTTTTGGCAATATAGTGCCCACATATATCTATCTATCTATCTATACACACACACACACACACATATATATATATGAGAGAGACAGACAGAGAGAGAGACAGACAGACAGACAGACAGACAGAGAGAGAGACAGACAGACAGACAGACAGACAGACAGACAGACAGACAGACAGACAGACAGACAGACAGAGAGAGAGAGAGAGATTTTTTTTTTTAAGTAGAAAAGTAGATTTTTATGACAATGTATTTTACACCTATATGCCACCAAGCGAGTCAAACATTCTTACCTTTCGGTGTTCTCTGGACTTCTTCGCGGCATGTAAAGCCCCTAAAATATTATGTATGTCAAAGGCTTTTTTAGACCAATCATCTTTGCACGCAGCAGGTTGTACAAAGTTTCCTTCCACTCTGTATCTGTCAGCAGGAATCTTACTCATTGGAGGAGGTAAAGTTCCACAGTTGACACTGGACCATCCATCTGTGGAGTCAGCATAGGACTCCTGATCACTGACATTCCCTTGCTGCCAATCTCGTATTACATGAACAGGCAACCATTTCTTCTGGCCTCCAACATCCAATGGGCCAGCTTTCTTTGGGGGATGTGGTGGTCCTCTTGGTGGAATAACAGGAACCTCAATTCGTGCCGATGGACCCAAATGCTTCTTGTAGTTCTGTGGTTTATCAGCTGCTGGAAAATGGCTATCATCCTCATTGGAATATCCATTCCAGTGTAGAACTGATGGATTCTGTGCTCTGCCACCAGGATTCTCCCATAGTCCGCGAGGGATGTGTTTATTGGGGGCACTTCCCAAGTCAACAACCAACACCCTGTTTGTTTTCTCCTCCTGGTTAAAATTCCCAATTCCACTATCACTATTACTGCTGGTGCTGTTATTTTGATGGGCATCAGCATCATTGTCGAGGAACGCCCTTGCCCTCATACCTTCAATCAACTCACCCATGTCTCTGTAAAGAACAGATACAAACTGTAGAACTGGCATTGAAGATGGTGGGAACTCTAAGCACCCATTGGTGTCTGGATCTGGTGTACATTCAAATGCAAATCTCCTGGCAATACCCTGATGTATTTTATGGTGGAATAATTCCGGATCCACCATAAACACATGACAAGATGTCCTCAAAATCCCTTCTTCATCTTGTGCCAAGCTTTGATCATCATTACTTTGCATGGTGACAAGTCCAAAAAACCTTTTGTCATCAGGACACACAGCACTGAACGCCAGTTTCTCAGCAGGGTACACAGCTATTATACCCACCTTATCACTGCAAAGCTGAATGTTGTCATGCATGATTTTCATGAGCACCAGGGAATGTATTTTTTGTTCAGCTCTTAGGCGTCTCATACACCCACGGATAGCCTGCAAGCTATCATACTCAAGGTTGGAACTTGTGGAAGGAAGTTCGATAGAGCCAAGATAGCCAACGATCATACCAACATTTAAAATACTTGCATCCAGCTCAAAGTCCTCCAGGTTCTGAACCCCATTGGAGAAAACAGATTCGTTGTTTACCATTTTTGATATTTCGTCTGTTGAAAGAAATTCTGCACTGTGTTTCGTTTTCTCCCTTTTCATTTCATAATGTGAAGCAGACATTGACCTTGACCTCTGTTTTGGTGCATGGTTGTCTGTCTTTCCACCAGATACTGGGTTCTCAAAAATCATGCTGAATATTCCTCCGGACTGCATCTCTTCTACAACTCTCTCTGCTCGGTTTATGCCCATGGCTTTTGAATCAAGCCTTGGTTTCAAGCAAGTCTTACCCTCATAATAGGCAATTTCTTCATCGCTAGAGCATAAATCCATGTGACGGGCTCCTTCAGAGGTGACCATATGAAGAACACCAGAACATTTTCCAATTAATTTGACCACATCTTCATGAGATGCCTTTTTGACATTAATGTCGTTGACTGCACAAATCTGATCCCCAGGTTTAAGTCCTACAAACTCAGCAGGGCTATCCTTAATCACGTTACCTATGACACAAGGTGACTGCCCAGAAAGAGTAAAACCATAACCAGCTCTTCCTCGCGCCACCTCAACTTTTCTAAGACGCTGGGTGTTGTGCATTTTTATACGATTCTTGGTGGGATCAAACGGCTTATACATTTCATTTACATAAGATGTTGAGGAATCTTGCTGACAAAAATACCAGACCACTTCAACTTGTCTGCCGAGGACTCCTGGAAAACACAAATACAAAACACATTAAACATCTGTCTTCCATTGAATCCTTTTCCTGGGCCAATAAACATTCAGTACAGCTAGACAAAAATGTTAACAAATATTTCCTCACTCCTCACTCTGCAAGCAAACCATTAACAGAAAGAATACAAGTACAAAAAGGTAAAACATGTTAGTGCATTAATTATCATCCATTTAATTCCATCTCGAGAATAAACTTATATTTGAAAAAAAAAAATATATATATATATGACATGTCATTTTCAAATCTGAGCAGATTAAAAGCCTACAAAATAGGTAGACTTACAGGAAATCTACAGAATTTTTTAGACCCCTTTCACACTGGAGTGGCGGGTGTGTTAGCGGTAAAGGGCCGCTAAGTTTAGCGGCCCTTTACCAATGTTTAAGCGGCGCTCTTCGGCCACTAGCAGGGCGCTTTTAACCCCCAGGAAGGGGTTAAAAGCGCTTGTGTTGTGGTGCTTCTGAAGCACTGCCCATTCGTTTCAATTGGCAGGGGCGGTGTAGGAGCGCTAATTATAGCGCTCCTACACTGCCCCAAAGATGCTGCTTGCAGGACTTTTTTTCCGTCCCACAAGCGCCCCGCTGCAGTGTGAAAGCATTTGGGATTTTACACTGGGGGGGCAAGAGAGGCAGTTTTCAGGTGCTTTACAGGCGATATTTTTAGCATTAAAAACGCCTAAACACTGCCTCAGTGTGAAAGGGGTCTAAAGGTGTTTTCTTTTAAGATGAATGTGACTGCAATCAGTTCAATATAAATAAATCTGAAATAATATGCTTGAGGTGTATATAAGAGCAGCAATACTGAAAAGCAGTGCTGTTTCACAGACCAACATTTGAGACAAAAGGTATGACAAAGGCAGGTCCAAGATGATACGATTTTCTTTCGTGTAACCATGGGAAAAAAGTAATAAAAATCGATCATTTCCCCTATCAACACAGTCAGTGTTGATGGGAGAATCCCTTCTGCAGAGCTATTGTGTTCTCCTAGTGGGGGAACAGGGAGCCATCTGGTAATAATCCCATCCTAAAAATCCGACCTAATGGTCGTACCCAAGTCCATCAGCCTGCCCATACATGGCTGGAATATCAGCTGGTCCCTGCTGAACCGGCCGAGATTTGAACCGTCTATGGCCAACTTAAGGCAGGCCATATTTTAAGCAATTTTCTTTCCTTCCACTATGGGTGGAAGGAAAGAAAATTGCTTGATTCCCCCATCAACACTGACTGGCAGCGTTATCATGTTCTGCCGGCGGGGAGCCTTCCCTGCTAGAAGAACACGCTTAGTGTTGCCTGCTATAGCCGGTGGAAAAAACTTGACAGGTTTTTCAAACTATCCCTGCTGAACTGGACAAATTTCGGTCCATGTATGGCCAGCTTAATTCTGGATACTTGCCATGTGATATCCACCTGCTCATCAATGCAATAAAGTAGGCTACAGGCATGAGTTCCAGATGCTGGAGATGCTTCAGGATAGAACCAGGATCCCAGGACATGACCATGGACCAGGCAGCTATGAACTAGTACAGGGCTTCTCAACTAGGGTTCCTCCAAAATGTTGCTAAGGGGTTCCTTGAGCAATCAGCAGTTTCTGCCTCTCAGATAAGTTCCTGCTGACACCACTGATCTTTTTAGCTGTAGCGGGTCATTCTTCCCAATGACGACAAGTGTAAGGAGCATTTTTCCCGCTGACCATTACACTAATGTTTTAGGAGTTGTAGATCTAGTCATTTTTAGCAGGGGTTCCCTGAAACTGAAAAGTTAATTCAAGGGTTCCTCTGTGTTGAAAAGGTTGAGAAAGGCTGCTCTAATAGATGGACACAGTGGCAAAGACAGATTGCAGAGCAGGATCTGCAGGTAGGATAAGGCTTTAGGAGGAGCTTCTACCCTTTAATCCACCAGACTGGTAAACACAGAGTCGTATCAAGATAGGAAGTGGGTATAGCAGTTAGCTATGTGATCCAGATATAAGGAAATGGTGTAAAATTGTCACTTTAGAAATAAGTCCCTTAGATTTGGTTTTATAAGCTAAAACTGCCCAATCTCAACATTATACTTTGGTAGAATCTTGAAATGGTCATCGCTATCATAACTACAAACAGTACCGAGATAGTGTAAGCAATGTTTGTTCTCAAAAACTAGCAAGTCCATACCACAGATAAAAGCAAAAAGGAACATCTTCCAAGAACTGGAGCTAATGAAATAAAACCTCAAGTGTTCTGTAAGCTAAAAAAAAATAAATAAAGTCAAAATCTCTGGTTACCTACCTACCACAGGACATAAAAATCCCACAAATGACAAATCCTTCCTTGAGAAATAGCCAGAAGAGAAATACCTTTTGCCATTAATCTACGTCATATGTGCCAAACGATTACCGCCTTCAGGATATTGCATTTCAGATACAGGCAATTCATTCTGGTAACAAAATCAACTTGTACTATTTCATTATTACCATGGCTGGCCACATCCTAGAAGCCATGTCACCATCGCATTAAAAAAAAAGAAATTATGTGTTTTATCAAACAACTCAACGTTCACCAATCAGCCATGACAATATGATCACCGACAGGTAAAGTGAATAACATTGATTCTCTTGTTACAATGGCATTTGAATGTGGGTGGGATATATTAGGCAGCATATGAGTGAACATGTTGTCCCTGATGTTGTTTTGAAAGCAGAAAAAAAAAAAAAAGGGCAAGCATAAGTTTTTTAGCAACTTTGACAAGGGCCAAATTGTAATGGCTAGACCAGGGGCCTCCAAACTTTGTAAAAAAGGGTCAGTTTACTGTCCTTCAAATTTTAGGGGGGCAGACTGTGGCCAGTGAGAGAAGAAAATGTCCTGGCGTTCGTGAGCGTAAATAGTCCCCCATCATTGGTATTAGGGAAGTAATAATGCCCCATCATTTGTATCAGTGGGAGGAAGTGTCCCATTGTCAGTGGCAGGAGCTATACCCCACTTTTGCTGACAGTGGGGGAGTGCCCCCAAGAGCCAGATAAAAGCAAGCAAAGGGCCACATTTGGCCCCCAGGCTGCAGTTTGAAGACCACTGGGCTAGACAACTGGGTCAGGGCAACTCCAAAAGTGCAGCTCTTGTGGGAGGTTCCTGGTCTGTAGTAGTCAGGACTTATCAATAGTGGTATAAAGTAGGAAAAACAGCGACAGGGTCAAAAGAAGCCAAGGCTCATTGATGCACGTGGAGAGCAAAGCCTGGCCAGTGTAGTTCGATCCAATAGAAGAGCTACTCAAATTGCTGAAAAAGTTAATGCTGGTTCCAATAGAAAGGTTTCAGAACACACAGTGCATCAGTATGTTGTGTATGGGGCTGCGTAGCCGAAGACCGGTCAGGGTGCCCATGCCCACAGCCAAAAGCACCTATAATTGGCATTTAAGCATCAGAAGAGAAACCACAAAGCAATGGATGAAGGTGGTATGGTCCAATGAATTTCCTTTACATCATGTGGATGGGTGTATGTGCATCGCCTACCTGGACAAGGGACGGCACCAGGAAGCACTATGGGAACAAGACAAGCTGGCGGAGGCATAAAGGATCTGCTACTGACAGCTTGGTACTAGTTACCACAGCATACCTCCAGAGGTCTAGTGAAGTATATCCCTCAACAGGTAAGGGCTGTTTTGGCTGCAAAAGGGGGAACTACGCAGTATTGGGTGAGTGGTCAGAACATTATGGATGATCAGTGTATGTTGTACCATGGTAACGCGCACTGACACGCGTTATGATGTGCAAATATAGAGTACATTGCAGTGCACAATAAAACGAGCGATAATCCATGTCAATCTGCATTCAAAATACATCAAGGAGACACTACAAAAGGTGTGTATGAGGACTAAAGGATACCAATGATGAGAAAAATGCAAAGGCTGCCATTGCTACCTCCTTTTGAAAGTCCAATTTACTTCAAGCCCCTGAAAAGTCTGCAGCAGGTTATGTCAGCAATGGAACTATATATGCATTTCTTGCATGACAGTTTTCAATTGAATCCTTTCTGTTGTTAAACACTAATTCTGTTGGACAACATTAAAGAAATATAAAGAAAGATTTAATGGATCATAGTATATCCAAACACTACAGTCTTGTATCATCTGAGTTATTTAAAGTTAAAGTAGCACAAAAGAAACCTTTTTTTTTCCATTTTGGATAGAGTAAGGGAGGGTTATAACCCCTGTCAGGTTTTATTTTGCCATCTGGGTCCCATTGAGGAGATTTCCCTTTACTTCCTGTCCTATAGCCAAAACAGAAAGTGAAAGTAAATCCCCCCACAGTTAGGGAATCCCCGGTGTATCACCAGAACTAGTGCCCCTATTGGAAATTTTCCCCTCTATGCCTTTTCTGGTGACAACCCAAAAACTTGTGTCAAAAAATAAATTCATCCATGCACTTAAAATGCCTCTCAGCAAATAGCTTGGGATGTCTACTTTCCAAAAAGGGGTCATTTGGGGAGGGTTGTGCTATCCTGGCAAACCTTCAAAACTGTGATAGGTAGTGAGGAAGTGACTTAAGGAAATTATAGCCTTTGAAAGCCTAAAGGCGGCCATTGGTTTTCGACCCCCGTACACGGCTAGGCCCCCAAAAAGTCTCACACGTGGTATCCCTATACTCAGAAGTAGAAAAAAATGTGTTTTGGGGTGTCATTCCACATATACCCATGGCATGTATGAGAAATCTCTCATTAAACTGACAACTTTGTGTAAAAAAAAAAAAAAAAAAAAAAAAAATTTATTTTTCAAAAAGTTGTGGCGAAAAATAAAATCTTACATGCACTTCACATGCCTCATGGTGCAACATACACTTCGACTTTGGGAGCTCACGTCACATGACGTGTAGCGTACAAATTTCCCTATGAGAGCCCTCTTAACTAGTCTGACACAAGTCGTTACGACTTTGAAAAAGGTTCCTGCACTACTTGGTCCGATTTCAGCCTATTCAATATCACTGAAGTCGGATCATCATCTTAAAGTGGAGGTCCACCAGAAAAAACAAATTGCATCAAAAAATCCCTAAAAAAAATGAAGGAAAAAAAAAAAAAAATTTAACTCACCTGAAATGGCTGTCTTCCTAATCTGCCTATTCCTACTCCGCGGTGATGTTCAGTCTTCTCCTCCCCACGTGGTCTTCTGGGGAATGGGGCGTGGTGTGTTATGGGAACTGTGTGTGTCCCACAACACATCGAGTCCCATTCACAAAGCGCTGCGTCGCACATGCGCAGTAGGAAACGGGCAGTGAAGCCGTAAGGCTCCACTGCCCGTTTCCCTTAGTTAGGATGGCGGTGCCGGGACCTGAGAGCCGAGGGACGGGTCGGCCTCGGGCGGCTGACATCGCGGGCACCCAGGACAGGTAAGTGTGCTTATTTAAAGTCAGCAGCTACAGTGTTTGTAGCTGCTGACTTTTAATTTTTTTTTTCCCGGCCAGAACCCCCCTTTAACTGATCCGACTTTGGCATGCAACTTGTGCTCTGAGGATCTTGAAGGGAACCCCCCGCCAAGATTTAAAAAGAAAAACAGCATCCCCCCCAAGACCATACCAGACCCTTCAGTCTGAAATATTAATTCTTGATTGTATCTCAGAACCCGATATCTTCCGATAAATATTAAATATCTTATACCAGATATCATTCACCATTGGACAATTATACCATATATGTATGATAGTCCCTCTTTTCTTGAGGCATCTCCAATACGTTTCCGAATTATTATAAATATTATTATTTATTTTATGTAAGTCCACTGGACTCCAATACCATCTCATCATGGTTTTATGGTTCCTTTCTTGATTTCCAATCGCTATTGAGGTTTTATGTATCAAGGAGAATGCCTTATCCCATTCTACCAGTGAGATCGAACTCTCTATTTCGTTCTCCCACTTTCTCATAAATATTAACTCATTAAGAAGTTCATTTTATGGATCGGTTTTTGTTCCTTTATTAATAGTTGTTCAAAGCTAGTTGGTTGTCTACCAATTAATGAGGGTTGCATATTAGTCCTAATGTATGTATTTAATGGTTGATATTGCATCCATTTGTGTTCATGTTCAGGCCCCAGTTCGGGCAATCGTGGAAGCTTGCCAACCACTAGGGTCTGAGCTATCCTTACATTTTCAATCCTTTACCATTTAAGAAAGTTTATAGCCTCTAATGCTGGTGGAAATTCCGGGTTCGAGAATAAGGAAGTCATTGATCCGATCAATGTGGAAAGGTGTCCCCTTTTCAAGATTTTATCCCATATCCTCAAAGTCGATGACGTGAAGAGTGTTAAATCTTTTTTCCTCCCGGTCAAAACTGGGATTTAATCCATGGAAGGGATTTAAAGTTGCAAACTAATAATATCTTCCTCCAAGGTCACCCATTGTTTATACTTTGCATTGTGGTACCAATCTATAATCCTAATTAAAGACGCGGCTGGTAGATATTTTGTAAAAGCAGGGAGAGCAAGGCCTCCGTTCTTTTTTGTTACAATATCTATAGAATATCTCTTTTTTATTTTGTGATGTTTTATGAGCCCAAATAAAGCTTCCTATAGCTTTACGTAGCTGTGCCATTCAATTAATTGGAGGGGTTAAAAAGGTATAGCTTGAAATACATACAGTAATTTTGGGAATATATCCATTTTTACTGCATTAATTCTCCCCATCCATGAATGGACCATTTTATCATATATTTGGAGTAATTTCATGATTTTGTGTACCATTGGGGAATAGTTCAATTCCTGCAGTTTGGGAGTATCTGTTGGGATATACATCCCTAGATATTTAATTGCCACTTTTTGCCATTTAAAAAGGAAAATTCTTCTGAAGGAGTTCCTGATCCTTATTTGGTAGTGATATATTCAACATTTCTGACTTGTCGTAATTAACTTTGAAATTGTGTGGTTTGATTGCTGTTTATGTATGCATGCAGGACCGAAACATGCGTTTGCCTTTGTGTGCAAGCACGTGGGGGGTGGGGGCACTTTAACTTTTTTTTTCACACTGTCCCTTTAATTTTTGTTGAATTTACCATAGAGGTACAAAGAAGCACCCATGCAGGGGACAACACACATGCAGATCACTTGTATCGGTATCATCCAATGTTTTTTTTAAACCACTAATGCCGCGTACACGCGATCGGACATTCCGACAACAAAATTCATGGATTTTTTCCAACGGATATTGGCTCAAACTTGTCTTGCATACACACGGTCACACAAAGTTGGTCGGAAATTCTGAACGTCAAGAATGCGGTGACGTACAACACGTACGACGAGCCGAGAAAAATGACATTCAATAGCCAGTGCTGCTCTTCTGCTTCATTTCGAGCATGCGTGGCACTTAGTACGTCGGAATTGTGTACACACGATCGGAATTTGCACGAACGGATTTTGTTGTCGGAAAATTTGAGAACCAGATCTTAAATTTTGTGCGACGGAAATTCCAATGGAAACTGTCCGATGGAGCCTACACACGGTCGGAATTTCCGACAACAAGCTCCGATTGAACATTTTACGTCGGAAAGTCCGACAGTGTGTACAGGGCATAAGGGTTGGCTAAGAAACGGCAAAACCAAAAGTGACAAAATGCTCATCACTTACGGTTTCTTAGACCATAGAGATGATTAAGGCTGTTTGGGGCCAGTGTCAGCTGGAGTTTGTTAGTGTATCTAAATCTGGTAGTGCACCTTACACTCCTCTCCTCCCAGAAATGCCATTGCTGCTGTCCAAAGGTGTCTGTTTCTCCTTCATCCAGACTGTAGGCACTCTAATGCCGCGTACACACGATCGGAAATTCGGCCAGCAAAAGACCGATGAGAGCTTTTGGTTGGAAAATGCGACCATGTGTATGCTCCATTGGACTTTTGCTGGGCGAATTCCAGCCAGCAAAAGCTTGAGAGCATGTTCTCAATTTTTCGGTCGTAAAAAGTTCCTATCCGAAAATGCGATCGTCTGTAGCAATTCCGACACGCAAAATTCCTATGCATGTTCGGAAACATTGAACTTCATTTTCTCAGCTCGTCGTAGTGCTGTACGTCACCGCGTTCTTGACAGTCGAAAGTTCATGTGAAATTTTGTATGACCGTGTGTATGCAAGGCAAGCTTGAGCGTAATCCGTCACTCTATTCAGAGCATAACAGGAGCAGGCGGCATTGCACATTGGGAGAACGGTCCAGTTGCGCTCTGGTCTCAGGTTTTGTAGAGACGATTCTGAGAGAAGACAGCATGGTAATTAACTAAGTGTACTTACCTCCCGCTGTTCTTTCCAGTGGAGTTCAATAGAGAGCTGCCACCACTCTTATTAAAAACTGCATATTAGCTCAGCCTGTGAGTGACAGCATTTTATATCAGCTTATATGTTTCATTAGCCAAAAGGTCGCCGAATAGAAAATGACATTTTTATATGAGGCACATAATAGACAGAAAATTATAAACAATAAGAAAAGGAGACTGAAATCAAGAAAGAGACAAGAGTTTAGTAGTGTTGTACATACAGTGCTTTGAAAAACTATTCACACCCCTTGAATTTTTCCACATTTTGTCATGTTACAACCAAAAACATAAATGTATTTTATTGGGATTTTATGTGATAGACCAACAACAAAGTGGCACATAATTGTGAAGTGGAAGGAAAACAATAAATGGTTTTCAAATTTTTTTACAAATAAATATGTGAAAAAAGTGTGGTGTACATTTGTATTCAGCCTCCCTGAGTCAATACTTTGTAGAACCACCTTTTGCTTCAATTACAGCTGCAAGTCTTTTTGGGGATGTCTCTACCAGATTTGCACATCTAAAGAGTGACATTTTTGCCCATTCTTCTTTGCAAAATAGCTCAAGCTCTGTCAGATTGGATGGAGAACGTCTTTGAACAGTAATTTTCAAGTCTTGCCACAGATTCTCAATTGGATTTAGGTCTGGACTTTGACTCGGCCATTCTAAGGGCTCTTTCACACGGACGATCCATATGTCCATTTTTCATCCTTCCGTTTTCGGATGAAAAACGGACATACATGTATCCCTATGGAATAGCGGATGAACGTCCGCTGACATCCGACCCGCTCCGATCCGACCCGCTCCGATCCGAAAAAGTGTAACGGAGGAAAACCCTACTTTTCCATCCGTTATCGGATTGGGTGACGACGGACTCTACGGTCCGTCATCACCCGATCCCCCATAGGGGGACCTGTCATCTTCCTGCTCAGCGGGGATTGGCGGAGCGATCCCCGCCGAGCAAGCGGGTGTTCACGGGGCGGATCATCACTGATCCGCCCCGTGTGAAAGAGCCCTTACACATGTATGCTTTGATCTAAACTAGGGCTGCAACTAACGATTATTTTCATAATCAATTAGTCAAAACAATAAATCAGCCAACTAATCGATTAATCGCATAAAAAGTTTGGTGTATAGATAGTAAAGTTGAAAAAAAAAGACAAATTTATTGTTCAATATCTATTTGCAGTGGTAAATATACATAACTAGCTATATGTTTAGGGAACAAAAGATCTAATCCACTGAGAAGAACAAATTGAAGAGATATACTTAGAGGTTGAATCTGGTACATATCATCAGATTCAGAGAGCAACATTTTTATTTAAAGAAAAAAAATGTAAAAAGACCTAAAAACACTGTTTTACAGATTTTCAGACGGGATTGTAATAAAATATTATGCATGGCAGACTCCCTTGTCATAGGCAGGTACCTTGATGCAAGTCATATACAAACAAATTCTTCCTTCAAAAGATTTTCATTTTAAGAACGTTTGCTTGCGTTTCTAATCATTAGTGGGGTCAAATCGACGTTTGTTTTCAACCACAGTGATGGGAAAATTGTAAGAAGCAGAATAGGAAACGTTTCTCGATATAATCAATTTTCAGACAGACAGTATATGTGGTTTTTGTTCAGAAATTGCCTTCATTTTAAAATTAAATGTTAAAAGCAAGTGAAATTTTCAAATGACATTCATCCCTTCATCAAATGGTTTTGCACAGAGCAGCCCTAATTCTACTCTTCTGGGGTCCCCCACCAGCGCTTCTGGCTCCTCCTGTCTTCAGAGTGCCCCAATAGCAAGCTGCAAAGTATAGTATAGAGTGCCCCTAGAGCAAAGTACAGTTGTGCTCAAAAGTTTGCAAAAACTGTCTTTTATTCAAGGATAGTGATCACATGAAGCCATTTATTATCACATAGTTTTTTGGCTCCTTTTAAAATCATAAGGATAACAGAAATTACCCAAATGGCCCTGATCAAAAGTTTACATACCCTGGGATGTTTGGCCTTGGTACAGACACAGAAGGTGGCATACACAGGTTAAAATAGTTATTAAAATGTTAATTTAGCTGTTAAAAGGTTAATTTCCCACATTTGTGGCTTTTAAATCACAATTAGTGTCTGTGTATAAATAGTAAATGAGTTTGTTAGCTCTCATATGGCTGCACCAAGCAGGCTAGATACCAAGCTATGGGGAGCAGAAAAGAACAGTCAAAAGACCTGCGTAACAAAGTAATGGAACTTTATAATGATGTAAAAGGATATAGAAAGATACCCAAAGCCTTGAATATGCCAGTCAGTACTGTTCAATCCCTTAATAAGAAGTGGAAAATTCGGTGCTCTTTTGATACCAAGCCAAGGTCAGGTAGACCAAGAAAGATTGCAGTCACAACTGGCAGAATAATTGCCCAGGATACAAAGAAAATCCACAGGTACCCTCAGGAGAAATACAGGCTGCTCTCGAAAAAGACGGTGTGGTTGTTTTTAAAGGAGCACAATTCAACGATACTTGAACAAAAAAGAGCTGCATGGTTGAGCTGCCAGAAGGAAGCCATTACTGCGCCAATGCCACAAAAAAGCCCAATGAGGCATGTCAAGGTGTTGTTGGGAATATTGTAAACGGGCTTTTTTGTGGGACTTGTACAGTAAAGGTTTCTTTGTGGCAACTTGGCCAT
This sequence comes from Lithobates clamitans, assembly GCA_037952925.1. NCBI lineage: Eukaryota > Metazoa > Chordata > Amphibia > Anura > Ranidae > Lithobates > Lithobates clamitans. The sequence goes on from JBBGZY010001540.1 coordinate 754,997, forward strand.
GCAGCTCCTTTTTTGTTCAAGTATCATCGTATTGTAGTCTTTAAAAACAACCACACCATCTTTTTCCAGAGCAGCCTGTATTTCTCCTGAGGTTAACCCCAACACCTACCCCTACAGGTCACTAACAGGCCTCATACACACAGACGTATGAAAATATGCTGTATTTTGTATGCCAAAACAGGAAAAAAAGCAGATAGTGTTGCGTGCTTATGAGTGTCCTGCGTTTAGATGTGTAAAAGAGTAAACTCATTCTACTGGCTATTAATTTATTCTAGCTATTAGAATAAAATGACGTGCATATGCCCAGGTTTATGTGCACATATGGGCAGCACAGTGGCTACGTGGTTAGCACTTTCGCCTGTTAGCACTAAGGTTGTCGGTTCATGGCACTACCTGCCTGGAGTTTGCATGTTCTCCCTGCGCCTGCGTGGGTTTCCTCCGGGTACTCTGGTTTCCCCACACACTCCAAGGACATGCTGGTAAGTTAAAGTGGATGTAAACCCTCACATACTGTATACCAGTGAAGCGAACAGCCTCAGGTGATACACAGAGATGAAAAAATTCCTCCTATATAAAAGTTTTACATAAATATCTGCCGTCTTCCCTTTCTACAGGCATACCCTGATTTAAGTACACACACTTTACATACACTCGCGCGTACGAACATACCCACAAGTGTACGTAAAGCACCTCGCAAGTACAGACATCCAGTGCCGCGCAACCGCAGTATGGCCTGGAAGAGGCAGAGCTGCTGCCCAGAGCTGTCGCAAGTTAAGCGGCAAAGTTCCCGCCAGACTGTCCAGAGTTGCTGCCTAAACGTAAGTGGATTACTGTACAGTACAATAAACCAATAAACTTCACTCCCTGACCCCCCCACCCCTCACTACAGCCCATGGCCCTCCACTATAGGCCCTTACCCCCCCCCCCCACAGCCCCTGCCCCCCCCCCCCCGAAGTGAAAAAAAGGTATTGCTTCACTTTAAGTACATTTTTGTTTTACATACATGCTCTGGTCCATTGCGTACTCTTGTACACTACTTCAAGAGTGCAGATTATGTTAAAAATCTTTCTTTATCTGCCAGCAGTACATAGGAGTGGGTGGAGATGCTGTACTTACACTGTGTGAGAGCTGATTTGAGGAAAGGGGCACCCCCCCCCCTCCACATAGGCAGAGGAAGGAAGGAACATGCAGAGGAACTGAGCTCTAGCGAAAAGCGACACTTAGAGCTTTGAAGAGCGATAAGTAAACACTACAGATATATGTGTGCTTAGGGCAAATTTCATGAATGGGGTTTACATCCACTTTAATTGGCACCTGTCTAGTATGTGTATGTATGAATGTGGGTTAGGGACCTTATACTGTAAGCTCCTTGAGGGCAGGAACTGAATGTGAATGTACAATATATTTGTAAAATACCCATTATAATAATAAATACAACAATAACAACCCTTTCACACTGAGGTGCTTTTCAGGCGCTTTAAAAACATTACACGCACGTTAAAAAAAAGCACCTGAAAAGCTCACGAAAAACTATTTCAGTTAAAATCAATAAATGGTTTTACACTGGGGCAGTGCGCTGGCAGGGCGGTGAAAAAACGCCCCTCTCCATTGAAATAAATAAAAAGCTCTTCAAAAGCGTCTGAAAAGCTCCTCAAAAGCGCACAGTGTTTTACTAGCAGTTTAGAAGCGTCCTCAGTGTGAGAGGAGCCTTGTATACTACGCTGGAAAGCTCCTCTGAGTGCAGGGTTGGGATATTTGTTTCCTGATGCCCCTGAGAACTGCTCCAAGACCCCTTTCACACGGAGGCAGTTTTAGCGCTAGAAATAGCGCCTGTAAACTGCCTCCCCAGCGTGAAAGCCCGAGTGCTTTCGTGCAGTGTGCTTGTAGGACATAAGAAAAAGTCCTGCAAGCAGCATCTTTGCATTGGAATGAATGGGCAGAGCTTTCAAATTGCCGCAACACAAGTGTTTTTAACTCCTCCTTCGACCGCTAGCAGGGGTTAAAAGCGCCCCCCGCTAGTGGCCGAAAAGCACTGCTAAAACGAGCGGCGCTTTAGCGCTAACGCACGGGCAGCCCCAGTGTGAAAGGGGTCCTAATTACACCTGTACACGACACAACGCGCATATACACATTAGATAACCTAGAGCTGCTTTCAGGGGCATACCAAAAAAAAAAATGTAAAAATGCCAGACACCTCTAACAGCAGCATTTTTTTCTGCCCGTGTGCATGAGGCCATAATCTTTCCTTCCTCACAGTTTCTTATGCAGTATTTGTGTGGTATCTTTGCATACATTTTTATATGGTCAGTGTACAGTTTTAGTTAGAACTCCCATCTATACAGAACCCTGAACATTCCAGGACCTCACATTTCATACACTGCGGAGGCGTCCTATATCCCTGAACTCCCGCTGTGTCAGCAGATTACACAAACCATACCAATGTGTAACTGGCAGTCTATTCTGACTGAGGAAAACGCTTCCTTCTGAGGTAAAAGTCTTTGAAATAAGACTCCAGGTGAATTAATAATGAAGCCGGCGCGGTGTTGCCTTTCACTTGTTCTAGTCACATGACCTGTGCAGGTGAAAGGGTAAAGTAACGAACGCACAGCTCTGTTTGAATATCGGCGCCAAAGTACACACCGCACAGCTCGTTATGACACCCTCACAAGGGAGAGCCGCTCACAAGTCTGAATCACACAAATAAAACAGCGACGCATTTACCTGAGAAACAAATAACACTGTAATGTGAACAGCCATGTGTCTTACAAGTAGACACCTCAGTTACAAATCCCGCCATTTAGGCTGCCCACACACTAGTAGATTTTCAAACATTCGTATGAAAAATTCTCATCAGTACATTTGATGATTTGAAGAACATTTTCCTTGAACATTCAGCTTGGGTTCACACTATGCGATACACCGATAAAGATACCGAGTGTTTTCAGAAATACACATACTCGTGAAAATGTTTCCGATACCCAAAACCGATACTTTGCGTCCACAAAAAAATATGAATGGGCACAAATCGCACAGCAAAGAATTACATACGATTCGAGCAGGAATGTGCTGCAATTCCTGTCCAAATCGCATGTGGTTTCCCACACTGCTCCTGAATCCAGGCTTGTAATAGCGATTTTGAGCCTGAGTTCACACAGGAGCGGTGCAGCAAACCTCCCTGCATGACAGGTTCCACCAGCTCCGGCACCCGATCCGACTGTGGACATCTGCCTCTCCCGTGGCTTTGTTCCCCGCATCTCCAGCGACTCTCTCCCCCCAGCCTAACAGTACAGACTACAGGGATTCTAATTGGTCAGCACCGTCACATGGACGGCGCTGACCAAATCAGAAGCCGTCTAGCTTGTAATGGCGTCTGACAGGAGCAATCTGGTACAGCGGGACCGGGGAGGGGGGAATGGGGTCCAGTGGATGGCTGGATCTGCTGGAGGCTGGGGGGAAGAGAGCCGCTGGAAATGCAATTCTTTGCAGTGCAAGTATGGGCGAGTACTTGACCAAACGTATCAGTACTCTTTTTCGCCAATAAAAAAAAGATATCAGTGCATTCCTAGTTCACACTTGTGCGTTGGGCAACACCGCATGTGATTTGCATAGGAATCGCACCACATTCCTGTGCAGATCTCATGCGATGTCTGTGTGGTCCGATTTGAGCCATACATTTTGTTTGGCTCAAATCGCATCGCATCCGCACCTAAATGGTACAAGGCCCTTTTATTTCCCACACCTGAATCACATGCAATCTGATTCTGGAAATCGCACTGCATTTTGTGAGCCGTTTCGGGGTATCGCTAATCTAACATTGACACTTGCAGCAGATCGCATGGATGGCATGCGATTGCAATGCGATGTGGGAAATGCACAGGATTCGCTGCGTTTCCCGCATCACATCAGTGTGAACCAGGGCTCAGTTTTGAAATGGTCTTTCCCAAACACAAACCATATTCATTATTGGGCTCCTTTCACACCTGTGGTGGTGTTTACCATCCCCCTGAAAAGCAAAGCGTGGTGTATCAACTTTCAGAAGACGGTGAAAGGAGGTTTGCAGGCATTCAGGACGAGATGCTGCCAAGTCCTGATGTCTGTTTTTGTTTTTTTTATAGTTGGTGGATGGCAATATTGCTACGAGGGAACGTGCTGGAAGCATTTGGCTCATGAATGCGGCACAACCCCATTCACTTACATGGAAGAGTTTCCTAGGGCAATTCCGCCTGTCAGATTCTGCATGCAGCATTAAAGAGGAAGTAAACCCTGATGGGTTTTACTTCCTCTTTTCCTCACTGCAAAGCCTGCAAATGAAAAGCATAATGGGCTAGTATGCATATAGTATGCAGATACCTGGTCACACGATCTTCTCCTACTTCCGGTTTCCTGGTTGTCATTTTTGTCGGGTGGAATACACGCCGACCACGAGGTTGGTGCTACGGCATTCATGCTGAGATCCACTACAGACGAGCGAGCAGCCCCAGTGCCGGGTAGTGCCGGGTAGGCACCAACTCATGTAAGCGGCCATTAGGCTTCACCTTCTTGCTTTTAACCATTTTATTAAACTGTATTACGCTATGGAAGTTTCCATTGTCTTTTCTATGTCCTATGTCTAATCATCCGGGGAAGAAGTTTTTTTGCCTATTGTTATCCAACCTCCGTATGTGAACAGGCACAATCCTGCACAAGCACTTATGACTCTTTTTAATTAAAGAAGTCATTGGCATTTGGTAATCAGATTATTCACCTATCACTGTGGGGTGCACTGAATTCCACATTTCATATACAAGATTCTACTTTTATCGAGAAGATCACTACTCTCTGCCATTCAATTGTGGTTGTGTTTTTCTGCATTTGGGACTTTACTAGTACCACTCTTGTTTTTTATCGTGTGTTATCACCTATGTTCTACACAGCATTCTTTATGTTTTCTAGTCTCTTTAGACTCGGTTCACACAGGGGCGGCACGACTTGCAGGTCGCCTCACCGAGGCGACCTGCACACGACTGCCACGGCGACTTGCAAAACGACTTCTGTATAGAAGTCTATGCAAGTCGCCCCCAAAGTAGTACAGGAACGTACTTTGGGGGCGACTTGCCCCCAAAGTAGGAGCGACTTGCGTCGCTCCAATTAGAACGGTTCCATTGTACAGAACGAGAGGCGACTTGTCAGGCGACCAGGTCGCCTGACAAGTCGTCCCTGTGTGAACCGAATCTTAGTGTTTTTGAGATTCTTTTATTTTTTTGCTATCGAGACAATGTTTTATCACTAGTCTTTATTATTATTATTACTAGTTTAGTCACTAGCGCCCCCTATCTACTACTAAAGCTGAATTAAAGCCTCTCAAAAGCTGCAGGTGCTTCAAGCAAGCTTTGCCATAGACTTCTATGGAGGCTTTGAAGCACCACTAAAGATACAGCGAAGCTGAAGCAAGGTGTAAACAGGACTGTAAGCTAACCATTTTATTTAGTGGCAGGAGCTTTGACTGGCATTAAGAGAGCTTTAAAAAAAGCGTGTCTGAAGCCATGTTTTCAAGCAAGTGTAAACTAGCCCTAATGGTGCGAAATTTGAACCAAAATTCTTAATTAGTTTTAAAAAGAAAATGCGTTGGGAATTGGACCCATGTATGGCCGGCTTAAGTGGAGAGAGCTATTCCCCAGCTACGATAGGAGAACACCTTGCCTTTCCGTTAATCAGTCACAAAATGTTCCTGGTGATGGTGGAAGTTCAGAAGGAATCCCTAATGTGCATTTCAGACCAGGAGAGCCAGGCTGGCCAGCCCAGTAAAGTACATCGCCATCGAACGTCCTCACTCTGACTTTGATACTTGTTGTTGTTTAGGGTTAGTTCAGGATGTGGTTAATTAACGTTCGGCCTCCATGTCACATACCTTCATTATAACCCCCAGACCCCGAACAATAGGTGTGTGTGGTGACTCCAGGCCGTGTTGTGTCCTTCTCATTAGGCAGAGGATGCGTTGACAGCTCGGCACCAGCTAAAATCGTTCCTACCATTGCATGTCAATCCACAGCCTGAACTGTTTGTTCCTCTGTGGCTGAAAAATACAAACAGCGTCTTGCTGTATTCCCAGGGCGATCTGACACATGCCAAACCGTCTCTGTGGAAACTTACACAGACTCAGGCCGATTGCCACCTTTTTTTTTTCACTCTCGCAATTCTCCTCACTCCATAGAAGCTGAGTAAACAATGATTTGCAAGGTCAGTGCCAGCAGTTTAAGGCAAGGCCAATGAAGGACAACCAGCACAACTCTTTACTGTGACCTGATTACTAACAAAGTACAACATGCAATGGAGTGCAAAAACCTGCAGAAGCCAAACCGAAGACCGTTCTGCGGCATTATACAGCGTATTAATGAACGCCAATTTCTGATTTGTTACTATTCTCCCCATGACAGAACACAAGAAACCCATTCAATCCATTACTAGCAGTAGTAAAAGACATTTAAAGGCTCATACACAGGTGGCGTAATTAAAAGAATCTACACTGGGTCTTGCCTTTAAAAGCTGTCAGAAACATCCAGAGTAAAAAATGCATGTATTACCGCATAAACTACTTGCATTTCTATACATTGTCTAGAAGGGTGTCATTCTTCATCCACTAGAATACATAAAGTATACACACATACACCTGTATCTATTTGTTTGGAATGTATAGTGCACGTTAGTTACGGTCAGGTGCATACAACATAATCCATCTCAGGAGTGAGCAAGAGAGGGTGGCTACATTCCTACATACAGAGGGACCATGGAGAACAAAACGTAACCACTCTCTAATAGGAAGTCAGATCACAGCAGTCTTAACCACTTACGGACCGCCGCCGTCGTTATACGGCGGCTGTTTTTAGGAGAATATCGTTGTTATGGCAGCAGCTAGCTGCCATAACCCCGGTATCCCCGTCTTCAGCGGGCAGTGCGCTCGCTACAAGATATAAGTGGTCTCTGCGGCGGATTCGCCGAAAGATCATTTTTATCGGTGTCAGGAGAGGGGGTGAGTAACCTCTTCACTTTCGACATGAGACTAGCATGCAACAAAAAACGGACAAACAGTCGTACGAAAATCTAATCGTGTGTACGAGGCTTTAGGGCTGGTTCACATCACATGCAGTCCAGTGTGTTTTTGTTTTTTTCTGCATCAAAAACACATGGACAGTAGGGTACATGGATTCCAATTGCAAAGTTAAAGGGGTTGTAAAGGTTTGTGTTTTTTCACCTTAATGCATCCTATTCATTAAGCTGAAAAAACACCCTAGCCCCCCCGTTTTACTTACCTGAGCCCTGAATTTCCGCCGGCGCGTCCCCGCCGTCCCTCTCTCCACGGGTTCCCGGCTCTTGATTGGATAGACTGATAGTAGCCATTAGCTCCTGCTGCTGTCAATCAAATCCAATGACGTAGGCACTGGGGGGCGGGGCCGAGTCCTGCATTTGGCCTTTATGGATGCCGAATGCTGGACTCGGGAGCACACCCACAAGGTAACCCCCTCAGGAGAGCGCTTCTCCAAGGGGGTTATCTAATACGGGGAGGAGCCGCAGAGGATGTTTGGAGCCACTCTGTGCAAAACGAGCTGTGGAGGTAAGTATGACATGTTTGTTATTTAAAAAAAATAAAAAACGATCCTTTAGTATCACGTACAGTCAACAAGTAGCATTTTTTTGCGAGGAAATGTACTGGAATGCTGCAAAAGGCATTCAAAATACACTAGAACACATCAAAAATGCACCGGAACACATTACACAAAACAAACACCAGTGCTACCTAAAAGCAACCACACCATCTTTTTCCAGAGCAGCCTGTATTTCTCCTGAGGTTAGCTGTGGGTTTTTCTTCTGGCAGTTGTAATTGCAATCTTTCTTGGTCTACCCAACCTTGGCTTGGTATTAATAGATACCCGAAATTTCCACTTCTTAATAAGTGATTGAACAGTACTGACTGGCATACTCAAGACTTTGGGTATCTTTTTAGATCCTTTTCCATCTTTATAAAGTTCCATTACCTTGTTACGCAGGTCTTTTGACAGTTTTTTTCTGCTTTTCATGACTCAGTATCTACCTTGCTAAGTGCATCACGAGAGCTAACAAACTCATTGACTATTTATACACAGACACTAATTGCAATTTAAAAAGCCACAGATGTGGGAAATTAACCTTTTAAAAGTGAAAGTTGACCCTAATACTAAAATGTCTAAATCTACAAGGATCCACAATCTAAGACTAACCTATCTAACCCCGTAAAGAAGAAATCACTATACATACCTTTTCTGAAACCGCTCTGGTCCAGTCTCCAATGGCCCCCGCTGCTATCAACCTGTTCAATGTGGAGAGAGACAGCGGTTAAAGCTGCTGCGCTCGTGCACATCACTGGATCAGATTAAGCTCAAGTAAGGAAGGGGGGGGGGGCTGCAGCACAGAAGGTTTTTTACCTTCATGCATCAAGGTGAAAAACCTTCTGTGCTGCATCTCCCCCCCCCCCCTTTTTCCTTACCTGAGCCCGATCTGATCCAGCAATGTGCATGAGAGCAGCGGCATATGGCGCTGTCTGTCTCCTTGTTGAACAGATTGATAGTCAATCAAATCCTGTGACACGGGATTGGGGGCGCAGCCGAGTCCTGCTGTCTGACGCAGCAGCAGGACTCGGGAGCAAGCGCACATGGCTGCCCCTAGGGAAAGCGGCTTTCGGTAGGGGCACCTGACGAGGAGGAGGGGCCTGGAGTGCCGGCAGGGGGAACCCCAGAAGAAGAGGATCGGGGCTGCTCGTTGCAAAAGCATTGCACAGAGCAGGTAAGTATAGGCATGTTCATTATTTTAAATAACAAACAAAAAAAACGCTTTAGAACCACTTTAACCAATGTCATTTTTTTTTTTAACCTATAAGATAGATACTTCTATAAACATAAAAGGATAATACGGTAACTTTGGATATTCAAAACCCCACTGCCAATTATCTGCAGCTAACATCCAGAATTCCATATGCTTTACATTCAATTATTAATGATGAACAATGCCGTGCCACTAAACGAAGAAACAAAAGAGGGACAATTTAAATAATAGATATTCACTTCTTGAGAAATCATGTCTTCAGCCCTTATTTACTAGAAAAGCCGTAAAAGTGTCTCTAAAACAAAAGGCGCTTTAGCGCTAACGGCCGGTGCTACCAGTGTTGAAGTACTCTCAAAGCATCTGATCAAACCGATCTCAGCTTGATCAGATGTTTTGGAGAGCGGAGCAGAGCTCTGGGGGCTAACAGACCTCAGATCTCTCCATAAAGAGGACCTGTCATGGCCCTTTCTAACACAAGGGATATTGTTCATCTCTTGTGATAGCAATAATGTTCAATTATTTTTGTAAAATAAAATGTGAACACGCACATAGGTCGGGCACGCATTTGTAAAGGGTGATTACAATTTTGTTTCTTGGGGGGGCTTTGTGTATACATTCTGTGTACAGAACACCTCCAGGTAGCCATATTGCAATGTATTTTCAGAAAATTACAGCGGCTGCAGATTGAAAAGAAAAGGTCATTTTTAATAACATTCAGTAACAATATGACTTGTGTCGCAATTGTATACGATATACTATTATTTTTATTTTTTTTTGCTATTTTTTTCCCCAACGAAAAGAGGACTTACCTTTTAAAGTGTGACATGTTAGGTATCTATTAACTCAGCATAACATCATCTTTTATATCTTACCAAAAATTGGGTAATATATTGTGTTTGTGTGCACTAAAATGGATTAAACTGTATTTATTCTTGAAAATTTGTGTTTGATAAACTGCGGCGCAAATATCTTGCAACATAAAAAATTGCAACAACCACCACTTTATTCTCCAGGGCCTCTGGTTTAAAAAAAAAAAGCACTAGGCGCACTTAGCGTGCAAAGAGCAGCTAAGTATAACATGTTTGTTTTTTTTTGTTTTTTTTAAAACAAGGCTTTAATATCACTTTAATATTCTGGCCAATGAAATGAGCGCCCAAACACCTGACATGCCTGAACACGCCTAAATGTGCTTGCAGGTTTTGACTGCTACTCATCTCATGCAAGCAGAAAAGCAACGGCAAGGCAGATGAGCCAAACTGGTGGTGACCTGCTGTTTTTCCTGTACTGACGCAGATTACTACGCACTGCAAAAAATAGGTCCTACTCTACTATTTTCCATTGCAAACCAGCGCATATCAGAGCAGTGCACCATTGTGAACTGCTCCCATCCACATACCTTATTTTTTACAGGTCCTTGCCTTGGTATGCGTTGAAAAACATGCCAAAACATCTGGTGTGAATGGACCCTACATAGTGACTGTTTGGTGAAGTGAGGACCATGCAAAATATGTGCTGATTCATTTACAAGTGCTTGTATTGATTGCAAACTTTTTAGGTATGACATCTCATTTCTTTCTATAGACTTATACTATTATTGTGTAAAGAATAATGCCACGTACACACGGTCGGCTACAAAAGTCCGACAGCCCGTCCGACAGACTTTCGACGGACTTGCGGCAGACTTTCTAATGAACGGACTTGCCTACATACGATCACACAAAAGTCCGACGGATTTGCACGTGATGACGTACACCGGACTAAAATAAGGAAGTTGATAGCCAGTAGCCAACAGCTGCCCTAGCGTGGGTTTTTGTCCGTCGGACTAGCATACAGACGAGCGGATTTCTGGGTCCGGCGGAGTTACGACGTAAGGCTCGGTTCACACGGGGGCGACTTGTCAGGCGACCTAGCCGCCTGACAAGTCGCCTCCCGTTCTGTACAATGGAACCGTTCTTGCGTCGCTCCGACTTAGAAGAAAGGTTCCTGTACTACTTTGGGGGCGACTTGCATAGACTTCTATACAGAAGTCGTCTTGCAAGTCGCCCCGCAGTCATGTGCAGGTCGCCTCGGTGAGGCGACCCACAAGTCGTGCCGCGTCTAGTGTGAACCGGCACTAAAGATTTGAAGCATGTTCCAAATCTAAGGTCCGTCAGATTTGCAGCTGGAAAAGTCCGCTGAAAGTCCGGGGAAGCCCACACACGATCGGATTGTCCGCCGGATTTGGTCCGTCGGACTTTTGTAGACGAAAAGTCCGACCGTGTGTACGCGGCATAAGAGAATAAGACAAACAGCAATGAGCAAACTAGCAACCTAGTTGTACAATCAATCAAAAACCATTCGATCAATTAATCCTCTGCAAGAGAAATAAATGAGATATCCCCTAACTGGCTTTAGGGATGAGCCGAACACCCCCCGGTTCGGTTCGCACCAGAACCCGCGAACGGACCGCAAGTTCGCACGAACGTTAGAACCCCATTGACGTCTATGGGACTCGAACGTTCGAAATCAAAAGTGCTCATTTTAAAGGCTAATTTGCATGGTATTGTCCTAAAAAGGGTTTGGGGACCCGGGTCCTACCCCAGGGGACATGTATCAATGCAAAAAAAACTTTTAAAAACGGCCGTTTTTTCGGGAGCAGTGATTTTAATGATGCTTAAAGTAAAAAAAAAAAAGTGAAATATTCCTTTAAATATCGTACCTGGGGGGTGTCTATAGTATGCCTGTAAAGTGACGCGTGTTTCCCATGTTTAGAACAGTCCCTGCACCAAATGTCATTTTTAAAGGAAAAAATCTCATTTAAAACTGCTTGCGGGTTTAATGTCATGTCGGGTCATGGCAATATGGATGAAAATCAGTGAGACAAACGGCATGGGTACCCCCCAGTCCATTACCAGGCCCTTTGGGTCTTGTATGGATATTAAGGGGAACCCCGCACCCAAATTAAAATAAGGAAAGGTCCCTATATACTCTGAACAGCAGTATACAGGCGGTGCAAACAAGACAGGGACTGTAGGTTTGTTGTTAAGTAGAATCTGTTTGTAATTTTGAACATTTTTAATGTGTTTAGCTCCAGCCAAAAAATCTTTTCTAAGCTTTTTGGAAAACATAGGGAAGGGTTATCACCCCTGTGACATTTGTTTTGCGTCTTTCCTCCTCTTCAGAAGATTTCACCTCACTTTTTTGTCCCAATGAAAAATGTTTTTTGAAAATTTGGGTTTTTTTGTGGAACAAGGATTGGAAAGCATCAGTGGAAAGGAAAAATTGTTTTCCCATATTAACTCTTACAGGAGAGAATTTCCCTTCCTTAGGGGTAGATTTCATCTCACTTCCTGTTGTCTCCTTCCGTTTGCAAGTAGGAGTCGTTTGTAAGTTAGATGTTTGAAAGTAGGGTCCTGCCCTATATACTCAGCAGAAATTTGGGCCTTAGGTGTTGCTGTGGCCAAAACACTGTAAGCCCTCACAGGGCCCTGCTGTGAAATATTAGATCAAGAATTGTAATTACATGCCCCTGTTGAACAGGAGCTGAAAAATTAGGCCTTAGGCACTGGTGCTGGTGCCACAACACTGCAACCCCTCACAGACACTCTAGTTGAAACGCAGGAACAAGCCCTGCTGCAAAGTATTGCATCAAAAATTGTAATTACACGCCCCTGTTAGACAGGGGCTGAAAAATTGGGTCTTAGGCACTGGTGCTGGTGCCACAACACTGCAACCCCTCACAGACACTCTAGTTGAAACGCAGGAACAAGCCCTGCTGCAAAGTATTGCATCAAAAATTGTAATTACACGCCCCTGTTAGACAGGGGCAGAAAAATTGGGTCTTAGGCACTGGTGCTGGTGCCACAACACTGCAACCCCTCACAGACACTCTAGTTGGAATGCAGGAACAAGCCCTGCTGCAAAGTATTGCATCAAAAATTGTAATTACACGCCCCTGTTAGACAGGGGCAGAAAAATTGGGTCTTAGGCACTGGTGCTGGTGCCACAACACTGCAACCCCTCACAGACACTCTAGTTGGAATGCAGGAACGAGCCCTGCTGCAAAGTATTACATCAAAAATTGTAATTACACGCCCCTGTTAAACAGGGGCTGAAAAATTGTGCCTTAGGCACTGGTGGTGGCGCCCAGAACCAAAAATGTTCTTACAAGCTATCAGCGTGATGATTGAGGAGGAAGAGGATAATTACTCAGGGATAGTCACTCAGCATCAGCATAGGCAGTCTTTGAAGGGATCTGAGATTTCAAAAAAAATTATTCGGTTACATCTGCATCAGGTGCTTGGTAGCTGGTGGTGATCCAAGACTGATTCATTTTTATGAAGGTCAGCCGATCGACCGAGTCGGTGGACAGACGCACCCTGTGATCGGTTACCACGCCTCCAGCAGCACTGAATGTGCGTTCCGAAAGAACGCTGGATGCAGGACAGGCCAGTAGCTCAATTGCATACTGTGCAAGCTCTGGCCAGTGATCCATCCTCAAGACCCAGTAACCCAGAGGATTTTCGGTGGGAAAGGTGTCCAAGTCTGATCTTGCCCCTAGGTATTCCTGCACCATGTAAAACAGACGCTGGCGATGGTTGCTGGAACCGATCATACCTTGGGGCTGCGGACCAAAAAATTGTCTGAACGCATCGGTCAGACGGCCACCTTCTCCACCGCTCCTTCTTTGACTGACCGAAGCCTCAGCAACACGTTGTCCAGAAACAGGAGTTTGTAACCTCCCAGTCTCTGGGAACGCGTTGCACAGACCTTTCTGCAAGGCCTCCCGAAGATGTTTCATCCTCTGCTCCCTCTGCGATGGCAAGATAAGGTCCGCAACCTTACCCTTGTAACGTGGATCAAGGAGGGTTGCCAGCCAGTATTGGTCCTTCTCCTTGATACCACGAATACGAGGATCCTTACGCAGGCTTTGCAGGATCAGGGAGGCCATGCAGCGTAGGTTTGCTGAGGCATTCGGTCCGGAGTCCTCTGGGTCACTAAGGACAACAACGTCCGCAGCCACCTCCTCCCAGCCACGTACAAGTCCATGTGTTCCTTGGGACTGATCCCTTAAAGACTGCTGATGCTGAGTGCCAGGCTCCACCTCCATACTGACACAATCTTCCTCCTCCTCCTCCTCCTCCTCCTCGTCCTCTTCCTGTGTGATCGGCGGGCACGCAGGAACACTGTCTGGATAAAGGGGGCCTTGAGAGCTAAGGAAGTCCTCCTCTTCCTGCCTCTGTTCTGCCTCAAGTGCCCTGTCCATTATCCCACGCAGCGTGTGCTCCAACAGGTGGACAAGGGGGACAGTGTCACTGATGCATGCACTGTCAGTGCTCACCATCCTCGTGGCCTCCTCGAATGGTGACAGGACAGTGCATGCATCCCTGATCATGGCCCACTGGCGTGGGGAAAAAAAACCAAGGTCCCCTGACCCTGTCCTGGTGCCATAGTCGCACAGGTACTCATTGATGGCCCTCTGCTGCGTGTGCAGCCGCTGCAGCATGGCCAACGTCGAGTTCCACCTGGTGGGCATGTCACAGATTAGGCGGTTCTTGGGCAGGTTAAACTCCTTTTGGAGGTCCGTCAGCCGAGCACTGGCATTATATGACCGGCGGAAATGCACACAGACTTTCCTGGCCTGCCTCAGGACATCCTGTAAGCCCGGGTACCTGCCCAAGAACCGCTGCACCACCAAGTTAAGGACGTGAGCCAAACAGGGCACATGGGTCAGTTGTCCCTGTCGGAGGGCAGAGAGGAGGTTGGTGCCATTGTCGCAAACCACCATTCCTGCCTTAAGTTGGCGTGGCGTCAACCACCTCTGAACCTGCCCCTGCAGAGCTGACAGAACCTCTGCCCCAGTGTGGCTCCTGTCCCCCAAGCACACCAGCTCAAGCACCGCATGGCATCTTTTGGCCTGCGTACTTGCGTAGCCCCTTGAACGCCTACGGAGCACCGCTGGTTCCGAGGAAGAGGCCATGGAGGAAGAAGAAGAGGAGGGGGTGGAGGAGAGAGGTGTGTCACAATCAGCATTTTGGAGGCGTGGTGGCGGAACAACCTCCAACACTACTGCACCTTGTCCTGCATCCTTCCCAGCTGCCAGCAGAGTCACCCAATGCGCCGTGAAACTTAAGTAACGTCCCTGTCCATGCCTGCTGGACCATGAGTCAGCGGTAATATGCACCTTACCGCTGACCGCCCTGTCCAGCGAGGCATGGACATTGCCTTCCACATGCCGGTAGAGAGCCGGAATCGCCTTCCGTGAGAAAAAGTGGCGTTTGGGTACCTGCCACTGAGGAACCGCACATTCCACAAACTCACGGAAGGGGGCAGAGTCTACCAACTGAAAAGGCAGCAGTTGAAGTGCTAGCAATTTTGCCAAGCTAGCATTCAACCGCTGGGCATGTGGATGGCTGGGAGCAAACTTCTTTCGGCGGTGCAGCAGCTGGGGCAGGGAAATTTGCCTGGTACAATCTGACGTCGGTGTACCAAAAGCAGATTGCCCATAAGTACTTGGCTGTGACACACCTAATTCTACACCTTCATTCCTCTCACTGCAGGTCGCAGAGAGGACTGAAGGTCTAGTGGGGTTGGAAATCTCAGCTGATGAGGAGCAAGGAGAGATCGTCTTTGTTCTTTGGTGTGGGTCTTTTAGATACGCTTGCCAACGAACTGCATGGCAGGTCAACATATGTCTGGTCAAGCATGTGGTACCCAAGCGGGAGATGTTTTGGCCACGCGAGATACGCTTGAGACATATATTGCAAATAGCAGCGGTGCGATCTGATGCACTCGTCTCAAAAAAGGCCCACACCAAAGAACTTTTTGAATAACGCGCAGAGACTGCAGCGCCCTGCACATGTGGAGCTTTGGGGTGTGATGCAGTCAATGTGCTGCCCTTAGGCTGGCCCCTGGAGGGCATCCTGCCTAGTTGGTGATGTGCCACCTCCTCCTCCTCCTCCTCCTCCTCCTCCTCCTCCTCCTCCTCCTCCTCCTCCTCCTCCTCCTCTCTCCTATCAGGCACCCACGTTGAGTCAGTGACCTCATCATCCCCTCCCTCCTCATCACTGGAGCAAACCTGGCAGTATGCTGCAGCAGGGGGAGCATGACTGCCAGATTGCTGTCCTTCTTGGGCACCCCCTCTGTCCGTGCTCATGTTACTGCCTTCATTGAGCTCAGTATCATCATCAGAGCCTTCCAAACGCTGGGCATCCTCCTGGAGCATGTACCCAACACTGTGGTCAAACAGTTCGAGGGAATCCTCAGGAGGACATGGTGGGGCTAGGGAAGGAGTCACTGATGACATTGAGCTGAGGGAAGAGGCCGCTGCTTTGCCAGACAAAGCACCCTGGGCATGGGTGAGAGAGGATGAGGAGGATGAGGACGGCTTGGTCATCCACTCGACCAAGTCTTCCGCATGTTGCGGCTCAACACGGCCAGCTGCCGAAAAAAAGGCCAAGCGTGTCCCATGGCCACGTGCTGATGAGGATGCACCGTCTCCACGACCAGCACTAGACACAGAGCCTGCTTGCCCTCTCTTATTGGCTTGTGACTGTCTGCCTCTCCTTCTTGGCCTTCCAGACATACTAATGGCCTGTAGCTGCACTAAGCTGGGATAGAACACCTGTAATTTTCTTCAGGTAGCTTTATATACTGTAACCAGACAAGCCTGCCTGTCAGTAGGAAGATAACAGGAACGGATCTAGCTGAACACTGTGAGCAGGACGTACTGCACTAAATGTATATAGCAGGAACGGATCTAGCTGAACACTGTGAGCAGCACGCACTGCACTGAATGTAAATAGCAGGAACGGATCTAGCTGAACACTGTGAGCAGGACGCACTGTACTGAATGTAAATAGCAGGAACGGATCTAGCTGAACACTGTGAGCAGGACACACTGCACTGAATGTAAATAACAGGAACGGATCTAGCTGAACACTGTGAGCAGGACACACTGTACTAAATGTAAATAGTCTAGCTGCCTGACCGTGGTACTAATAGGATCAAAAAGAACACCTGTAATTTTCTTTAGGTAGCTTTATATACTGTAACCAGACAAGCCTGCCTGTCAGTAGAAAGATAACAGGAACGGATCTAGCTGAACACTGTGAGCAGGACGCACTGCACTGAATGTAAATAGCAGGAACGGATCTAGCTGAACACTGTGAGCAGCACGCACTGCACTGAATGTAAATAGCAGGAACGGATCTAGCTGAACACTGTGAGCAGGACGCACTGCACTGAATGTAAATAGCAGGAACGGATCTAGCTGAACACTGTGAGCAGGACGCACTGCACTGAATGTAAATAACAGGAACGGATCTAGCTGAACACTGTGAGCAGGACACACTGTACTAAATGTAAATAGTCTAGCTGCCTGACCGTGGTACTAATAGGATCAAAAAGAACACCTGTAATTTTCTTCAGGTAGCTTTATATACTGTAACCAGACAAGCCTGCCTGTCAGTAGGAAGATAACAGGAACGGATCTAGCTGAACACTGTGAGCAGGACGCACTGCACTGAATGTAAATAGCAGGAACGGATCTAGCTGAACACTGTGAGCAGCACGCACTGCACTGAATGTAAATAGCAGGAACGGATCTAGCTGAACACTGTGAGCAGGACGCACTGCACTGAATGTAAATAGCAGGAACGGATCTAGCTGAACACTGTGAGCAGGACGCACTGCACTGAATGTAAATAACAGGAACGGATCTAGCTGAACACTGTGAGCAGGACACACTGTACTAAATGTAAATAGTCTAGCTGCCTGACCGTGGTACTAATAGGATCAAAAAGAACACCTGTAATTTTCTTCAGGTAGCTTTATATACTGTAACCAGACAAGCCTGCCTGTCAGTAGGAAGATAACAGGAACGGATCTAGCTGAACACTGTGAGCAGGACGCACTGCACTGAATGTAAATAGCAGGAACGGATCTAGCTGAACACTGTGAGCAGCACGCACTGCACTGAATGTAAATAGCAGGAACGGATCTAGCTGAACACTGTGAGCAGGACGCACTGCACTGAATGTAAATAGCAGGAACGGATCTAGCTGAACACTGTGAGCAGGACGCACTGCACTGAATGTAAATAACAGGAACGGATCTAGCTGAACACTGTGAGCAGGACACACTGTACTAAATGTAAATAGTCTAGCTGCCTGACCGTGGTACTAATAGGATCAAAAAGAACACCTGTAATTTTCTTCAGGTAGCTTTATATACTGTAACCAGACAAGCCTGCCTGTCAGTAGGAAGATAACAGGAACGGATCTAGCTGAACACTGTGAGCAGCACGCACTGCACTGAATGTAAATAGCAGGAACGGATCTAGCTGAACACTGTGAGCAGGACGCACTGCACTGAATGTAAATAGCAGGAACGGATCTAGCTGAACACTGTGAGCAGGACGCACTGCACTGAATGTAAATAACAGGAACGGATCTAGCTGAACACTGTGAGCAGGACACACTGTACTAAATGTAAATAGTCTAGCTGCCTGACCGTGGTACTAATAGGATCAAAAAGAACACCTGTAATTTTCTTCAGGTAGCTTTATATACTGTAACCAGACAAGCCTGCCTGTCAGTAGGAAGATAACAGGAACGGATCTAGCTGAACACTGTGAGCAGGACGCACTGCACTGAATGTAAATAGCAGGAACGGATCTAGCTGAACACTGTGAGCAGCACGCACTGCACTGAATGTAAATAGCAGGAACGGATCTAGCTGAACACTGTGAGCAGGACGCACTGCACTGAATGTAAATAGCAGGAACGGATCTAGCTGAACACTGTGAGCAGGACGCACTGCACTGAATGTAAATAACAGGAACGGATCTAGCTGAACACTGTGAGCAGGACACACTGTACTAAATGTAAATAGTCTAGCTGCCTGACCGTGGTACTAATAGGATCAAAAAGAACACCTGTAATTTTCTTCAGGTAGCTTTATATACTGTAACCAGACAAGCCTGCCTGTCAGTAGGAAGATAACAGGAACGGATCTAGCTGAACACTGTGAGCAGGACGTACTGCACTAAATGTATATAGCAGGAACGGATCTAGCTGAACACTGTGAGCAGCACGCACTGTACTGAATGTAAATAGCAGGAACGGATCTAGCTGAACACTGTGAGCAGGACACACTGCACTGAATGTAAATAACAGGAACGGATCTAGCTGAACACTGTGAGCAGGACACACTGTACTAAATGTAAATAGTCTAGCTGCCTGACCGTGGTACTAATAGGATCAAAAAGAACACCTGTAATTTTCTTCAGGTAGCTTTATATACTGTAACCAGACAAGCCTGCCTGTCAGTAGGAAGATAACAGGAACGGATCTAGCTGAACACTGTGAGCAGGACGCACTGCACTGAATGTAAATAGCAGGAACGGATCTAGCTGAACACTGTGAGCAGCACGCACTGCACTGAATGTAAATAGCAGGAACGGATCTAGCTGAACACTGTGAGCAGGACGCACTGCACTGAATGTAAATAGCAGGAACGGATCTAGCTGAACACTGTGAGCAGGACGCACTGCACTGAATGTAAATAGCAGGAACGGATCTAGCTGAACACTGTGAGCAGCACGCACTGCACTGAATGTAAATAGCAGGAACGGATCTAGCTGAACACTGTGAGCAGCACGCACTGCACTGAATGTAAATAGCAGGAACGGATCTAGCTGAACACTGTGAGCAGGAAGCACTGTACTGAATGTAAATAGCAGGAACGGATCTAGCTGAACACTGTGAGCAGGACACACTGCACTGAATGTAAATAGTCTAGATAGAAGATAACAGGAACGGATCTAGCTAAACTGAATACAGTGTATATATATATATGCAACACCTGGGATGCATATATATACACAATACACTGTAAGTGCAGCTAACTGACTGACTGTTCTGCCTAATCTATCTAACTCAAATCAAACACTGTCTCTCTGTCTATCTCTTTCAACGCCGGAACACACACTACACAGGGCCGCCGTGCAGGCGGCCTTATATAGTGTGGGGCGTGTACTAAATCCCCTGAGCCATAATTGGCCAAAGCCTCCTTGGCTTTGGCCAATTACGGCTCTCTGTTCAGGCGGCGCTGTGATTGGCCAAGCATGCGGGTCATAGTGCATGCTTGGCCAATCATCAGCCAGCAATGCACTGCGATGCCGCAGTGAATTATGGGCCGTGACGCGCCACACGAATTTGGCGCGAACGGCCCATATCGTTCGCAATTCGACGGACGGTCGAACAGCCGATGTTCGAGTCGAACATGGGTTCGACTCGAACACGAAGCTCATCCCTAACTGGCTTCTACTCGTGAGCAATGCATATCATACCTGTGGTTCAGACTAAAGCCTCGTACACACGATCGGATGTTCCGCAGACAAAACCTCGGACTTTTGCCCGAAGGCGTGTGCCTGGATTTTGTCTTGCATATAAACGACAAGGAATTGTCAGCCAGCAAACACGAACGTAGTGACATACTTTTTTCAGCTCTTTAGCGCCACCCTTTGTGCTCCTTCTGCTAATTTCGTGTTAGTAGAAGTTTGGTGAGTGTTGATTTGCGCTTTTCATTACGCACTTTTCATTTAGCGCTTTTCATTTTGTTTCTGAACGGCCGTTCGCAAACTAGACATGTTGCGGAATTGGAGGAGATAACGTGTTATTTATTATTGGCCTTGGAGTTATTGCTTTGACCAAAGTCCAGTCCAGGAACAGGAGGAGGAGGAGTTATTAAAAATTGGTTGCTCTATTAATCGTGACCAATTATGTCATATGCCTTTGCTGCGGGAGCTCCAGGAGAATAATCTGGATGATTTTCTGTATTATCCCTGGATGACGGACCCCTGCTTTCATCAACTCTTGGCATTGTTGACCCCCTATATTAAGAAGCAGGACACATACATGAGGCTTTTATTTTATTTTTTGGTTGAATAATAATGATTTTATTTGATATATTTTCTATATTTTTGGATGCACAGAATGCACTTTTTGGTTAAGTTCTATTGGCAGATATCATGTCTAATTTTATTTGTTTTCTTTTTTTAATGCACAATAAAACAACTGTGTATAATAATACTTGGCCAAATAAAAAAAAGCATAATAATATTATTCTTGACATCACTAGAAAAAAAAAGCCTTTGAAAATTTGTTTGCAATAACTCCATCAGTATCACCAGCAAAGCAGCTTCATTATTATCCCATTCAAGAAGAAGAGAATTGTGCGCTGCATTTCGAGATTTCATAATTTGCCACGTCACAAATGTTAATTCTCCATTACAAGCGCTAGTTTAAAAGACCGACCGCTTCTGACTCGTCCTTGCTTCCGAGCATGCTTGTTTGTACTTTGGACTTTTGTCCGACGGACTTGTGTGCACACGAACGGAAAATCCGACAGACATTTGTCCGCGGAAAATTTTAAAACCTGCCATCCAACATTTGTCCATGGAAAATCCGACAATTGGAGCGTACATCCGGTCGGATTTTTCGCCAACAGCCTATCATCACACATTTCCCGTCGGAAAATCCGATTGTGTGTATGAGGATTTACTCTTCAGTGTTGTGCACATGCTGCAAGCCTGCTGAAAGCAACACTAAGGGAGCTGAGAGCCTCATGGGTCACATGAGCAAAGGATTGTGTTTCACAGAAAAGGAAAGTAGATTTGGTTCCTGATCACGTCTGCTAAAAGCTGTACCTAGACAGCAGTAATATGGGACACATGCATTCAAAGAGAAGGAGTGAGGATAGGTGAGCTGCCACTGATGAATTAAAAATATAAAATAAATACATTTATTATTAATAATAAAAGTAATAATAACAACAACAACAGTAATAAGAAAAAAAAAGAAGAAAAACAAAACTGCATATCCTTTGGCTGCCATCTTTATTCCAGCTTCACTACAAAGCAACTTACTGTCCTGAAATAAGCAAACAGGATAAGAAATCGACTCCTCAGACTTCACTGTCTGCATGATTATTCCAGGTCAGTAACTCACTAGGCAAAGAAGCCGTGCTCAGGATGACTGCCCTGGAACCTGCACCTTAGAAAAAGTCACCAATTACAACTTTCATCTTTGGTTCCTTACAGGTTCTCTTTATTATGCCTCACCAAATGTAAACACTATTTGCATAGGAGGTTTTCTAGTAACTGTGCAATAAATCTGATCTCCTACAGTCCCTCTGCAGCCACTTCCTGTCCGTATGCATGAACCCCAGAAAACTGCTGCACAATAATGCTCAGGGTGGGTTTCCTGATGGTGACAATACTGGCACAGCGGCTTGAGGTCTCTGTCTGATGGAGGTTGGGAGCGTGTTACAGGGTGACAACGCATGAGAACAATAGGAAGAATGAAACAGGGTTGAGATATATATATATATATATATATATATATATATATATATATATATATATATATATATAGATAGATAGATAGATACACACACACACACACACCCCACACACACACACACACACACGTGAATGCCTACTGAGGAGGGGTTTATGAGGGAGTGATATGGATTACATCCATAGTTGATAATGGTGGTAGCCAATAAGATTCCACCTTTTATAACACAAACTCAAACAATGAATGGCCGATACCTGCACTGGATTTCTGAACTTTCCACTTGTAATAAAGTAGAATTGCAGCTAAAATCCTTCCCCTTTATACAGAGTAGGGGAGAGTTCAAATCTACGTCTAAGCACATAATACCCACCCTGGAGTATCTATCAGAAGGACACGAGTACAAACCATAAGACCTGATATTTCTTCTAGAGAAAGGAGAGGGACAACCATCAGAAGGCGAGGGGTACTTATAGTATGTCATCAGTACTACAGAGGGATGGAGTAGAATAATCCTTAGGGGAGGAATACTTACAGTAAGATCTGCAATCAGTTATACAGAGGGAAGGAGGGGGACAACCACCAGAAAAAGGGGAGTACTTACAGTAAGGACTGTGATCAGTACTACAGAGGGATGGAGTAGAATAATCCTTAGGGGAGGAATACTTACAGTAAGATCTGCAATCAGTTATACAGAGGGAAGGAGGGGGACAACCACCAGAAAAAGGGGAGTACTTACAGTAAGGACTGTGATCAGTACTACAGTGGGATGGAGTAGAGTAATCCGTATGGGAGGACCACTTACAGTAAGACCTGCAATCAGTACTAAAGAAGGAACAAGCAGAGTAACTATCAGGAGAAGTACTTACAGTAAGACCCATAATCCGTACTACAGAGGGACCAATAGAAAAAGAAGAGTACTTACAATAAAGGTCGCCTTGCAATCTGATTGTACAATCTCCATTAGATCTACTATGTAACGGAAGAGCCTTCCTAACTGGATACAAACTGGATGTGTTGTTTAGGTTTGTCTGTTATGCCCCGTACACACAGTCGGATTTTCCGACGGAAAATGTGTGATAGGACCTTGTCGGAAATTCCGACCGTGTGTGGGCTCCATCGGACATTTTCCATCAGATTTTCCGACACACAAAGTTTGAGAGCAGGCTATAAAATTTTCCGACAACAAAATCCGTTGTCGGAAATTCCGATCGTGTGTACACAAATCCGACGCACAAAGTGCCACGCATGCTCAGAATAAATAAAGAGATGAAAGCTATTGGCTACTGTCCGTTTATAGTCCCGATGTACGTGTTTTACGTCACCGCGTTCAGAACGATCGGATTTTCCGACAACTTTGTGTGACCGTGTGTATGCAAGACAAGTTTGAGCCAACATCCGTCGGAAAAAATCCTAGGATTTTGTTGTCGGAATGTCCGAACAAAGTCCGACCGTGTGTACGGGGCATTAGAGTTTTGGTAAATTTAATGTAATTGTACAATCAGATTGTATAGTGTGTGGCCAGCTTAAGACCTATAATCATTATTATAGAGGGAAGGAGTGGCGTGACCATTAGAAAGAGAGAAAGTACTTACAGTAAAACCGGTAATCAGTACTACAGATGGAAAGATTGGGGTCCAACAGGAGAAGAGTACGTAGAGTAATCAGTACTACAGAGGGGAGGAGTGGTGCAACTATAAGAAAAAGAGGAGTATGTACAATAAGTTCTGTAATTACTACTACAGAAGTAAAGATTGGGGGTCCGAAATAAGGAGAGGAGTAGTTACAGTAAGACCTTTAACCAATATTGCAGAGAGCAGTAGAGTAACCATTGGAAGCAGAGGAGTACTTACAGTAAGACCTGTAATCAGTACTATAGAAAAGGAAAGGATTAACCATTACAGGGAGAGGAGTACGTACAGTAACCATCTGAAAAAGAGAAGTATTTACAGTAAGATCTATATTCAGTACTAAGAAGACTTGAAGTGGAGTAGGCTTTAGAAAGTACTTGCAATAAAATCTGTAATCAGTACTACAGAGGGGAAAAATGGATAACTATAAGAAAAGGAGTATGTACAGTAGGACCTGTAATCAGTACTACAGAGCGGGAAGGATTAACCATTAGTGAGAGAGGAGTACCCACAGTAAGACCTGTAATCAGTACCACACAGTAAAGATTTGAAGTCCAGTAGAAGGAGAGGAGTACTTAGGGTAGGATCTGTAACCATTATTACAGAGTGGACTAATTATCAGGAGTACTTGCAGTAAGACCTGCAATCAGAACTACAGAGACAAAAAGGAGGGATTACCATTAAAAGAGGAGTACCTGCAATAGAACACTAATCAGTACTACAGAGAGGAGAAGAGTAATTAATAGAGGGAGAGGAGTGCCCACAGTAAAACCTGTAATCAGAAATACAGAAGGAAAAGAGAGGGATAACTATCAGAAGATGAGGAGTACCTACAGTAAGAGCTGCAATCAGTACTACAGATGGAAGGAGCAGAGAAACCACCAGGGGTAGTACTACAGATGGAAGGGACAAAGTAACCATCAGGGATAGCACTTATAGTACCACCTGTCATGAGTACAACAGAGGGAAAGATTGGAGGTCCAATCGAAGGATAGGAGTAAATTCAGTAGGACCTGTAATCAGTACTACGGAGAGAAGGAGTGTAATAACTATTAGAAGATAGTACTTACAGTAAGACCTGCAATGAGTACTACATAGGGATAGAGAGGAGTAACCAATAGAAGTAGTGCTTACAGTAAGACCTGCAATGAGTACTACATAGGGATAGAGAGGAGTAACCAATAGAAGTAGTGCTTACAGTAAGCTGGTAATCAGTACTACAGAGGGAAGGAGTGAAGCAATTAATCACAGTAATACTTGCATATGAAACAGATAAATTCTTCCAAAATAGAGGAGTAGATCCAACAATCCATATTCAGTAGACAATTGTACCAGAGACATCTGTGTACTCATAATAAAGACTGTACTCTGAATTACACTGAATAGTAATGGAGCTATTATCAGCAAGATATGAGGGAAGCATTCTATAGTACACAACACTTGAGTAAGCAGATAAGAGTACAACCTACATACAGCAGATAGGAGTATTGTTACATAGTTACACAGTAGGCGAGGTTGAAAAAAGACACAAGTCCATCAAGTCCAACCTATGTGTGTGATTTTATGTCAGTATAACATTGTATATCCCTGTATGTTGTGGTTGTTCAGGTGCTTATCTAATAGTTTTTTAAAATTTATCGATGACCCCCGCTGAGACCACCGCCTGTGGAAGGGAATTCCACATCCTTGCCGCTCTTACAGTAAAGAACCCTCTACGCAGTTTAAGGTTAAACCTCTTTTCTTCTAATTTTAGCGAATGACATATTCATAACGAATATCCTCCAGACCCTTTATTAGCTTTGTTGCCCTTCTTTGTACTCTCTCCAGTTCCAGTACATCCTTCCTGAGGACTGGTGCCCAGAACTGGACAGCATACTCCAGGTGCCGCCCGACCAGAGTCTTGTAGAGCGGGAGAATTATCGTTTTATATTTGGAGTTAATCCCCTTTTTAATGCATGCCAATATTCTGTTTGCTTTGTTAGCGGCAGCTTGGCATTGCATGCCATTGCTGAGCCTATCATCTACTAGGACCCCCAGGTCCTTTTCCATCCTAAATTCCCCCAGAGGTTCTCCCCCCAGTGTATAGATTGCATTCATATTTTTGCCACCCAAATGCATTATTTTACATTTTTCTACATTAAACCTCATTTGCCATGTAGTCGCCCACCCCATTAATTTGTTCCGATCTTCTTGCAAGGTTCTCTTTCTCTTTCT
Organism: Lithobates clamitans; assembly: GCA_037952925.1. Lineage (NCBI taxonomy): Eukaryota > Metazoa > Chordata > Amphibia > Anura > Ranidae > Lithobates > Lithobates clamitans. The sequence goes on from JBBGZY010001540.1 coordinate 781,014, forward strand.
TTCTTACTATCTATGTACTTTAAGAATTTCTTTGGATTTTGTTTACTCTCCTCCGCTATGTGTCTTTCATGTTCTATCTTAGCCGCCCTGATTGCACCCTTACATTTCTTGTTACATTCTTTGTAAAGTTGGAATGCTGATAATGATCCCTCAGCCTTGTATTTTTTGAAGGCCTTCTCCTTTGCTTTTAGATGTATTCTTACGTTGGAGTTTAGCCACCCAGGACTTGTAATAGCTATTTTAAAATGTATTTCCCATTGGAATTCACTGGCTAATACCCTTATTTATATGCTCTTAAAGCATACCCATCTTTCCTCCGTGTTCTTTGTTCCTAAGACGTTATCCCATTTAGTATTTTAGCAAGGATCGTAGTTTAGGGAAGTTGGCTCTTTTGAAATTCAGTGTCCATCAAAAGAATGGTGAACACGATAATACAGAAAATGAGAGCATTGATAGTATCAGAAGATGAGGCATGACAAGAACACTTGTATCATTTCATACTATGGGAGTAGTGCCATTATCAGAAAGAGAGGAGGAATAATAATAATAATAATAATAATAATAATAATAATAATACTGGTATTCAGGAGTGCAGAAGATGTGAGTAGTACAAGTATCAGAAGGAGAGGAGGAATTACAATAATATTGGTATTCTGTACTAGATACAATTGGTGTATATACATATCAGAAGTATAGTAATCACAATACTTGCTGCACTCAGTAGTAGAAAGGATTGCAGCTGAGTTAGAAGATATGGAAGTAAGTTGGTATTGGTACTCAGTATTAGAGGATGGGAGCAGAGCAATGATCAGAAGGAGAATTTTAATTATATTAGTACCGGTATTACAGAGGATGGAGCAGATTAACTATCAGATGGGGATGGGGATGTGGAATTACATTAGTACCAGTACTCAGTATTACAGAGGATGGAGCAGAGTAACTATCAGATAGAGATGTGGAATTATATTAGTACCAGTACTCAGTATTACAGAGGAAGGAGCAGAGTAGAGTAATGATCAGAAGGAGATTTGGAATTATATTGGTAACAGTACTCATTATTACAGAGGATGGGAGCAGAGTTATCAGGAGATATGGAATTATATCGGTATTAGTATTACAAAGGATGGAGCAGAGTTAATATTACAGGTACTTATATAGCGCCATACATTTACGCAAAACTTTACTTATATATTATACATCAGGAGATATGGAATTATATTGGTATTAGTACTCAGTATTACAGAGAATGGGAGCAAAGTAATGGTCAGAAGGAAAAAAGGATTTATCTTGCTACTCAGTATTACACAGGATGGAGGAGAGTTAGTATCAGAAGGAGATATGGAATTATATTACACAGGATGGAGCAGAGTAATGATCAGGAGTCCAGCAATCATAATACAAGTTGCACTCTGTAGTAGAGAAAATAGGAATTCTAATACTAGTATTCAGTAGTACAGAAGATGGGAGCAGTATGACTATGAGTAGGACCGTTCTCACACTACATGTGGTGACTTTTTTAGTATGAAAACAACGCTGATCACCTGGAGGACACACAGAACACAATCGGTGACATTACAGCACTGCGGGGATGTGCGGTGTACGAAGCTGCATCTTTCTCCAGCAGACATCCGCACAGGTCACTTACTACACAGAGAACATGGGAACAGGGACACTAAAATCTGCAGCAGCTGTGTATAGTAACCAATCAGCTTCTATCTTAAAGTGGAACTAAAGTTGAAAAAAATAAAAGCAAATATGAGAATTCAGCGTTTTATTACAGAAGGGACGTGCAATGTCTTATCTGCAATAAAATACACCTACCTGTCTGCTCACTGTCTTCTATAAAATGTACACAGAGCTGCGCATGCAACGTTCAGCTTACATTCCAGGACAATGCCTGTGGGCTGTGAGGGCTGCACATGCACAGTAGTGACATCACACCCTTCCACACCCCCCCCCCCCCCAGACAATCACGATGGCTAAGGACCGGTACCCAGAAGAAGCTGGGGAGAAGATGCTGGAGAGGTACCTCCCAGGTGACAGACCATTGAAACAGAGCTAAATATTTTTTTTAACATTAGTTCTATTTTAAGCTTTGAAAATGAAAGATAGCAGCTGATTGGTCTCTATGCACAGATGATCCACATTGTGTGTGCTCCAGTCTTAGGAAATTCCCTTTGGCTTGCAGAAAGTGTGAATGGGCCCTTAGAATGACAGAAGTACCAGTACTCAGGAGTACAGAGGGTGGGAGCAGAGGCATTATCCAAAGAAGATACAAATGACCATAGTACTAATATTCACTAGAATGGATAGTAGACATTACCATAGTACCAGCACCCAGGAGCAAAGTTTGTAGAAACGACCATAGTACTAGTACTTAGTAGTAAGGCTAATTGGAATGACCATAGTACTAGTACTCAGTAGTAAGGATAGTGGTGTATTAGGAATGACCATAGTAATAATACTCAGTAGTATGTATAGCAGGAATGACCAAAGTACTAGTATTCACTACAATGTATAGCAGGAATGAACATAGTACTAGCACTCAGTAGTAAGGATAGTAGCAATGACATTAGCATTATTTAGTAGTAAGGGCAGTAAGAATGACCATAGTACTACTATTCAGAAGCAAGGATAGTAGAAATGACCATAGTACTTAGTAGTAAGGCTAGTTGGAATTACCATAGTACTAGTACTCAATAGTAGAAGGAATGACCATAGTAATAGTATTCAGTAGTATGTATAGCAGGAATGACCAAAGTAATAGTATTCACTACAAAGTATAGCAGGAATGAACATAGTACTAGCACTCGGTAGTAAGGATAGTAGCAATGACCTAATCACCAGTACTTAGCAGAAAGGACAGTAGGACATGGCAATAGTACTAGTATTCAGGAGCAAGGATAGTAGAAATGACCATAGTACCAGTACTTAGTAGTAAGGATAGTGGTGCAGTAGGAATGGCCATAGTAATAATACTCAGTAGTATGTATAGCAGGAATGACCAAAGTACTAGTATTCACTAATATGTACAGCAGGAAGGAACATAGTTGTAGCACTAAGTAGTAAGGATAGTAGCAATGACCATATTACCATTATTTAGTAGTAAGGACATTAAGAATGTCCATAGTACTACTACTCAGAAGCAAGGATAGTATAAATGACCATAGTACTTAGTAGTAAGGCTAGTTGGAATTACCATAGTACTAGTACTCAATAGTAGTAGGACTGACCATAGTAATAGTATTCAGTAGTATGTATAGCAGGAATGACCAAAGTACTAGTATTCACTAATATGTATAGCAAGAATTAACATAGTACTAGCACTCAGTAGTAAGGATAGTGGCAATGACCTAATCCCCAGTACTTAGTAGAAAGGACAGTAGGACATGGCAATAGTACTAGTACTCAGGAGCAAGGCTAGTTGAAATGACCATAGTACTAGTACTAAGTAGTAAGGATAGTAGTAATGACCAAATTACCAGTACTCAGTAGTAACTATAATAGGAATGACCATAATACTAGTACTCATTAATAAGTATAGCAGAAGTTACCATAGTACTACCGTAAAACTCAGTAGTAAGGATAGTAGCAATTTCCATATCACCAGTACTTAGTAGTAAAGACATTAAGAATGACCATAGTACTGGTACCCAGGAGCAAGGATAGTAGAAATTACCATAGTACTTAGTAGTAAGGCTAGTTGGACTTACCATAGTACTAGTACTCAATAGTAAGGAGGATAGTTGCATAGTAGGAATGGCCATAGTAATAGTACTCAGTAGTATGTATAGCAGGAATGACCAAAGCACTAGTATTCCCTAATAAGTATAGCAGGAATGAACATAGTACTAGCACTCAGTAGTAAGGATAGTAGCAATGACCATATTAACATTATTTAGTAGTAAGGACAGTAGGAATGACCATAGTACTAGTACACATTAATAAGTATAGCAGAAATGATCATAGTACTCAATAGTAAGGGTAGTTGTAGTATAGTAGCAATGAGCATAGTACCATTACTCAGTAGTAGTGAAGATGGGGACAGTATAACTATGGGTAGGATATGTGGACAGTACTTGATGGTAAGTATAAGAGGAATTACCAGAGTATTAGTAGCCAGTAAGGACAAAAGTAATGACTATAGTACTAGTCCTCAGTAGTAAGTATAGAAGGAATGACCATAGTACTAGTACACATTAATAAGTATAGCAGAAATGATCATAGTACTCAATAGTAAGGGTAGTTGTAGTATAGTAGCAATGAGCATAGTACCATTACTCAGTAGTAGTGAAGATGGGGACAGTATAACTATGGGTAGGATGTGTGGACAGTACTTGATAGTAAGTATAAGAGGAATTACCATAGTATTAGTAGCCAGTAAGGACAAAAGTAATGACTATAGTCCTAGTCCTCAGTAGTAAGTATAGAAGGAATGTCCATAGTACGAGTTCTTAGTAGTACGAAATGCCCATAGTAGTGAGTAGTAGTAGAAGTATGAGAAGCGGACTCAGTAGATGGGAGTATAATGGAAGGATGATGATGATGATGATGATGGGGATGATGGTGGGCCCGGCCCCCCTGCTCTCCCCTCCTCCAGCCCCGCACACAATAGATCCTCCGGTGATCACACACAGGCACAGAGCGGAGGGTGGCCCCTCCCTCCCCCATCACTCACCGGCTCAGTCCCGGTCAGTCCCGGTCAGTCCCGCTCCCCCGGATCGCACACACCGCAATAATCGTCATTTGAAAACTTCTCCCTCCCAACGTTCAACTTTCTTCCCAGCTGACAATAGCCGCCTCCTCCCCTCCCCGGCCTATCCCCACCCTGTCCGCCCCGCTCGCTCCTCCCTCCCCGCCGTCTCCTAGGAGACGCTTGTGTTGATATGAACGGAGGGCGCCCATTGGCTGAGTTCTGCACACTGAGCTGTCACCGATCCAGGGCAACCTATGTACACCAAGGGGCGGATATGGCGCCCACCTAGACCGCCGCGAGGCTGTGGGTTACCTAGAGATCCCCATTGTCCCCGGTGTGACCCCAAATCCTGTGTAATAAAAGGAACATTTCATTAATAAAATTCTTCCTATTGATATACATTCATTATATGAACACACAATGAGTGCTCTTTATTATAGAACTAACGACAAAACTGCTTCATTTTGGATGGAGTAAGGGAGGGTTATAATCCCTGTTGGGTTGTTTGCCATCTGCGTCCCATTGGGGAGATTTCCCTTCACTTCCTGTCCCATTGAGAGAAAATCTCTACAAACTGAGGGTGTCACCAGATCTAGTGTCCCCATTAGAAGATTTCCCCTCTATTCGTGTTCTAGTGACAACTCAAAATGTGTTTTTGTTTTTTTACTTTCACTCTCTGTGATAATGATAATCAGGACAAATAGAGAAGGTCAATCTCCCCAACGGGGACACAGACAGCAATAAACACCCGTCAGGGATTCTAATCCCTCTCCACTCTGTCCAAAGCAAAAAAAAAAAATCTTGCCTTTACTTTACTTTTGGCTCCACCCAAAAACATAGCTCCCAACTGTCCCTGATTTCGAGGGACTGTCCCTAATTTGGAGCAATGTCCCTCTGTCCTTCTTTCCTCCTCATTTGTCCCTCATGTTGGTCTGATCTATATAGTTGTATATAAAATGCAATTTTAGCTTTTAAAAAATGTTTTCCTTTGCTAAACATTTCATCCAATTTTTAAATTGCTGCATTTATACAGCCAGCCGGTCCCAGCGCTGCGCTGAAGGACACCGTATGACAGGTAAATCTGTCATATTGTGCTAATAAACTAGTACTATATGACATAACCCACCTGGGGGGCCGTATTAAAAAAAAATGTTATAGCGGAATTTTAACCCCCTTCGCGCCGACCGTACGCAAATTTGCGTTCATGCCTTGAAGAGGTTATATCGGGGTCTTTTAGAGCTGGCGGTTGGCTTTTTAGTGATAACAACCAATTCGGCTAAAAGCTGCTCGGCTGTTATCCTAAAGGAGCGAGAGGGGACATCCCCCCTCCCTCCCACCGCCTTCCACCGCTCTTCCCGGGCCTCCCGTCCCACCGGGAGACTCGAGCCACCATCCGGCGCATCTGCCAGCTAGGCTAGGACCAGAACGAAGCTGGATTCTGCTTTGATCGGGTCTCCGGGTCGCTTCCGGTTTACTCGGCTGCCAATGGCGCAGATTTTAAAAAAATGACAGTATTCAGAATCGCCGATTTTTGCAATCTGAATATTTTTAAGTGCAAAGGAGGGATTTGGGGTCTTTCAGACCCCCGATCCCTCCATAAAGAGTACCTGTCACCACCTATTACTGTCACAAGGGATGTTTACATCCTTTGTGACAGCAATAAAAGTGATCAGATTTTTATTTTTTTTTTAAAGGGACAATGTAAAAAAATAAAATTTAATTAAATTTTAAAGTGCTCCTGTCTCCGCGTGCTCACACAGCAAAGAAAACGCATACGTAAGTCGCTCCCGCAAATGTAAACGGTGTTCAAATCACACATGTGGGGTATCGCCGCGATCGTCAGCATGAGAGAAATAATTCTAGGAAAAGACCTCCTCTGTAACTCTAACGTGGTAAACGTTAATTTTTTTTAAAACGTCGTCTATGGAGATTTTTAGGTACCGTCGTTTGTTGCCATTCCACGAGTGTGCGCAATTTTAAAGCATGACGTGTTGGGTATCTATTTACTCGGTGTAACATCATCTTTTTACCAAAAAATTGGGCTAACTTTACTGTTTGTTTGTTTTTTAATTTGTAAAAGTGTCTTTTTTCCAAAAAAAATGACGTTTGAAAGACTGCTGCGCAAATACTGTGTGACATAAAATATTGCAAGGATCGCCATTTTATTCTCTAGGGTCTCTGCTAAAACAATATAGATAATGTTTGGGGGTTCTAAGTAATTTTCTAGCAAAAAATACGGATTTTAACTTATAAGCAACAAATGTCAGAAATACGCTTAGACATGAAAGGGTTAAAGTCCCTTACCCCATATCCATACATAGACATACCTGGGGTAATGTATACAGGAGAAAACTAATGTCTCAAATTATAGGGGAGGGGGAGATATAAACTTTGTGGTTTCTTGTATCTTAGTTGAAATGCTCATTCCTCTGACCCCAATCCCATACCCCTGCAGTGGTAATCTTCTGCTCTTGCAGGGGTTAATAACATACCTGCACCTCACACAGTCACTTGCATAGACATGCGCAGGGGGTGTGCCAGGTGTGTCTGGGCACACCCTAATCACTACGTGTGGTGCCGACTCCCCCTGCTACCTGGGTTTCCCCCCTGTGTTGGTCCCCTCACCCCGTAGTGCTGCTGGCTTCCCTCCTCCCCCCCTTCTGCTGTAGTGGATGTTTCAGGATGGAGAACAGGGGAAGGGGCTGGTAAATATGTAATTTACCAGCCCCTTTCTTTTCTAAATGAACACAGTGAACACACTCACGGTGCTCATTCACACCTGAAGCATAGTAAACTTTGTTTACTATGCTTCAGTTTGTGAATGAACAGGAAGCCACTTAGCACAGAACACTTCCCATTCATTCACTGCCCCATGCAAACGAGGCTGCAGAGAAAGGCACGTGTGTTTGAGCTTTGGGGTGCACACCCTAATGCAATAGGCTGCGCACACCTCATGGTCAGTTGTCAAGAGTACCAGCTATGCTTTCCTTTCTGCCCCCTCCTCCATTCATAGAAGTTGTTCTGTCGAGCGGCAGGGGTGCTCATTAGGGTTGCAGGGTTGCCGTCCCCCTAATCCATGCGTCTGGCCCCTAATCTCCATGCAGGGCGCCAGACGCATGGATTTCAATGGGGTTTTATTGTTTTGTTTTATTTTTAGAAGCACGTGACTAGAGCCGGAGGCTCTAATTGACTTTAAAAATTGTGGGCTCAGGGCGCCATTTTCGAGCACCAGCCGCCACTGGTTCTATCTACAGTCTGTGAATGGAGGAGGCAGACATTTAATTCATCCACCCCTCCGCCATTCATCCTCCACTTGTCACTGATGGAAGTTATATCTAAGAATGAAGGAGAGGGGCAGAAAAGGCAAGTATAGTCGGCACTACATGGCGAATGCCTGTGACAGATCCAGTGACTGTGGGATATAGCAGCAGTGGAAGATTACCATCCCCCAAGGGTATGTAATTGGGGGGGGCGGTAGGCAAAGGGCACAAGATTTCAACTCAGACAGCAGCCCCCTGCACACAGGACACGCTACCCAAAGGAACTATACTGCTACATATGAGAAAAAGAACTCTATTTCTATTATTACTGTTTATGTCATGGACTGAACTCATCCAAATTATATAGCACAGCAAAACGCAGAATAAACACAAGCCTTGCAATCTGAGACTAGATAGCCTAGCAAAAGCAAAACAATGGAGGACGGCATGAGTGAACTACGGCCACGGGGCATTCACAGCCCTGCTTTGTTGTACCTACTAGACCATGTCAGTTGATAGAGCTGCTGGGTGTTCTTATATGCGAGGACCATCACCAATCAGACCTACCTGACCATCACCGATCAGACCTACCTGACATCACCTATCAAACCTACCTGACCATCACCGATCAGACCTACCTGACATCACCTATCAGACCTACCTGACCATCACCGATCAGACTTACCTGACATCACCTATCAGACCATCACCTATCAGACCTACCTGACCATCACCGATCAGATCTACCTGACATCACCTATCAGACCTACCTGACATCACCTATCAGACCTACCTGACATCACCTATCAGCCCTACCTGACCATCACCTATCAGACCTACCTGACCATCACCTATTGGACCTACCTGACCATCACCTATCAGACCTACCTGACCATCACCTATCAGCCCTACCTGACCATCACCTATCAGATGTACCTGACATCACCTATCAGACCTACCTGACCATCACCTATCAGACCTACCTGACATCACCTATCAGACCTACCTGACCATCACCGATCAGACCTACCTGACCATCACCGATCAGACCTACCTGACATCACCTATCAGACCTACCTGACATCACCTATCAGCCCTACCTGACCATCACCTATCAGATGTACCTGACATCACCTATCAGTCCTACCTGACCATCACCTATCAGACCTACCTGACATCACCTATCAGACCTACCTGACCATCACCTATCAGACCTACCTGACCATCACCTATCAGACCTACCTGACCATCACCGATCAGACCTACCTGACCATCACCGATCAGACCTACCTGACATCACCTATCAGAACTACCTGACCATCACCGATCAGACCTACCTGACATCACCTATCAGACCTACCTGACCATCACCTATCAGACCTACCTGACATCACCTATCAGACCTACCTGACCATCACCTATCAGACCTACCTGACCATCACCGATCAGACCTACCTGACCATCACCGATCAGACCTACCTGACCATCACCTATCAGACCTACCTGACATCACCTATCAGACCTACCTGACCATCACCGATCAGACCTACCTGACCATCACCTATCAGACCTACCTGACCATCACCGATCAGACCTACCTGACCATCACCGATCAGACCTACCTGACCATCACCGATCAGGCCTACCTGACATCACCTATCAGACCTAACTGACCATCACCTATCAGACCTACCTGATCATCACCTATCAGACCTGCCTGATCATCACCTATCAGACCTACCTGATCATCACCTATCAGACTTACCTGACCATCACATCCAACAGTTTAAAGTGGAACTTCACTCTCTCAAACAACATTGACTATTTTTAATCCTGATGCTGCTAGCATTAGTAAATAGATAGGAAAGTAAATTATTTTTATTTAAAAAAAAAAAAAAAAAAAATTTCTTCTAGGGATGCACCGATACCGAGTATTTTCTCGTACTCAGGAAAATGTTCCAATACCCGAAACCAGTACTTTGCGGTGCGATTTACACCTATACAAAATGAATGGGCTCAAATCACACTGCAAAGAATCGCATGCAATTTGCACTGCTCCTGTGTAAACCCAGGCTCAAATCACTATGATAAACCTGGGTTCACACAGGAGCTGTGGAGAAACCGCATGCAGTTCGTACAGGAATCGCACTGCAATGATGTCATTCATCCCAGGAGTCTTCAGGAAGGGAGGAGGGGTTTTCTCAGCTAAGTACACCCTCCTGCCTAGATTCCTGAGCTGAGGGCAGATGGATTCCAGGAAGTAAATGAAAGAGTACATGAATCATCTGCCCTTACTTAAGATGGCTGCAGCTAAAAATGCTAGAGGGGTGTTTGTCAAAGTGATTTCTCCGCAAAATAAAGCATGGATGGATGGGGGACTTTGCTTTAAATATTAACCACTTAAAGACCGCCTACCGCAGATATACTGCGGTAGGGCGGCTCTATTGCGCAAAACTACTTACCTGTGTGTCTGGCGCACACTGATTGGCCAGAGGGGGAGCCAATTAGAAGGTCTGGCGATCCGTGGGCCTCTGTGTATCAGATTCCTCAATTCTGCATAGGAACCGATCAGCGCCGCCTCCAAAGAAGATGCGGGGTTGGCCGGGTCCTCAGCAAGCCGCCATTTAACAGTTACCAAGACCACAGCCCAGTAATATTTTATAAAACATGGTAGGGCGAGGCCACCTAGTGTAATTGGCAATTGTAAAGTTGTTTTGGCTGCACAGATGGGCTTTACCATGTGATCACTGTGACCAATCACAGCTAGCAACACAATTATATACAATGGATGGCTTGAAAGGAAGCCATCCATTATTTACAGCTGTCATGTGACCTGCTGTGATTGGTTACAACAGTCATCGGCTGTGTCAGCCAGTGACAGATTGCGCCGCTGTGCGGCCCGGCGGCCGCACGTGGGGTGTGATCCGGAAGGACATCATATGACGTCCACCCAGATCGACGAGAGGCCGGCCTCAGCGTCAATCACCAATAGGCTGGGCTGGAACCGGTTAAGGGGACGTGGCAGGGGGTGTGTGTCCTATGTCTACATACTTTTGCTAACAGGTGTTCCTCGTTCCCATCTCAAAAAGTTGGGAGGTATGATGTCATCCCACACTGGCCAATCAAGATGGCTGAAGACCAGCACCTGGAAGAAGCCAGGTAGAAGATGCAGGAGCTGGTGAGGGACCTCATGGGTGCTGGAGCATAGGAAACCCAACAGGGTTCTAACCATTCCCTATTCTATGCAAAATGAATCTGCTGTAGCTATACCACCATGCAAGTCTGGAACTTCCATAGAAGAGAGCAGTATTTACTGTACTTACTATGGTACATATGGTGGGTATGCTCATTGCCTTCAATTAAGACTACCCATCCACAGAGTCCCCGCAGCAGCCTGTGTTATGAAGTATACTGCGGTGAACACAGAAAGGACAGGACTTGGTACCATTTAGCCAATGCAAGGATATATTTCTTTGTTGAACAGCCTCCTATTAGGCTGAAAGAATGCTGGGGGGTAAGAAGAAGCAGGAACTGTCTGTCTGAACAATTAAAACCTCGTCCTCAAGGAGGATGATGAGAGCTACCAAAGTAAACCTGTACTAAGAAGGCTACAAAGGCTGTTAACCCTGCTTACTAAAAAATGATAATTGTATGGCTGTCATGTAAATCTGATGCCTTCATTATCTTCTGAGTCACTGACCTGGAGCAAATAAGCATATATGAAGTTCAGACTTAACTTGCTGCATGCTGGTTCTGGCTTGGTGATTTAAAAAGTTATGAAGTCAAAGACAGGCATATGTAACGAATACATAAATATCTGGCTCATTTAATAAGATACTGCAAAAAGGAATGGCTTCCAGTAGCATTTTGCAGGCAATCAGGTTGCAGCTTAGCATGAACACCGCCGGTCTCAGTAATGACCACATAGCGTGTGTGAAATAATCTGATGCCAGACAAGTGATACAAAGCTGCTTGGAAGAACAAGATAGGCTAGAGGTGGATTTACTTACTTGAAGGGTACTGAGTCAGGTACACAAAGTACCAAATTGTCAGGAAGTTTCCAGCCCGGCTGGGTCATCCCTAGTTAGTTGAACTGGTGGCACTTATTTGACAATCTAATAGTGATCATGGGGTGGGAGGGATGGTGTCAGGAATGGTCTGCCTGAGACAGACAAACTCTTGTAAGCTTGCAGAGACTAATCCATCACACATGTCCATATGTCTGTGCATAGTCTAAGGATGTGAATAATAGTCTTAGGAAATTTATCATGGAAACAGAAGGATCAGAGTAATTATATGTGATGCATTTAATATAACTGACTGAGTTGCTAAAGGAATCTATGTTGCTTTACTTTCATATAAAGGTTTGTATACAGCAGCATTGCAGGATGTTTCACATGAAATGTCAAACTTATTTTGCATGAGATGCTGCTCAAACTGACCTACTGCTAATGTAATGTGTGGCCTCAGTCAGCACTATTCCAGCCACGCTCCTTGACATGTTTCGCCACGCTCCTTGACATGTTTCGCCACGCTCCTTGACATGTTTTGCCCCGCCCACTGGGGCTTGGTCAATTAAAATTGTCTATTAAAAATGAGCAATGTACAATTTCCCTAGAATTTCAATAATATTACTTGTCATTTTTCAGTGTGCCCCCTTATATCACGTGTCTCCATTAGAGTCCCCCCCTACATCAATTGTGTCCATAAGCGTGCCCCGTTACATCAGGTGTCCCCATCAGAGTGCCCACCTACATCATGTGAGCTCATCAGAGTGCCCCTTTACATCATGTCCCCATTAGAGTGCCCCTTTACATCATATGTGCCCATCAGAGTGACCCCTTACATCAGGTGTCCCCATCAGAGTGCCTCTTTGCATCATGTGAGCCCATCAGAGTGCCCCTTTACATCATGTACCCATTAGAGTGCCCCTTTACATCATATGTGCCCATCAGAGTGCCCCCTTACATCAGGTGTCCCCATCAGAGTGCCTCTTTACATCATGTGTGCCCATCAGAATGCCCCGTTACATCAGCTATCCACATCAGAGTGCCCCTTTACATCGTGTCCCCATTAGAGTGCCCCTTTACATCATATGTGCCCATCAGGGTACCCCCTTACATCAGGTGTCCCCATCAGAGTGCCTCTTTACATCATGTGTGCCCATCAGAATGCCCCGTTACATCAGCTATCCACATCAGAGTGCCTCCTTACATCATGTGTGTCCATCAGAGTGCCCCCTAACATAGCTGGGCAGGCAGGAGGTGGAGCCGGTTGCAGGTCTGGAAAGAGGAAAGTCCACTTCCATTCTCCTGTGATGCTTGGCATGCATGTGACGTCACTGGTTGTTAGGATGACAGTGGTTGCTGTTAAGATGACACAGGGAGAATTGTCGTTTTTAATTGTGACCTAGAGAGGAAGGGGGGGTCTCATTGAAGGGTAGACATGTGTGGTTAGTTTTGTACGAATCGAAAATTCGTATGAATTACCAAAAATTTGTACATTCGGAAGCATCCGAAATACGAATTTCTATGCTTCCGAATTGTATACAAATACGAAATTTTGTTGACGAATTTCGGATCAAAATTCCGTTGCAACGGAAACGTGACTGGTGTTTTGTAATAGGTATTTATGTTTTCTTCTGCTGCTGAGTGAGGGTTGGGAAAATTACCTTTTTTAATATGGGAGTGGGAGACTGGTACTGGTAGTCGATGGGAGATTCAGAATCGGACCAAATAAGAATGTTCGTTAATATCGTTTTATTATTGTCATAATAATTAAAATTATTCGTTATGATGAAAAACCCAGGAAGTCAGCACAGCTCAGGGATGGTGGGAGCCCCTCATAATGAGCACAGCAGGGGTATAGCCCCAGGAGGAAGTCAGCACAGCACAGGGATGGTGGGAGCCCCCCATAATGAGCACAGCGGGGGTACAAACCCAGGAAGTCAGCACAGCACAGGGATGGTGGGAGCCCCTCACAATGAGCATAACGAGTCGACGACTGCCATATTGAGAAAGGTATTCTTTGCTTTTTAAATTCATCATAACGAATGTTGGTAATTGTTACGAAGAGTTAACGAACCTAACGAAAATTTGTATTTCGTACGAATCCAAACTGAATTTCGGACACGAATTATGAAATACGAATTAACGGCTAATGCGAAACGGAATGAAACGAAACAAATTTATTGATGGCGCACTTGTCTATTGAAGAGTTTGCTAGGGTTTTCTTGTACAATAAAGTCTGATCAATTTTAACACATTTGCTGAGTGTTATTGAATTTGCCCTTTTCTTCTTTTTTGTTAATTGTAATTATTGTAGCACCCTGGAGTTTAGGCAGGGTTGCTCCTCACAAATTTACTTGCCAAGAATAATTATCCTGGTTGATTGTTTTAGATCTATTGATTTCTCCTTAAGTTTGGCCTTGTTGCCCTTTTCTCTTCTACCACTAGGTGGCCGGGTACTTGGTGGTACTAGATATGAGAAGGGCAACACAAGGTCAGATTATGGGTATATGGTACATCTCAGCCAATGGGCAGGGGTTTTCTTGAATCCCTTGGCCTGCTGGGAGAACCTATATATTTGGGTGGAATCAGGTGATCAGTGTTCTGTGCCACCCGAATGGCTGTCTGGGTAGATGTGTGTTGTACTGGCCTGGGCTGCTGGGCCAGAGATGGGGCCTATCCTGGGCACATCTGGCTGCTAGGCTGTCTGAGGGCCTATCCAGAAGAAAGAGAGCAGCATCGTGGTCGGAGGTAGAGGGGAAGCTGTCACCAGTAAGGGACTATCTGCCTTATTACCAGGGACCACAGTGAGTAACTGAAGCAAGTACCGGAGCAGCATTCTCAACAACCGGGGACGGTGAAGAATCTGAAAACTTCAGTGGGTATCAAGCCAGGGACACAGCCAGCGGAGGTGATGCTTGCAGAGCAGCCTTGTGTGTCAAGCCAGGTACCGAGCAGACCAGTGGGGTGAAGCTTGGGAGGTATCTAATGGCGCATACACATGAGCAGACTTTACGGCAGACTTTGCCCGGCGGACTTTTCGACGGACTTTATGACGGACTTTCTGAATGAACGGACTTGCCTACACACAATCCACCAAAGTCCGTCGAATTCGTACGTGATGACGTACAACCGGACTAAAACAAGGAAGTTCATAGCCAGTAGCCAATAGCTGCCCTAGCGTGGCTTTTTGTCTGTCGAACTAGCATACAGATGAGCAGACTTTTCGACCGGACTCGAGTTCGACGGATAGCTTTAAAACATGTTTCAAATCTAAGTCCGTCCAACTTTTGAGAAAACAAAGTCCGCTGGAGCCCACACACGATCAAATTGTCCGCCGAAATTCCGTCCGCCGGGCAAAGTCTGCTGTAAAGTCCGCTCGTGTGTACGCGGCATTAAGTGCCAAGCTAGAGACCCAGCAGAGAGGTGGGGGTGACACTTGAGGAAGATACTAACATGAAGATTGGAGGAGCTCAAGGGATTCAGTGGCAGTGAATCAGTGGTCTAGTGAGAGACTAGGAGCTCAGTGTGCTAAAGAACTACTAGGAGCGATTGTAGTGAAAGTGAAAGAACTGTTACGTTTGTGTTGCCATAGAAGACAGCATTCCTGCACCTGCAGATGTGGTGTCTTGCTGGATGCCTTTCCCTGCATGGCTGTCCTCCTATTGAAGTCTCAGAGTCTGCCAATTAATCTTGCAACTCCCCCAAAAAAGTTTGTTAAGAGAAATAAACTTTCTTTTGCATTTAAGAAGTGTCTGGAGCCCAATAACTTTAACTACTCTGCACCCACCATGCCTCACAACCCACTACATACAGAAGGATGTCAGATATCTCTGGCCCTGGAGGTTCTCATTAGATCAAAGGAGGCCTGGGACCTTGCTACGTTATTATTGTAGGTAATGCACCCCACAGATTAGAGCAGCCTTTTCGAGCTTTGCAGCACAGAGAGGAACCCTTGAAATAACTTTCCAGGCTCAATGAACCCGTGCTAAAAATGACTATATTTAAAACTCATGATATATTAGTGTGATGGTCAGTGAGATGAATGCTCCTTACACTTGTGGTCATTGGGAAGAATTACCTCCTTGCAGATAGCTAAAGGACCAGTGGTGTCAGTGAGAACTTATCTAAGAGGCAGAAATTGCTCAAGGACCCCTAGCGACCTCTAGCAACCTCTTGTTCCATGGAACCCTGGTTGAGAAACCCTGGATTAGAGGGTAAATGCAGGCATGTGGCTAATGCCTTCTTTTTATTTTTTTAATTGATTATTTAATATTATCTTTTTATTCAAATATTTCATATTTACATTTGCAGTCAGTAGGGGAAGCCCCAAGTTCCTTTTCACATATTTACCAGGCAAATATTAATGCAGTATTTAAGCCTTTTAAAACACCTTCAAACCCCCTGTATTGTGTGTGTGTATATATATATATATATATATATATATATATATATATATATATATATATGTGCTGCCAGCATTGCTGCAGAGGTTGAAGAGGTGGGGGGGTCAGCCTGTCAGTGATCAGACCATATACCGCACACTGCATCAAATTGGTCTGCATGGCTGTCATCCCAGAAGGAAGCCTCTTCTAAAGATGATGCATAAGAAAGCCCTCAAACAGTTTGCTGAACAAAAGCAGACTAAGGACATGGATTACTGGAACCATGTCCTGTGGTCTGATGAGACCAAGATAAACTTATTTGGTTCAGATGGTGTCAAGCATGTGTGGCGACAACCAGGTGAGGAGTGCAAAGACAAGTGTGTCTTGGCTACAGTCAAGCATTGTGGTGGGAGTGTCATGGTCTGGGGCTGCATGAGTGCTGCCGGCATTGGGGAGCTACAGTTCATTGAGGGAACCATGAATGCCAACATGTACTGTGACATACTGAAGCAGAGCATGATCCCCTCCCTTTGGAGACTGGGCCGCAGGGAAGTATTCCAACATGATAACGACCCCAAACACACCTCAAAGATGACCACTGCCTTGCTAAAAAAGCTGAGGGTAAAGGTGATGGACTGGCCAAGCATGTCTCCAGACCTAAACCCTATTGAGCATCTGTGGGGCATCCTCAAACGTAAGGTGGAGGAGCGCAAGGTCTCTAAACATCCACCAGCTGGGTGATGCCGTCATGGAGCAGTGGAGGAGGACTCCAGTGGGAACCTGTGAAGCTCTGGTGAACTCCATGCCCAAAAGAGTATGTACTAGAAAGTATTGGTGGCCACACAAAATATTGACACTTTGGGCCCAATTTGGACATTTTTACTTAGGGGTGTACTCACTTTTGTTGCCAGCGGTTTAGACATTAATGGCTGTGTGTTGTGTTGTGTTATTTTGAGGGAACAGCAAATTTACATTGTTATACAAGCTGTACACTCACTACTGTACATTGTAGCCAAGTGTCATTTCTTCAGTGTTGTCACATGAAAAGATAGAATAAAATATTTACAAAAATGTGAGGGGTGTACTGACTTATGTGAGATACTGTAGATAAAACAGATATGAAAGCAAGCACATAGGGCTAGGGATATATATATATATATATATATATATATATATATATATATATATATATATATATATATATATATATATATATATAAAAGCGAATTCTAATTAAAAGTGGTATCGTGCCCATCAATGCAGCCTCACTGTGCCCATTTGCAGCCTCACTGTGCCCAATTGGAGCCTCATCAGTGCCCATCAGTGCAGCCTCACTGCGCCCATCTGCAGCTTTATTAGTGCCCATCAATGCAGCCTCACTGTGCCCATCTGCAGCCTCACTGTGCCATCAATGTAGCCTCACTGTGCCCATCTGCAGCCTCACTTTGCCCATCAATACAGTGGCACTGTGCCCATCTGCAGCCTCACTGTGCCCATCAAATGCAGCCTCACTGTGCCCATCAATGCAGCCTCATCAGTGCCCATCTGCAGTCTCACTGTGCCCATTTGCAGCCTCACAGTGCCATCAATACAGGCTCACTGTGCCCATCTGCAGCCTCATTGTGCCCATTTGCAGCCTCACTGTGCCATCAATGTAGAGTCACTGTGCCCATCTGCAGCCTCACTGTGCCATCAATGCAGCCTCACTGTGCCAATGAATGCAGCCCCACTGTGCCCATTAAATGCAGCCTCACTGTGCCCATCAGTGCAGCCTCACTGTGCTCATCTGCAGCCTCATCAGTGCCCATCTGCAGCCTCACTTTGCCCATCAATACAGCCGCACTGTGCCCATCTGCAGCCTCACTGTGCCCATCAAATGCAGCCTTACTGTGCCCATCAATGCAGCCTCATCAGTGCCCATCTGCAGTCTCACTGTGCCCATTTGCAGCCTCACTGTGCCATCAATTCAGGCTCACTGTGCCCATCTGCAGCCTCATTGTGCCCATTTGCAGCCTCACTGTGCCATCAATGTAGAGTCACTGTGCCCATCTGCAGCCTCACTGTGCCATCAATGCAGCCTCACTGTGCCAATGAATGCAGCCTCACTGTGCCCATCAATGCTGTGCTCATCTGCAGCCTCATCAATGCCCATCTGCAGTCTCACTGTGCCCATTTGCAGCCTCAATATGCCATCAATGAAGCCTCACTGTGCCGATTTGCAGCCTCACTGTGCCCATCTGCAGCCTCACTGTGCCATCAATGCAGCCTTACTGTGCCCATCTGCAGTCTCACTGTGCCATCAATGAAACCTCACTGTACCATCAACGCAGAGTCACTGTGCCCATCTGCAGTCTCACTGTGCCATCAATGAAGCCTCACTGTGCCATAAATGCAGAGTCACTGTGCCCATCTGCAGCCTTGCCAGTGCCTGGATTAAAATACTCTCGCTGTGTCATTGAACTTTCTTATGTTTTTTTAGCACAGTAGCACTTGCGGAAGGAACTTCTGAAAGGAACTTTCCAATTAGACATTTATGCCTATTTGCACGTTATTTTTGAGCTTTCACTGGCTACATGGTTGTTACTAATTTGCATTGTTTGATTCATTTTGCACTTATCTTTTATGCACAGCATTTGCACTTTATTGTATTCATCCAGGCCTGTCAGCACTGTGGTATCAATACAGCCGCATTGTGCCCATCTGCAGCCTCACTGTGCCCATTAAATGCAGCCTCACTGTGCCCATCAGTGCAGCCTCACTGTGCTCATCTGCAGCCTCATCAGTGCCATCTGCAGCCTCACTTTGCCCATCAATACAGCCGCACTGTGCCCATCTGCAGCCTCACTGTGCCCATCAAATGCAGCCTCACTGTGCCCATCAATGCAGCCTCATCAGTGCCCATCTGCAGTCTCACTGTGCCCATTTGCAGCCTCACTGTGCCATCAATACAGGCTCACTGTGCCCATCTGCAGCCTCATTGTGCCCGTTTGCAGCCTCACTGCGCCATCAATGTAGAGTCACTGTGCCCATCTGCAGCCTCACTGTGCCATCAATGCAGCCTCACTGTGCCAATGAATGCAGCCTCACTGTGCCCATTAAATGCAGCCTCACTGTGCCCATCAATGCTGTGCTCATCTGCAGCCTCATCAATGCCCATCTGCAGCCTCAATGTGCCATCAATGCAGCCTCACTGTGCCGATTTGCAGCCTCACTGTGCCCATCTGCAGCCTCACTGTGCCATCAATGCAGCCTTACTGTGCCCATCTGCAGTCTCACTGTGCCATCAATAAAGCCTCACTGTGCCATCAATGCAGAGTCACTGTGCCCATCTGCAGCCTCGCCAGTGCCTGGATTACAATACTCCCGCTGTGTCATTGAACTTTCTTATGTTTTTTTAGCACAGTAGCACTTGCGGAAGGAACTTCTGAAAGGAACTTTCCAATTAGACATTTATGCCTATTTGCACATTATTTTTGAGCTTTCACTGGCTACATGCTTGTTACTAATTTGCATTGTTTGATTCATTTTGCACTTATCTTTTATGCACAGCATTTGCACTTTATTGTATTCATCCAGGTCTGCCAGCACTGTGGTATCTATACCCTTTTTTTCATTTTTTTTACCTTTTGTCATGTACAGCAGCGGCAAGCCTAATCATTAATTAGCACCTTTAGCGCAGGGGGATTGATTCTTTACGTGGTAGCCAATCGGCTTCTATCTTCAAGTTGTTCAATTAAGCTGGAAGCGGATTGGTTTCTATGCAGAGCTGCACCAGATTTTGCACTCTCCAATTTTAGTAAATCTTCTCCTGCATGTGCAGAGCTCTGTAAAAGATTGCTTTGTTGTTATGCCTTGTTTTTACTTGGAAAGGAAAATCTACTAAAAATGATTGAAACAGAAACAGTAGTTTTGTGTTGTATGACGGTTCACTTCGAGGCACCTTCATGGGACTGGAGACAAACTCACCTTACAACAATCCAGGTAGCAAATTACACCATAATTCAGCTCTAAAGGGGTGATATATCCAATAACAATGGTGGTAACATGTAATCTGTAGCCTTTTCTAAAGCATATCAAAGTATGCATGCAGAAGTCATTTACAAGTGTCATGAAGGAATGTTGGAAGGCGTGCTAGCAGTGTCATGTCTTTGTGTGATAATCAGTAGAGCCTTCTCACATCTGTGTTATGTGTTTGCATGCAAGGGATGATATCTTATCTCTCTGTTGATTTTTTTTTCTTTTTGGTTCAACTGAGCTGGTTTTAAATATAAGTAGAGTGCCCAATTACATTGCTTGATAAGGAAATACAAAAACATGTAAGAAAAAAAAAAAGAGATAACTTTAAAAGGAGAACTACAGTAAACTCTAATTTTATCAAAGTAGCCCGTAAGCCGGGTAACCCCCCAACCCCCCCCCCCCACCCCACCCCCCGCTCCAAAGATATCAGAAAACCATGATTTATTTTTTTTTGTGAAAAATCATTTTTAGGTTCCTCCTCAGCATGGTGGAAAGTAAAAATGTAGGTGACACCTTTCATGTGGCTAATTGAATATGTCTGTTAAGGATGAGCTCCGGCGTGTTCGCATGCTGAACGTCCCGAGTACGCCTGGAAATCGGAACGGCGCAGTGCTAATCACAATCAGTGAGACATTTCCGAATGTGCGACTGCAGAGATCGGGAAATGTCTCCCTACCTGTGATTAGCGCTGCGCCGACTTCCTGTCGGGCTCGGCACGTTCAGCATGCGAACACGCCGGAGCTCATCCTTAATGTCTGTCAGGAGTCCTGTATGTGCATTTAGGCCCTTTCACACTTGTGCAACTTCAAAGTCGTGTGATTTTGACAAGACAGCTGTACGACTGTGGATCTGACTTGCGACTTGAAGTCCGACTTCAATAAACAGGGATCCAACTTTGATCCCCAACAATACTAGACACTGTCTGGTGTAAATCTTTAGGGGGATCTCCACGAACTTTAGGGGGAACTCCATGTAAAAAAAAAACGGCATGGGTTCCCCCTCCAAGAACATACCAGGTCCTTCGGTCTGGCATGGATTTTAAGGGGAACCCCCACGCCAAAAAAACGGCTTGGGGGTCGCCCCAAAATCCATACCAGACCCTTATCCAAACACAGCCCGGCAGGTCAGGAAAGGGGGTGGGGACGAGCAAGCACCCCCCCCCTCCTGAACCATACCAGGCCCCATACCCTCAACATGGGGGGGTGGGTGCTTTGGGGAAGGGGTGACTCTGTGCCCCCCACCCCAAGTCACCTTGTCCCCATGTTGATGAGGACAAGGGCCACTGACCTTTGGTTGTCGGGGTCTGCAGGTAGTGGGGCTTATCGGAATCTGGAAGCCCCCTTTAACAAGGAGGCCTCCAGATCCCTGCCCCCCACCCTATGTGAATGAGTATCGGGTACATTATACCCCTACCCATTCATCTAAAAAAGTGTCAAAAATAAAACACAGTACACATGTTTTTAAAGTAATTCATCAGGTCGCAGGCAGCTTCGGCTTCCCGCTGTGTCTCCTCCTCGGTAGCTTCCCCCCGCTCCTGGTCAGCCAATACAATCGCTCCTTCTCTCAGCCAATTGGGTCTTAAGACCCACTTCCTGATTGGCCAGGAGGAGATCAGGAAAACAATAGCGAATATTAATTCGCTATTGCCAAAAAAGTGGGTTGGCTCTGGGAGCAGTGCTCTGCGCCCTGAGTCCACCCTTTTTAAAGCCAATTAGAGCCTCAAGCTCTAATCAAGTGCTTAAAAAAAAAAAACATTGAAATCTATGCGTCCGGCGCCCTGCATGTCATTTAGGGGCCAGGTGCATGGATTAGGTGGGCAGCGGGCCCGTGTGTTCCAAATGGAGCGGCAGCCCCTGCCAGAATGTTACCTGGGGCCCCAGACTCCAGGGGGATCTATGGGAATGCTAAAAAAAAATCTATACTCTAGTGCTCTTCCTACTAAGTGAATTTCAGCTTTAGGCCTCCTTCACACGATCGGACCGTTCAGGTCCGCCTGTCAGTTTTTATGGCGGACCTGAACGGGCGCTCCATGTTAGTCTATGGAGCGTCGGATGTCAGCGGAGACATGTCCGCTGACATCCGACCCGGTCCGACCCGCTAAAAGCAGATGGATGGCTCTACGTCCAGGTCCGTCGCTGGCGGATTGGATCGGGTGAGATCTGATGAAAACGGACATGCTGTCCGTTTTCATCCGATCCCTCCATAGGCGGTAGCAGCGCCTGACAAGCCCCTCCCCGCTCAGTGAGCAGAGAGGGACCTGTCATCCGCCGGCTCAGCGGAGATCAACGGACTGATCTCCCGCTGAGCCGGCGGACCGAGGCGGACTCCATAGAAACGGAGTCCGCCTCGTGTGAAAGGGGCCTGACTAGTCTTTCGAGCCCTTCTAGGCAATTTTGTTGCATTACTGCAACATACAGCAATGCCATATACATGCATTGGTTTTGCCATTAATTTCGAATGCCATCCATAGCACTAAGGCAACACACATGCAATTTTTTTCAGAAGGTGATTGGTGATGGCAGAGAGTATACTGCTACATTAAAAATTCAAAACTTCAAACACTGTTCAAATTCTACATAAATAAATGGATGTTTTGCAAACTCATGTCAGAAGCAAAACACAAATACCTTTGTACAGCGACCATTAAAAAAAAGCATTTGTTACCCCAACATTTCATATTCATTTCATATATTTTTTTAAAGATAAACACTTCAAATTCCTGATATGTTCCTGCTGTACCATGTACTTGTATGAGAAAGTATCCTGTTCTCTTTGTATTGCTTCCTTTATGTGAAATCCCTGGTGTTCCTGCCTGACCACACTAAGCAAGAGAGCATATCGTGGTCAGTTCTCTAGCTATGCTGGGAACTCGGTGTACTCTCCTCCAATGATCAGACTTGTCCTGACATGCCCCTGTTGCACAACCATTAACCACTTAAAGACCAGCCTCGTTTTGAGATTTTGGTGTTTACATGTTATACCAAGTAAATTGATACCCAACATGTCACGCTTCAAAATTGCGCCCGCTCGTGGAATGGCGTCAAACTTTTACCCTCAAAAATCTCCATAGGCGACATTTAAAAAATTCGACAGGTTGCATGTTTTCAGTTACAGAGGAGGTCTAGGGCTAGCATTATTGCTCTCACTCTACCAATCGCAGCGATACCTCACATGTGTGGTTTGGCCACCATTTCCATATGTGGGCGCTACTCACGTATGCATTCGCTTCTGCGCGCGACCTCGTCGGAATGGGGCGTTTTTGAAAAATGTATTTATATTTTATTTATTTTACTTGATTTTATTTATTTTTACACTGTTTTTTTTTTTTTCATTGGGTCACTTTTATTCCTATTACAAGGAATGTAAACATCCCTTGTAATAGAAAAAAGCATGACAGGTCCTCTTAAATATGAGATCTGGGGTCAAAAAGTCCTCAGATCTCATATTTGGACTTGAATGCAATAAAAAAAATAGTCATTTGAAAAAATGACATTGAAAAAATGTGCCTTTAAGATGTATGGGCGGAAGTGACGTTTTGACGTCACTTCCGCCCTGCTATAGTATGGAGACGGGTGGGGGCCATCTTCCCCTCACTCGTCTCCATACCAAGGAAGGAGACAGACTTGATCGCCTCCGCCGCTGCTGACGGCTCCGGTAGGCAGGGGAGGGCACCGGATCGTGGCGGGAGGGGGGGGGGCCCTCTCCCGCCACCGATAAAAAAATGATCTCGCAGCGAATCCGCCGCAGAGACCACTTTTATCTTGTAACCGACCGCCGGCCGAACACGGGGATACCGGGGCTATGGCAGCTAGCTGCTGCGATAACAACGATATCCGCCCCCAAAGTATGGATGTACATCGGCGTGCGGTGGTCGGCAAGTGGTTAACTGGCAAGCTCAGTGGGCTGCTGTTTCTCCTCCCCCCAGCTCTTATGCAGCTGAGAACAGAGGGAATGTGATCACTTATAAAAAAAAGGGGAAAAAGATGTTTATAATGTATTTTTTTTTATATCTATACAAAAATGTTTTTCATTTCTATTTTAAGCTGAATAGGTTGTTTTACAAGGTGATCTTTTACAATCACTTTAGGTATGTTCTCATTAAACTTGTGGAGGCCAGTGAACTGAAAACATACCAGGACTGTAGTTAATCCACCACCGTGTAAACAAATGTGGTTTACACTCTTAGTAGATGCAATACAATAACTTAGCTTTCAAACTCGGGAGATCAGTGCTGGTAGTTCTCGTCACAGAGATCCCAGCACTATGATCCCCGACCTAAATAACAGCTATTATATGGCTGACGTGTTGGTGATAGATTGCCTTGATCCATTTGGTTGTTTTTCTATTGAAATCTGTCAGAAAGTGGCTGTAATAGCAGGAAGTTTGCTGTGTGTAGCCAGCATTAGGACCCAATCACACTAATCCTGTAAGCTCAACCTTGTTTACATACTCCCCTCTCCTGTGCTGGGAACCTCAGCATTGAAACCAACCGGTTAGCCATTTAGAGAGACACTGTGATCAGCTATGTTTAATTTTTCTTCTTTTCCACCAAAATAGACCACAATGTCTTCCTGATCCTCATCCTTCTATCATAAATATGATCTGAGCATTCATGTTTATGGCACAATCCTATGGAAAGATCACAGGTTTATGATTTTTTTTTTCTTTCTTTCCCTACATTTTGATGAGACTGGATTTTTTTGGCATATAATGCAATGACTTTATCCTGGTATTTTTGTCTTGGTTTTTCTGCAAGAAAATAATGTATCCTCCTTGTTAAAGGAATGGTCCAGAGTTTACATCTGTAGTGGTTGGGTTCCTGATGAAGTGACGTGTTTGCACTAGTAGAATGCTGAAAGATTGAGGTGTCGGAGTAATTCTGGACATTAGAGGTGTGTCTGTTATTGTTATATTTGGTTACTAGAGAGATTGATTTATTAGTGTGTTTGACAGAGATGAGCTGAGGCATCTGGAGTCATTTGTATTGTTTGTCAGTTAATGAGGAAGAAACATTTCATCATACAGATAAACAAAAAGCACACTCAAATTCCATTATGGGTTCTGTCTGCAATTAGAAGGATTAGCTGAACAAGCAACAAAGTAGCTGCAAGTCATGTCGATTCATCCATATCTATCCCTGGATACTCCTCATTTTAAAGTATTTTAACTCTACTAGAGCTGGTAAAGAAAAAGCAAAAGTAGGAAGTGAATGCAACAAAGACATCAGTTAGGGTCGGTTCACACTAGAACGACTTGGGATCCGACTTGTAAGCCCTCAAGTCGCCCCAAGAAGAGATTTGCATTACAGTGAATGAGAGCGTCTTAATTTACACTACTGAAGTCGCTCCGACTTCAGAAAAGGTTCCTGTACTACTTCAATCCGACTTCTAGGCGACCTGTTCCCATAGAATTCAATGGAAGTCGCCTCCAAGTCGGATCTCCATCTATATTGAAGCGACTTTACAGGAAAAGAAATTAGTTTACCCAGGCAAACCCCTCCCAGAGAGCTGATTATTCTGTGATTGGCCACAGCCAAAGTCGCCTGTCCTGGAGGCGACTTGAAGTCGCGTTGTAAGCTGCTTAAAGTCGCGCTGAAGTCACGTTGAAGCCGCGTTGAAGCCGCCTTGCAAAGTCGCGCCGAAGTCGTGTTGCCCCTGTGTGAATCGAGCCTAACACAGATGACAATAGAAAAGGCACAAATGTACTATATCACTGAAAGCATGCAGCCATTCTTTGTCCATTAATTGTTTATTTCAGAGGAGATTCTAGCATATTCCAATATAAAGGCTATAGTTGCATTTTGGTCTCCAGGTTGGATGTATGGTTGCCAGTGCCACCTTATCCCTTTAATCCCGAACACATATTAATTACACAGGTTCTGTGGCTGATTAAGGTGGTAATTAAACTCACTTGGTGCCTTATCTGCATTTAATTAGCCTCCGAACCTGTGTAATTCAAAGGTGTTCAGGTTTAAAGGGATGAGGTGGCAACTCTAGTTGGATGGGCCCAATGTTTTCACTGCACCGTTACATCTGAAGGGGGATCTGAGAATGTCTTTATGTGAGGAGGATCATAGAATGGCCATGGATGGGCAAAGTCTACAGGAGAACAATGAGCTGGGAAACATCTGCCTATCCTTGGCTCCAGCTGGACCTGCCATGCAGTATCTTGTGACCCAGCCAAGGGCACTTGTGCAGTGCAGTATTTCCTCCCTTTTTTTCTGTGTGAAGGAGAATAGATCAAGAAGGATCAGCACAGAGTTCAAAGCATATAACATTGGGCTGTCAAATCAGCAGCAATATTGAACAATGTTTGACCATCCATGAAGCAATCAACTAAAATGGGGTCAACAGAGGCAGAGCCAAACTCACCCTAAGAACCTGATGACACGGAACCTCAGACTAGGGCATAGGGGCATATGGTGTAACTGAGGTACAGTAAGCATTGATAATGGGTCAGATTCTTGTCTACATGCTTATTGCTCTATTCAGGGCCTTGTCTGTCACAGAGAAACTTATGAGTCTTTAATCTATACCAGTGATGGCAAACCTTGGCACCCCAGATGTTTTGGAACTACATTTCCCATGACGCTCATGCACTCTGCAGTGGGGTTGAGCGTCATGAGAAATGTAGTTCCAAAACATCTGGGGTGCCAAGGTTTGCCATCACTGATCCATACTGTAGCTCAAAGCCATCTGTACAGTAGTGACATCCTTTACTTTTAGGAACTACCTTCAAAGTCTTGTGGGAATGTGTGCACATTCCTGGTGACATGTCTGCAGGCATTCTTCTGCAGCAAACAGGTTCCCAAGAGACTCAAACCACAAGCTACAAAGGCAAGTCTTAAGTCCTCTGACCTAAAGTCTTAAGTCCTCTAATCAACCAAATAACCAACTTTGAGCAGCCAGCATTTCCTAAGATCCTCTGCCTGAGTATACAAAGGTCTCTCTCCTGCGCTCAAATGGTGAACTGAGAGATGTACAGTGTAGGAATTCCTCCCTGGAGGCAGTGGCCTTGCTGCCCCTTGAGGACAATGGGTATTCTTATGGACTGCAAAACAACAAGAAAAGGGCGCACTGACCTAGCCCATTACAACAATACATTTTATTTCAGAATAAAACCAACAATTGTTATATTTATAAACGCATAACATATGCGCATGTCATAGCAAGTGAAACAAATCGCCTTCAGGTCTGCTGCGTTCTACCAATAGTGAGGGAAGAGCAGGAGGCCTCCGTGGTGGCTGCTGCGTTTCAAGGGCGAACCCTCTTCGTTAGAGCCAAAGTTGTGAATCAGATTGCATCACCCTGGTTTTCTTAGGAGGAGTCTGCTGGATATATCTCTTTACCACAGCCACAGGAGTCAGGCCACAGAACCTTTATGAGAAAGGTCTTGGCTTACTTCCTTGTTTAGTAATGTCAGAGGCTTTCATACGAATAGCCATAACAGACAGACATATTTAACATAAAAATAACATACAGTACCCGTCTTTTTTGAACAAAGCCTAGTACACATTAATAGTTTTCTGAAAAAAAAAAAAAACCTGGAAGAGCTGCTGTACTAACCATGCGATGTTGGTAAAGCAATCCCCCTGCTGTGCTATTGTGTTCTGACAGGGGGATACCCCCCCCCCCGTCAGAACACTCCAGTCAGCGCTCTGAGCCATTGGCTAAGAATGCTGATCGGGAGCCGATCGGCAGACCTTCTTTGGTCATGCCCCTTCGACAGAAGCTTCTGTCGGACCAGCTGCAGTTCTCACACAGGCCGAATGTGGGATGGCTTCTTTTGAACTGGTCGATGCCGCCTGACATTCGGCTCATATGTACTAAGCCAGGGGTCTTCAAACTACGGCCCTCCAGTTGTTCAGGAACTACAATTCCCATCATGCCTAGTCATGTCTGTGAATGTCAGAGTTTTACAATGCCTCATGGGACATGTAGTTCTGCAACAGCTGGAGGGCCGTACTTTGAGGATCGCTGTACTAAGCTTAAGACAGGCCATACATGGTGTGAATTTATGCTGACAGGGGAATCCCTTCTGCTGAGCAATTGTCTGCACCCAGCGGGGCGGTGGGGGTAAGCCGCCCCCGCTGGGAGAAGACATTGATTATCGCTAGCGGCTATAGCAGCCACTACCGATAATCCTAAGAGTATCCGGCAGGCTGGTTGTACCAAAGTTGATCAATCGATCAACTTGGTACATTCAGCCAGCCCATTAATGGTTCGAATCTTGGCCAGTTCAGCAGGAGATTTGAACTGCGTATGGCCGGCCTAAATGTAAAAATAGAACTGTGGGGGGGAACAATCCCAATAGCAGTCATAAAGTCACTATGAAGGCCATGGGGTGAAGGAGGGTTTCCCACAAAATCTGGAAGTCTGTACCCCTTCCTTCAACCCTGCTATTGGAATAGGCACCTTTTCACTGTTCAGGGTATTGATGACTAACTTCTTGTAGCAAAGGTTATAAAGAATTGATGAAGAAAGGAGGCCCAGAGAATTATGCAACAGATAGAGTTTAACGCTTGTGCACGTTCTTGTATGTTTATGAAAAAGATTATTGAATGTCATCACAAATAAATTAAATAATTTCATTGTAATTACCCATGTGCATCTTTCCTATGCAAGTTATAAATTGATCTGAGCAGTTGCCATTTTTGCTTTATTATAGACAATATCTATAAAAAATGATCTGCCCATAGCTACCAGTCACTTTCTTCATGGTTCTCTGATAAGTGAACAATTACACTGTCAAGCCTCGTACACACGAACGGATTGTTGGCCAACATAACCGTGGACTTTTGTCCGAAGGGTGTTGGCCCAAACTTGTCTTGCATACACACGGCCACACAATTGTTGGCCAACAATTACGAACATAGTGACGTACTACGTTGTTTTTCAGCTCTTTAGCGCCACCCTTTGGGCTCCTTCTGCTAATTTCGTGTTAGTAGAAGTTTGGTGAGTGTTGATTCGCGCTTTTCATTTCCTGCTTTTCATTTTGCGCTTTTCATTTCGCGCTTTTCAGTTCTATTCTGAACGGTCGTTCGCCAACCAGCCATGTTGCGGAATCGGAGGAGATAACGTTTTTTTTTTATCATTGGCCTTGGAGTTATTGTCCGATGGAGCATACACACGGTCGGATTTTCCGCCAACAGCCTGTCATTGAACATTTCCCGTCGGATCGTGTGTACGCGGCTTCAGTCTTTGTTTTTCCTCGGGATAAAGGAGATGCATCACCGGGAACCCGAGTGAGGAATTTACACTATGCGGAGCACTTTGTTTTTTTGGAGAAATCTTCAGATCTTATAAGGTGCCTTGGGGTGATCTTGTTGGGAGACCATCTGGACCTGGAGAAAGACCTTGGCTGGGCTAAAGCCACAAGCGCTTACGATCCCTTATAATGAGGGATCAATAAGAGCTGGTAAGCGAGCCTTTCAGCTATTGGTGGAGGCATTGATATTTAAGATCACTACGGTGGAGACTGACATCGGGATTTATTTTCACATCACTTGTGGACTGTTCTAATCATCTAATTTTTACGTTTGTATAGACATGATTGAATAGCGCGACCTTTATCTATTTTATTTTTATAATTACACAGCCACATTTTAGAAACGTATACTTTTTCATGACCCTCTGACAAGTGGACAATAATACAACCACATTTCAGAAATGTATACATAAGGAATGGTGTACTTTTTAGGTTACACTGACACATGGCTGCCCTGTTCTTCAGAAATCTTTGTGACATAATAGCCGCATTTATCAAACACTGGCGGTTGTTTCATTTAACCGTGTTTGCCAGCTCTTTGCTGGAGCAGACTTTGTACTTAGCTTTATAGCTTCACAGAGTCATATCAGTGGCGCGTTAAATTTAAACGCCGCTGCCTGTCAGGTACATTGCACTTCCCTAGGTCACCCCCCCCACATGGTTGCACCACGTGAAAGAATGAAAGATGATCCAGTGCTGAGTCCATTATTAATTCACCCAGAGCCCTGTCTCAGTGTCCCTCAAGCTGCAAACACAGCAAGGGCTGAATGTTTTATTTCTCATCATGTAACACTATTACCTGGCACATTACCCTTGGCAATTCTCACCTACAAGGGCACTGAGTTTATTGAGATATTATCATTTTTCAAGCTTTTCAAATCACAGGAACGATTGAAATAACTTTCAGGTCTCATAGTACCCCATGCTGTTAACCACTTTAAGACCAGACCTTTTTCTAACATTTGTTGTTTACAAGTAAATATCTGTATTTTTTTGCTAGTAAATTACTTAGAACCCCCGAACATTATATATGTTTTTTTACCAGAGACCCTAGAGAATAAAATGGCGGTCGTTGCAATATTACGTCACTGTATTTGCACTGCAGTCTTTCAAACGTAATTGTTTTGAGGAAAAAATACACTTTAAAGAATTAAAAAAAACTAAACAGTAAATTTAGCCCTATTTTTTTGTATAATGTGAAAGATGATGTTATGCCGAGTAAATAGATACCTAACATGTAACACTTTCAATTTGTGCACACTTGTGGAATGGCGACAAACGACGGTACTTAACCGCTTCTCGACTGCCTCACGCAGATATACTGCGGCAGAAGGGCACGTACAGGTATATTAACGTAAATAAATATTTATCTAAATAGGTGTGTATCTCACTTATAGCAGCAGCTTCTTAGGTGTAGGTTTTTTTCAGTCAAACACTATTAATTGGTCATTTTATCACAGCGCAGTACTTACTGTTTATTTATTTAGGTGGATTAACGTACCTGTACCCTGCCCTTTAAGAGGCGGCTCGCAGGCGCACGCCTGCTGGGAGCTCCGTGACCGCGATTGCAGGTCCCACTGACCCGATGTCCACGGGGATACCCGCGATCATCTCATGGTGAGGAAGAACGGGGAGATGCTAATGTAAACAAGCATCTCCCCGTTCTGCCTAGTGACACTGTCACTGATGGCGATCAGTGTAGTGTCACACACAGCCCCCCCCCACAGTTAGAAACACTCCTTAGGACACACTCAACCCCTACAGCGCCACCTAGTGGTTAACCCCTACACTGCCAGTGACATTTTTACAGTAATCAATGCAATTTTTTAGCATTGATCGCTGTATTAATGCCAATGGTCCCAAAAATGTGTCAAAATTGTCCGGTGTGTCCACCATAATGTCGTAGTCATGATAAAAATCGCTGATCGCCGCCATTACTATTAAAAAAAAAAAAGTTATCAATAAAAAATGCCATAAAACTATCCCCTATATTGTAGACGCTATAACGTTTGCGCAAACCAACCAATACACGCTTATTGCGATTTTTTTTTTTTTACCGAAAATATGTAGAAGAATACGTATTGGCCTAAACTGCAGAAAAAAAATGTTTTTTAAAATATTTTTTGGGGATATTTATTATAACAAAAAGTAAAAAATAATGCGTTTTTTTCAAAATTGTCGCTATTTTTTTGTTTATATTGCAAAAAATAAAAACCGCAGAGGTGATCAAATACCACCAAAAGAAAGCTCTATTTGTGGGGAAAAAAAGGACGTCAATTTTGTTTGGGAGCCATGTCGCACGACTGCGCAATTGTCAGTTAAAGCGACGCAGTCCCGAATCGCAAAAAGTGCTCTGGTCAGGAAGGGGGTAAATTCTTCCGGGGCTGAAGTGGTTAAAAATCTCTATAGGCGACAATTTTAATTTTTTTTTTTTTTTACAGGTTACCTGTTTAGCGTTACAGAGGCAGTCCTGTGCTAGAATTATTGCTCTCGCTCTAACGATCGAGGCAATACCTCTAATGTATGGCTTGAACACTGTTTACATATGCGGGCACGACTTACTTATGCGTTTGCTTAATATCGATTTATTTTTTCACTGGGCCTTTATTCATTTATTTATTTTGATCACTTTTATTCCTTTAAGCATGACAGGTCCTCTTTATTGAGAGATCTGGGTTCAAAAAGACCCCAGATCTCTAATTTTCCCTTAAAAGCAAAGAAAAACTATTATTTATTTATTTTTACACTTTGAAAAAAAAAAATCATGTCTTTAAGCTCGGGAACCGGAAGTGATGTCCGAGGTCGCTCTGGTCCTCCAAGGGCATAGAGCCAAGTGGGGGCTATCCTGCCCCCATTCGGCCTCCTGCCTAGCCATCCGCCGCATCGGATTTGTTTCAAGCTTACGGACGGCTTTGGTAAGCTCGGAAACTACCCGGAAGCGGCTGGGGGGGGTGCACCTCTTCCGGTGTCTATAAAAGTGATCCTGTGGTGAATCCGTCGCCTGTATCACTTTTATCAGAAAGCTGGCTGCCTACGGGAAGTAGATACCAGGGTTATGGCAGCTAGCTGCTGCCATAACCCCATTATTTAATGTCAAAATCATGACATATAGTGCGGTCGGAAAGTATTCAGACCCCCTTAAATTTTTCACTCTTTGGTATATTGCAGCCATTTGCTAAAATCATTTAAGTTCATTTTTTTTCCTCATTAATGTACACACAGCACCCCATATTGACAGAAAAACACAGAATTGTTGACACTTTTGTAGATTTATTAAAAAAGAAAAACTGAAATATCACACGGTCCTAAGTATTCAGACCCTTTGCTCAGTATTTAGTAGAAGCACCCTTTTGATCTAATACAGCCATGAGTCTTTTTGGCAAAGATGCAACAAGTTTTTCACACCTGGATTTGGGGATCCTCTGCCATTCCTCCTTGCAGATCTTCTCAAGTTCTGTCAGGTTGGATAGTAAACGTTGGTGGACAGCCATTTTTAGGTCTCTCCAGAGATGCTCAATTGGGTTTAAGTCAGGGCTCTGGCTGGGCCATTCAAGAACAGTCATGGAGTTGTTGTGAAGCCACGCCTTCGTTATTTTAGCTGTGTGCTTAGGGTCATTGTCTTGTCTGAGGTCCTGAGCACTCTGGAGAAGGTTTTCGTCCAGGATATCCCTGTACTTGGCCACATTCATCTTTCCCTCGATTGCAACCAGTCGTCCTGTCCCTGCAGCTGAAAAACATGAAAAACACCCCCACAGCATGATGCTGCCACCACCATGCTTCACTTTTGGGTGATGAGCAGTGCCTGGTTTTCTCCACACATACCGCTTAGAATTAAGGCCAAAAAGTTCTATCTTGGTCTCATCAGACCAAAGAATCTTATTTCTCACCATCCTGGAGTCCTTCAGGTATTTTTTTAGCAAACTCCATGCAGGCTTTCATGTGTCTTGCACTGAGGAGAGGCTTCCAACGGGCCACTTTGCCATAAAGCCCCGACTGGTGGAGGGCTGCAGTGATAGTTGACTTTCTACATCTTTCTCCCATCTCCCGACTACATCTCTGGAGCTCAGCCACAGCGATCTTTGGGTTCTTCTTTACCTCTTTCACCAAGGCTCTTCTCTCCCAATAGCTCAGTTTGGCTGGATGGCCAGCTCTAGGAAGGGTTCTGGTCATCCCAAGCGTCTTCCATTTAAGGATTATGGAGGCCACTGTGCTCTTAGGAACCTTAAGTGCAGCAGAAATTTTTTGTAACCTTGGCTAGATCTGTGCCTTGCCACAATTCTGTCTCTGAGCTCTTCAGGCAGTTCCTTTTGAACTCATGATTCTCATTTGCTCTGACATGCACTGTGAGCTGTAAGGTCTTATATAGACAGGTGTGTGGCTTTCCTAATCAAGTCCAACAAGTATAATCAAACACAGCTGGACTCAAAAGAAGGTGTAGAACCATCTCAAGGATGATCAGAAGAAATGGACAGCACCTGAGTTAAATATGAGTGTCACAGCAAAGGGTCTGAATACTTAGGACCATGTGATATTTCATCTTTTTTAATAAATCTGCAAAAATGTCAACAATTCTGTGTTTTTCTGTCAATATGGGGTGCTGTGTGTACATTAATGAGGAAAAAAATGACCTTAAAAGATTTTAGCAAATGGCTGCAATATAACAAAGAGTGAAAGATTTAAGGGGGTCTGAATACTTTCTGTTCGCACTGTGTGTATATATGTATATATGTATATATATATATATATATATATTAGGGCTGCGGAAATTAACGGTTAATTCCTAATTAATCGTTAATTTTTTTTGATCGGTAGGCTGCCTGCCCTGGGGCCGCTTTGGGACAAGCTGTGGCTCCGCTCCCTCCTCCTCCACTATATGTCATACACAGTCTGCGAGCTTCTCCCGCTGTGTGTCTCGGAGCTGAGTGTGAAAAATTTGGCCGCGCTGTGAGAAAAGTCCCGGCCTCCTCCTAGATCAGCTTGTGTGATAGACGCAGTGTTCTGTCTATCACACGAGCTGATCTAGGAGGAGGGCGGGACTTTTCTCACAGCGCGGCCAAAGTTTTCACACTCGGCTCTGAGACACACAGCGGGAGATGCTCGCAGACTTTGTAATCTAGGCACAGGCACTGACTACAGTGAGGCTGCGATTATGGGCACGGTGAGGCTGCCATTTTAGGCACAGCGAGGCTGCAATTATGGGCACGATGAGACAGCATTATGGGCATGGTGAGGCTGTGATTATAGGCACGGCGGGGCTGCGATTATGGGCACAGTGAGACAGCATTATGGGCACAGTGAAGCTGCGATTATGGGCATGGTGAGACAGCATTATGGGCATGGTGAGACAGCATTATGGGCATGGTGAGACTGCATTATGGGAATGGTGAGGCTGCGATTATGGGCACGGTGAGGCTGAGTTTATGACGTGTGACGTCCTGGCCACGACCCGCTATGTCCGGCTTCGGCCGTTGCCATAACAACGGTGCTAAATCAGTTAAAAGTAGTTGGATCTGTATGTGCGTTATAATTAATCGAAATTAGTAGATTAATCGATTAAAAAAAAAACGATTAATTGGACATGAAAATTTTAATCAGTAAGAGCCCTAATAAATAAATATATATATATATATATATATGTGTGTGTGTGTGTGTAGCGGTACCCCCGTGGGGCCGCTGAGTGTAGTAGTTCCATCTGTCACCCTGCCCCAGCCTGGCATTCACTTCTAGTCACTCTCCAGACAATGAACAGTCCATCAGCTTTGTTTTTGTTATTTTATTGAGGGATTAAATTTGGATGGGGTAAGGGAATTATGAGATGCCCAGAATCAATAGTATTAAATGATGAGATGATTGATTGGAACCTCTTTTCACATTCTCTAAAGCCCCAGACTTCTCCAGCACAATGCTTCTTTGTAGAATGTTACTTTCTCTCCTGTGCAATACTTGGTTCCTGGCACAGCTACCATATGGATCGGCCCAACTCTAAATTAAGCCCAACTTCAGGGATTTGCCATTTGCTGGCAGGGACCGCGGGCCCCTTTGGTGTAGCAGCCAATGACGAAAGAAAGTCTTTTAGTGCTAGCTGTATTTGAGGTGGACTACTGATCCCAGTCAGTCCTGTGCAGACTCTGACAGCCCTCTTGGCTGCAGCCGACTGACTTCAATGCCAGGACCATCACATGCCTCTCCCAGCTCTCCCGACTGTGCCTGTCACTCACCGACACTTGATGGATCCCAAGGTATTTAAGGAGGCCTGACCCCTGCCAATCCGAGTTGGGGATTGGTCAGGGCTCCTTTTTGTAAAGTAGACACTCCAAGTTATTTAGAAGGAGGCAGGGTAAGTTTTTTGAAATTGTAATTTTTGGAAATTAAATACATTTTGTTTTTTTCACATTTTGTTTCCATACTGTCACCAGAACAGTCCAATATCATCATATGATAGGTGTGGCAGTGATCAGGGAAACTAACTGGTGACAGTATTAAAAATTTAGATTTTTTTTGACAATTCTTTTTTTACATTCTATTATAGTGACACTGTACTGCTCTGGGGAGGTGATCAGGATGTTTTTTGTACACTGATGATCACTGTATAAGCAATCACTTTTACACTGTAAATGGCATCCATTCACGTGCCATTGGTTACAAGTGACATGTGACCAATCACATTGATCATATAG
The DNA here is from genome assembly GCA_037952925.1 of Lithobates clamitans. Taxonomy (NCBI): domain Eukaryota; kingdom Metazoa; phylum Chordata; class Amphibia; order Anura; family Ranidae; genus Lithobates; species Lithobates clamitans. The sequence goes on from JBBGZY010001540.1 coordinate 817,323, forward strand.
TACCAGGGCCATTCACAGCGGCCCAGTACAACAATCTGTGTTCTGCTGTGTCTGGTGCCCCTGGGCACGCCCGAGGCGCAGGAGCAGGAGGACGTCCCCACCTGGGATACCAGAGCACCTGCCCAGCCTGTTGTAATAATACAACAAGGTCGCAAAGTGGTTAAAGCCCAACTCCAGGCACAGTCTATTTTTGTATCCATCCCTTCCATGTTTCTCTAACTCGTGCTGCCAAGTGTTATGTTTTGCTTATGTGGTAAAGCTCTTTTCTTCACTTACTGCTTATAATAATGGGAGGGGGGGTGGAATGGGTGAAATTCCTCTTTAACGTGCATTTATATTTTATCACTTATGGATAGGGTTGACTATTGAGTCTAATGCAGAGCCCCCTTGAAGGGGATTTCACTTCACTTCCTGCCTCAGAGGCATGACAGGAAGTAAAGGAAAATCCCATCAGTTGTGTTACAATTGGAAAATATCTTCTCTACTCCTTTTCTGGTGGCAGCCATAACATTTTCCACCAAGTTGTAACAATAGCCTGCTTGACAAGCTCTCCTCTACAGGGTCACAGACAGAAATATAAACCAAGCAGAGATTCTAAACCTTCCTCATTCTATCTAAAACTAAAAATCAGTTGCAGCCTCACTGTACCATCAATCGCAGCCACTGTGCCATCAAACGCAGCCACTGTGCCCATCAATTGCCACCACTGTACCATCAAACGCAGCCAATGTGCCATCAAACGCAACCACTGTGCCCATCAATTGCCTCCACTGTGCCATCAAACTCAGCCACTGTGTCCATAAAATGCAGCCACTGTGCCATATCAAATGCTCCAACTGTGCCATCAAATGCTGCCACTGTGCCATCAAATGCTGCCACTGTGCCCCATCAAATACAGCTACTGTGCCCATCTTATGCAGCCACTGACTGTGCCCCATCAAATGCAGCCACTTTGCCAATCATATGCAGCCTCATTGTGCCTCATCAAATGCAGCCTCACTGTGCCCCATCAAATGCAGCCTCACTGAGTCTCATACTTACTTACCTTACAGGAAGCTCCGCTCGAGTTGTGCGATTCATGAAGCTTCCTGTGTCACTTCCGGTCCACCACTAGCATATAGAAACCGGAAGTGACCAGTTAACTAGAAGAACAAAGCTCCCGCCCGTAGTATTTACAGGCGGAAGCTGTTCGGCGCTTTGGAATGCGCCACAAAGTAAGTCAAGAGCCTGCAAATGAAGCGCCTCATCTGCAATCTCATGATTGCATTGACGTGGCACTTCCCATAATGCACTGTGTCCGGCGCCCGAACACAGTGCACTTAAAGAACTTTTTTTTTTTGTGACTGCCGGTTGGGGGGGCAGCGCCCGTGCGCCCCCTATGGACGGGCCCCACTGCTTTAAAGTAAGGATTATATCCAAACAGAAAAGGCTGCACCTTAAATTGCAAATAGACTTTTATTATTTTCAGCTTTAAATGTGACTCCTATACCCTCAGTTTTACCAGTTCTAAAATATTCACTGGAATACATTACAATAATAAAAATTCACCGCTGTAATTCAATGAGCCGTTTTACGTTCTTTCAGTAAGACTCAGCAAAAATGCAAATACTGTACGTGTTTTATTCAGTTCAGGGGAATATGTGAGTTTTGTTTAATTGGTTTTAAAAGGAATCTTAAAATGAAAAGTAATGTAATTTCAAGTACTACATAAAACATTAATGTGGTGAATGTTCATTTATCAAGGTTAATATAATTCTTATTTCAGTTTATTAGTAGACCCCTTTTATTATTTTAACCATGGCATGCAGAATAATTGATATATTTTACACAGTCCTCTTGATATGATCAAATCATATACTAGGCAGACACAATGGGGTCGTACGATTAGCACACCAAACGTTTTCTGGACATTCATCCATCTAAATTTTATGGCAATCATTTTCAGAGGATTCACCCTATGTATCTCTATTAAACATTGCATAGCTATTCATCCAGTGACACTGCTGGTACATTCCTTCTATGCAAATAGGAATTACTGAATGTTCTCCTTTCATTTCTTCTACAGGTCCAATGTTATCCATTAAAAAAAAAAATACAGGAAAATAGCACATTATGGCCACTAGGTGGAGCTGAGGATGAGCATTTATTTCCTAGGATACTCAGTTCCATCTAGAGGCCACAATATGATATTTTTCTAAGCCAATCTATTGTTTTAGTGATTGACATTTGTCTCAGCGTTAAAGTGGTTGTAAACCCTTACAATCCACTTTTTGCTACAGGTAAGCCTATAATAAGGCTCACCTGTAGCTACCCCGGATATCTCCTAAACCTGCACAGTTTAGGAGATATCGCCTGTATCTGCATGTGCCGACGTCATCAGCACATGCGCACTGAAGCAACGGCACGTACGTGCTGTTGCTTCAGTGAGTGTGCCATTACCGGCAGCTCCCGCGCACATGCGCAGGAGTGACATCTTTGCATCTCCGGCCAATCACAGCGCTGGAGCCCGCGATACCCGGAAGTAACTAGCTCATTATGCCTTTATCTTGCAGGTCTTTTTTTTTCTATGTGGGTTTACAACCACTTTAATACCTATAACGATCATCAAAAGCATGTTATGGACATATTTGTTACATATTCACTGTTGTATTCTATGCTCCCGACATGTTTCACCCCTCAAGGGCTTTTTCAGGGAATTTGATGATCGTTATAGGTATTAACACTGAGTCAAAAGATAACAAATGTCAATCACTAAAACAAGCAACAGTATATACTCATTACCTTCATTGTATTCACATGTGTAAGTATTTACTACGTCAGACCATGGCACGCTTACCCATGTTAAAATGCCGCCAAGGGTAAGCGTACCATGGCCTGACCTAGTGAGTACTTACACATGTGACTGTAACGACGTTAATGAGTATATACTGTTGACTGTTTTAATGATTGACATTTGTTATCTTTTGACTTCTATAACTACCTATAACGATCATCAACTCCCCTGAAGAAGCTCTTGAGGGGCGAAACATGTCAGGAGCATAGCTTGCAATATGGCTGTGTATATAACTACACCAGTGAATATGTAACAAATATGTCCATAATATGCTTTTAAACCTTTGTAAATCAATAAATGTTGGAATTTTATATTTTTTTCTTTGGATATATGTACACAGATTCAATAGCACCTGTAAAGTCCCAATAGCAAACCTCATTCTCTTTGAATAATATTTCAGGGGTGTGGTGTGTTAAATAGGTGTGCTCACTTACCCACAGCAAAATATTTGTTTTCACCTGTGGCCAGTAGCACACCTCCTGTATTAGAGTGCTCCCATTCTGGATGAAGAAGCACAGGGGCACATTTGGACAGCAGCGTTGTAGGTTTGGGGGGAGGGGAGTGTTAGGCCTCATTCACATATCTGTAAAACATTTAATGATGTTATTATACGTGTTTTCTAGGAGAAAAAGTTCTTGCGTAATGATCAGTAAAATACTTTGTATAGATGCATTTAGATGCGTAAAGATGCGTATGCGTACATCATTTATTTTTATGATACTTTATTTCTCCCCATTTGTTTGGACTTTTATGCGCTTACAAACGCCCATACGTGCATTTACACACATATGCACGTAAGGCACATGTTCTTAGACACAGATTTTTGGATTCTCTGTTAGCTCTCCAGAAGAATGTATCAGTTTACAATGGTGGAGACAAACCCATTAACACTGGCAGGAGTGATTAAACAGCTCCTCCCACCCCCACCACCATCTTCCCACCACCATCCTCCCACTATCTCCCCCACCATCTTCCCACCACCTTCCTCCCACCCCCACCACCATCCTCCCACCACCATCCTCCCACTATCCCCCCCACCACCATCTTCCCACCACCTTCCTCCCACCACCACCATCTTCCCACCACCATCCTCCCACTATCCCCCCCACCACCATCTTCCCACCACCTTCCTCCCACCACCACCATCTTCCCACCACCATCCTCCCACTATCCCCCCCCACCACCATCTTCCCACCACCTTCCTCCCACTATCCCCCCACCACCATCTTCCCACCACCTTCCTCCCACCCCCACCACCATCCTCCCACCACCATCCTCCCACTATCCCCCCCACCACCATCTTCCCACCACCTTCCTCCCACCACCACCATCCTCCCACCACCATCCTCCCACTATCCCCCCCACCACCATCTTCCCACCACCTTCCTCCCACCACCACCATCTTCCCACCACCTTCCTCCCACCACCACCATCCTCCCACCACCATCCTCCCACTATCCCCCCCCACCACCATCTTCCCACCACCTTCCTCCCACCACCACCATCTTCCCACCACCATCCTCCCACTATCCCCCCCACCACCATCTTCCCACCACCTTCCTCCCACCACCACCATCTTCCCACCACCATCCTCCCACTATCCCCCCCCACCACCATCTTCCCACCACCTTCCTCCCACTATCCCCCCACCACCATCTTCCCACCACCTTCCTCCCACCCCCACCACCATCCTCCCACCACCATCCTCCCACTATCCCCCCCACCACTATCTTCCCACCACCTTCCTCCCACCACCACCATCCTCCCACCACCATCCTCCCACTATCCCCCCCACCACCATCTTCCCACCACCTTCCTCCCACCACCACCATCTTCCCACCACCATCTTCCCACCACCTTCCTCCCACCACCACCATCCTCCCACCACCATCCTCCCACTATCCCCCCCCACCACCATCTTCCCACCACCTTCCTCCCACCACCACCATCTTCCCACCACCATCCTCCCACTATCCCCCCCACCACCATCTTCCCACCACCTTCCTCCCACCACCACCATCTTCCCACCACCATCCTCCCACTATCCCCCCCCGCCACCATCTTCCCACCACCTTCCAAAACACCCCCCCCACCCCCACCACCACCATCCTCCCACCACCCCCTACACAACGGCAGTCTTGGAGACGTTTTTTTAAAAATGTTTCATTTTTTTGTTTACATGTTTTAAAAATAATTTTAGGCCTGAAGATTACTTAAAACCCCCAAAATATATATATATTTTTTTTAAAGCAGACACCCTAGATAGTAAAATGTTGGTAGTTCTAATTTTTTTTTTATGTTACATGACATTAGCGCAACTGTTTATCAAAGGCAACATTTCAGTAAAAAAATACATTAACCACTTCAGCTCCAGAAGGTTTTACCCCCTTCATGACCAGGCCATTTTTTGCGACACGGCACTGCGTTACTTTAACTGACCATTGCGTGGTCGTGTGACGCTGTACCCAAATAGAATTGATGTCCTTATTTTCTCACAAATAGAGCTTTCTTTTGGTGGTATTTGATCACCTCCTTTTTAATTTTTTTTTGCGCTATAAACAAACAAAGAGCGACAATTTTGAAAAAAAAAAAAAACAATATTTTTTACTTTCTGTTATAAAACACATCCAATAATTTATTTTAAAAAAATCTAATTTCTTCAACAATTTAGGCCAATATGTATTCTGCTACATTTTTTTGGTAAAAAAATCCCAATAAGCGTATATTGATTGGTTTGTGCAAAAGTTAGAGCTTCTACAAATTATGGGATAGATTTATGGATTTTTATTATTATTTTTTTTTTTTTATAGTTTTTATTATTAATGGCGGCGATCAGTGATTTTTAGCACGACTGCGGCGGACAAATCTGACACCAAGTGACATTTTTTGAGGACCAGTGTCACCAATACAGTGATCAGTGCTAAAAAAAAATGCACTGTCACTGTATAAATTACACTGGCAGGGAAGGGGTTACCATCAGGGGCGATCAAAAGGTTAAGTGTGCTCCCAAGGGGTGCTTTCTAACTGTAGGGGGAATGGATGCCCTAGTGGAAACAGAGATCCATGTTTCTGTTTAGCAGAAACACAAGATCTCCCTTATCCTCTTTGGCAGAACTGCAATCTGCCTTTTCTCTCCTCTGTCTCTGCTCTGAACGATTGGCGGGTCCCAGCAGCCACTGGACCCGCTGATTGGTACATGATACAGGTACATGATTTAGCGCAGCATGGCCGCTCTGCCGCAGTATATATGCGGTGGGCTGTCCAGATGCGGTTAAAGCTAATTTCTGGACACATACCGTATATACTCGAGTATAAGTCGTTCCGAGTATAAGTCGTTCCGAGTATAAGTCGAGGCCCTAATTTACCACAAGAAAATGGGAAAAACTTAGTGACCCGAGTATAAGACGAGGGTGAGAAATGCACAGCTACTGTAAGTGGAAAATAGGGTCAACAATGCCCATTTGCATGCCTCACTGTGCCCATTTGCCGCCATAGGTCCCCCGAACTTCAAACTCGGTAGTTAAGGGTTCCTAGATGCCCCCTAGCTGCAGCCAAAATTTGGGGTCTCTGAACCCAAATGGTACTGAAATGACATTGCTGCAGATGGACACAGTTGACCGATTTTGGGGCCCCGTATCTCGGGGCCAATAGGTGCTAGGAACCCCAAATTTGGTGTGCAAACCCAGTGGAACTAGCACCATAATAAATATCCAAAGCTGGGGTTTCTAGCACCAAGTGTCCCCGAGTTACAGGGCCCCAAAAATCGGTTCAGAAAATGTCCAGCACTTTTCTGCAGCAGAGAATGACATTTTCCGAACCGGCTTTGGAGCCCCATATCTCGGGGTCACTTGGTGCTAGGAACCCCAGCTTGGAATATGCTATGCTACCAGTTCCACTGGGTTTGCACACCAAATTTGGGGTTCCTAGCACCTATTGGCCCTGAGATACGTGGCCCCAAAATCGGTTTAGAAAATGTCAAGCACTTTTCTGCAGCAGAGAATGACATTTTCCGAACCGATTTTGGGGCCCCGTATCTCGGGGCCACGTAGAGCTAGGAACCCCATGTGTTGTGGTACCAGTTCCACTGGGTTTGCACACCAAATTTGGGGTTCCTAGCACAAAGTGGCCCTGAGATACGGGGCCCCAAAGTCGGTTCGGAAAATGAAATTTTTTGCTGCAGAAAAGTGCTTGACTCGAGTATAAGTCGAGGGGGGTACTTTCAGCACAAAAAAATGTGCTGAAAAATTCGACTTATACTCGAGTATATACGGTAAATGCAATTTGTTGCCTATTTTCATGGTAAAATATAAAAGATCAGGTTGTGCCGAATAAATAGATACCCATGTCAAACCTTAAATTTGCATGCGCCTGCAACGTTTTAACCGCTTGCTGATCGCTCTATAGCACATTTACTGCTACAGGCTAGTCGAGCTGCGTGGGATCACACACACACATATTATATATATATATATATATATATATATATATATATATATGATCTTGCACTTCCGGGTATCGCACAGCGGGAGCTGATCAGTGGGTTCCGCGGACCCGATGCCCACCGGCACCTGCTAATCGTTCAGTACACAGGCAGAACGGCAGTCTGCCTATGTAAACAAGGCAGATTGCCGTTCTGTCAGTACAGAAGACATGCACCCAGTCTTCCTGTAAAGCGCGAACACCAATCCATGCCTTCCACTAGTAAAAGCACCTCCCCCTACTACGCTGAAACACTAGCTAGGCACACAGTTAACCCTTTGATCGCCCCTGATGTTAACCCCTTCCCTTCCAGTGTCATTTGTACAGTGACAGTGCATATTTTTAGCACTAATCACTGTATTAGTGTCACCTGTCCCCCAAAAAAGTGTCAAAAGTGTCAGTTAGGTGTCCGATTTGTCCACCCTAATATCGCAGTCCTGCTATAAGTCACTGATCGCCCCCATTACTAATAATAAATAAATAAATAAACATTCCAAAAATATATTGTGGATGCAATGACTTTTTGCGCTTATTGAGATTTTTTTTACTAAAAATATGTAGCAGAATACATATTGGCCTAAATTGATGAAGAAATTAGATTTTTTATGTTCTATTGGATATGTATTAGCGCCAGGGCTTTTTTTCAGGGGGAACTTGGTGACAGCTCTGCACTCTGTGTGTAACTCCCCTGAACTCTGCACTCTGTGTGTAACTCCCCTGAACTCTGCACTCTGTGTGTAACTCCCCTGAACTCTGCACTCTTGTGTGTAACTCCCCTGAACTCTGCACTCTTGTGTGTAACTCCCCTGAACTCTGCACTCTGTGTGTAACTCCCCTGAACTCTGCACTCTGTGTGTAACTCCCCTCAACTCTGTACTCTGTGTGTAACTCCCCTGAACTCTGTACTCTGTGTGTAACTCCCCTGAACTCTGCACTCTGTGTGTAACTCCCCTGAACTCTGCACTCTGTGTGTAACTCCCCTGAACTCTGCACTCTGTGTGTAACTCCCCTGAACTCTGCACTCTGTGTGTAACTCCCCTGAACTCTGCACTCTTGTGTGTAACTCCCCTGAACTCTGCACTCTGTGTGTAACTCCCCTGAACTCTGCATGACTGCTGAGGTGCAATAAGCCCAGGTCCCATCCGACTTACATGACCACTTAACATACCTTACCCCTTCTTCCCATCCAATAAAAAACCACATACAACCATTAACGTTGGAAAGGGCAAGGCCACAGCTTTATTTTAACTCAAACATACAGCAGATATTTAAACCGTGCCAGTCACAGTTGCACTGTGAGCACTCAAAAATACAAAAATAAAAGGGAGATGAAGGAGGGGCCTGTCCTTACCATAAGTGCCGGACCGGCCGTTAATCTCCCAATTACCAACAGTGCATAAAAAAGGTTGCATATTTGCTGGCAAGGTCACCAAAACCGCAACACGCTGTGACATACCATACATTAGGGCGGGAGGGTGGGCAGCTCTTCCATGCTTCCGTCCGAAAAGGACCATAATCCCCTGGGGTGACGAACTCCTGAGCTCAGGCCCAACCCTTTGTCCCCCCTGTGCCAATCCTGGGATAGCCAAAAATTACTTTAACTCCTCCCTGGCCATGCCCCCATCAGTCAGGGCTCTCTTTCCCTAGAAGGCTCAAGAGGCCTTCACTCTTGTGTGTAACTCCCCTGAACTCTGCACTCTGTGTGTAACTCCCCTGAACTCTGCACTCTGTGTGTAACTCCCCTGAACTCTGCACTCTGTGTGTAACTCCCCTGAACTCTGTACTCTGTGTGTAACTCCCCTGAACTCTGCACTCTTGTGTGTAACTCCCCTGAACTCTGCACTCTGTGTGTAACTCCCCTGAACTCTGCACTCTGTGTGTAACTCCCCTGAACTCTGCACTCTGTATATAATGCAATCCTGATATTTAATGCCCCTTTAAGACCCTTCTACTGTTTGTGAAATATGACCACACCCACTATTTGATGTGATTTGGAGGGTGTGTGTGGGGAGAGGGGTTTTGGGGGGTCGTGGTTGAGTTCCAGCACCTATTGTTTAAAAAAAAAAGCCCTGATTAGCGCAAAAAATAAAAACCACAGAGGTGATCAACTACCACCAAAAGAAAGCTCTATTTGTGGGGAAAGAAAGGACAAAAATGTTATTTGGATACAGCGTTAAAAGACCGCCCTATTTTCAGTGCCGTATCGCAAAAAATGGCCTGGTCAGGAAGAGGGGTAAATCTTCCGGAAGTGAAGTGGTTAATAGCCCCTACAGGTCAAGCGAAATACAGAATGAATAGGGCCCTTATATTTGCAAAAATGACAGCTATTGAAAATGATAAAATACGGAAATCTGAACAGGTTTGGCAACTCTGGGTCAAGCACTGCTTACCCCCCGATTTTGACAAATCCTTATTATTACCTTGGTAAATGTGATCTCTTTTATTCGTTTAAATCATGTCCTGGATAGGAGCCACACTACCATTCTGCGAGTCTTCTTCTTCTCACCTGTACTTGTACTATTTCTTTCCTCTGTCCTTTGGGGTAACGATTTAGGTCACTGGACCCGCTCACACTCATACTTTTTTCTCTCACTACCCCTTTTCTTTCCTGGTATGTCACAAACTGATAATAAGCTTTAATTATCTACAACACCAGCGATGACTGATTGCTCCTTAAGCCCTGGTTCACATTGGTGCTTTTTGACATGCGATTTGACATGTCGAATCGCATGTCAAATTGGGGGCAATTGCCGGCAATGGCACCGTCTTAATCGGTGCGACGCTGCATTTGCCGCGCCGCATCGATTTCAAAAAGTAGTTTCTGTACTACTTTTTGCGATTTCAGGCTGCAATTTACATTGACATCTGTGCAGAAACCCGCACCGATGTCTCTGAAATCGCGGCCGAAATCAGGACTGACATGTGGGAGTGAAATCGTGCGAGTTCATATGAACTCGCGCGGCTTCATTGCCGCAGCTCAGCATGAACCTGGGCTTACTGTTTGCAAACTATGCAGGTAATCGATTGTAAGCATACCCTAACTTTGTAATGCTATGTTTCTATTCTTCTCATACGAGAATGTGTATGCTCAGATGTTTATTATCTCGTCTATAGGATGCATGACGCCGGCTCTCATATGTTTGAGTACCATATTTACTTCCTATTGTAATGTAAATCTTAATAAAATTCTTTGACAAGAAAAACCCCTACAGGTCTTCAGTTTAGAGTTACGCAGAAGCACTGGTGCTAAAATTATTGCTCTCACTCTGGCGTGCGTGCTCATATATAATATGTGTAGCACAATCGCCATTTTCATATGTAGGTACCCCAATGCACGCATTTTTTTGTGGATGGGGGGGGGGGGCTCTAAAATTGTTTTAATTTTATTTAATACTTTTTTATATGTAAGTAAGGTCCTTTGCGCTATCAAAGTGAATGTATAATATAGTACTCTGATAAATTGCAGCTAGATCTAAAGTGTATGAGTGAACTAAATTGGTATAAAATAAATAAGTGATCAGCGCAACTTAATATTATAAATATAGATGATTTAGCACTGTGCAAAAATAGATAAAAAATGCGACCATGCAAAAAAACGCTGAAGATGCTGTGCAAAATTGCTAGGTGCAAATATGAGCTTGTGCTCAAATAAAACAATACCAATGAACGCTCATACTATAAATATATGTAGATGATTTAGCACTGTGCGATAATCTGTGCAAAAATTGCTCAAAAATGCAACTGTGCAAAAAAAAACAAAAAAAAACGGTAAAGATGCTGTGCAAAATTGCTAAGTGCAAATGTGAGCTTGTGTTCAAATAAATCAATACCAATGAACGCTCATGGCGCTCTGCAAAATACAAATATGAATCTGTGCACATAAGATGATTTCAGTGCAAAAAAATTATATAAATATCAATAATATGCATATGCAATATATCAATGAGACACATCTAATTAATATAGATGAATGTAGCAATAATCTGTATAATCTCTCTTTATCACACTGCTGACACAACAAATAATGGTGGCCTAATGATAGATGATTTAGCACTGTGCGATAATCTGTGCAAAAATTGCTAAAAAATGCGACTGTGCAAAAAACACTAAAGATGCTGTGCAAAATTGCTAGGTGCAAATATGAGCTTGTGTTCAAATATCAATGAACGCTCATGGCGCTGTGCAAAGTACAATATATATACAATACATATATATACAGTATATATATATATATATATATATATATATATATATATATATATATATATATATATATATATATATATATATAAAAATATCAATAATAAAATTCCTATGTATATGCAACATATCAATGAGACACATGTAATATATATAGATGAATGTAGCAATAATCCATATAATCTCTCTTTATCACACTGTTGACACAACAAATAGTGGTGCTGCAATTGTTCATGAAGTGAATATAAATAAAGTCTATGATAAAACAAAGTGCAGACAGTGTTTCAATAAGTGCTCTTCAATAAAATCGCCGGTGTGTCACTCTTCGTGTGTATCACTCAGTGTTCACTATGCCGCGTACACACGAGCGGACTTTCCGACAGACTTGGTCCGGTGGACCGGACTCCGTTGGACAATTCGATCGTGTGTGGGCTCCAGCGGACTTTTTTTCCCCAAAAGTCCGACGGACCTAGAAGTAAAACATGTTTCAAATCTTTCCGATGGACTCGAGTCCGGTCGAAAAATCTGCTCGTCTGTATGCTAGTCCAACGGACTAAAATCGACGCTAGGGCAGCTATTGGCTACTGGATATCAACTTCCTTATTTTAGTCTGGTCGTACATCATCACGTACGAGTCCTTCTGTGTTTGGTGTGATCGTGTGTAGGCAAGTCCGTTCGTTAGGAAAGTCCGTTGGAAGTCCGCCTAAAGTCCGTCGGATAGACCGTCGGACCAGTCCAGTCGAAAAGTCAGCTCGTGTGTACGCAGCACTAGACTCTTACCTCCATATGGATAGTGAAAAGCAGTGGAGATGAGTCTAGCTGGAGACCTTTCCAAGATGTTGTGATGGTAGATGGCCCTCTCCAGGTATTGTATATTAGATGGTGGCTCCGGCTTAGTCCATACGGACGTTCATTCCCAGCAGATTTGTACAGGGGATAAAGAAGAATCTCCCATAGTGTAGAATATATAACTGATTGATTTATTTAAAAGCCAAGTGGAAACTTACAACAGAGTAGTGAAAAAACAGCAGATCTGTAATTTGGACGGCGTTACAGGTGCCTCTTACATCACTTCCAGTTCTGTGTGGTCCGGTCACTTCCTATGCATTACGTCACATCAAGTGACTTCCTCAGGGGATCTGGGACTAAATATTATTATCCAAGGGTGATTACAGATTCCCTAATTTATTCCATAAATGTATTAATTTGTCTACCCCTTTGATTAGCTAGTCTATTAAAACTCTGATAGTTAACCGCGATTTATTCAGACCCAACGGCCAGAGTTAGAGCTAATGGGGTAATCTTGGAGGCCTTTCCAATTACTAACGGGACCCGGCAGGGATCCCCATTGTCGCCGTTGCTCTTCGCGTTGTCCTTAGAGCCATTCCTATGTCACATTAGGTTGAACCCAGACATTACCAGGGTAGAAGTTAACAAAGAACAATTTAAAGTCTCCGCATATGCAGATGACCTGATGTTTTCCCCCACAAACCCAACCATCTCTCTCCCCAACCTTATGAAAGAGTTTCACACTTACGGTCAACTCGCTAATTTGAAAATTAATTTTAGTAAGTCAGAAGCGATGGGCCTGGGAATACCTCAACCACAACTCACACATCTTCAAACTAGTTTCCACTTAAAATGGTCCACTACATCCCTGAAGTACTTGGGTACACACATACCTCTGACATTCTCCCAACTGTTCAAGCTTAACTTTCCTCCCCTTTTAAAAAATGTCCAACAATTGCTAGATAAATGGAATGGTGGTCTGCATTCCTGGTTTGGCCGTTGCAACATCCTTAAAATGACAATCCCACCCAAATTCCTATACCTTCTGCAGACTATCCCAATACACATACCCGCAGACTACTTTAACCAAATACGAGCAGTATTCATAAAATTCCTCTGGGCAGGGAAAAAACCGCGTCTACATCGGAAGATCCTCTCACTGCCCAAACTCAATGGAGGCCTGTCAATGCCAGAACTCCGGACCTACTATAGAGCGACCCACCTAGGTAGGCTTATCGACTGGTGCTGACATACAAATACCAAACTATGGACGCAACTTGAACAAGCACAGAGCGCGACTCCCCTACATAGAGCCCCCTGGTGCTATGCCGCCCTTCCAACAGATCTCAAACGCCACCCGTTAATAGGTAACACAGCTCGGGTTTGTGCTCAACTGGTTTACTCTTCCTCCCTCTTTTCCTGTGACTCACCACTACGGCCCATATTGGGTAACCCTCTATTTGAACCAAGCCTGCGGGATGGGAGGTTTCGGGAGCTGAGGGAAGAGGGATTTTATCAAGCCTCACACTTCAGCACTATGGGCAGATGGAGAAAGACTGCGGAGCTGTCTGACCCAGAAGGACAGTTCCGTTTAGATTTTCTGAGAGCACTGCAGCTCCACCACTTCCTACGCAGCATGCCACCACCCAATGATACCAACCAAGCCCCCACGCCTATGGAAGAACTATGCACAGGGACAGGGACCTTGCTACACTCACTCTCTCTAACCTATAGCATGTTAATGTTACCACCGGGGGAATGTCAATTGCAGAGCCTCACCAAGTGGGAAAGAGAACTAAACTGCCATTTTACAACCAGCAAAACACAACACATCCTGAAATTTACACACAAATCCTCTTTATGTACCAAGATTCAGGAATCAAACTATAAAATCCTTACTCAATGGTACTGAACCCCAGCGTTACTTAAAACGACCCTTGGCGTCAGATGTTTGTTGGAGATGCCAAGAGGGAAAAGGCACACTCCTCCATATTTTCTGGTCCTGCTCCCGGATCCAGAACTTCTGGAGAGAAGTCCGCCAGATAACCCAAAAATTCACAGACCGCAATGTACCGGATGACCCGGCGTATTTCCTTCTGCATGCTACTGACACCCCTGCACGGATTTACAAGAAATCAGTCATACGCCACTTATTAGATGCAGCAAAGGCTTGTATCCCACTCTATTGGAAGTCCCCTCACACACCGACCAAAGCCTTTTGGCTCCAAAAAGTTGAAGAAATAAACCAGATGAAGGACTTAATCCTTACAAGCCAAAACAGACAAGAAACGTACTCCAAAACTTGGCAACTATGGAATAACTTTAAATATTCAGAAGAGGGACAGGCCCTCCGAGGCTGGTGAATATCATTCTGCAACATGTGTTTAGGAATAGCATATGATAGGCGAAAGCCAACATACATGCTCGTGAATTACTACCCTTGTCTCCACCCCCTCCCCCCCTCGAACATCCCCCCCCTCTTAACCACCTTTTTTCTTTTTCTGCTCTGTTCGGGCTTCGCCAACTACTAACCTGTTCTTCCTCCCCAGGTATTCTTTCCTTTTTAAAAAAAAAAAAACAAAATGAACAGGGAACCGCTCACAAAGAGAGCATGATATCCTGACATACCATAATCAAACACAAGGCACACAGACAGATAGAGGACCAGTGGAAAGCATGTTCTGGGTCAGGCTACATGTAATAGAATCAATAAGACAACCAATACTGCTATACCTTTACCTGCCATAAAAGTTTATAGAAAAGAGATGCCTCTTGTATCATTTCATGCCAGTATATTGAAATTAATATATTTGAACCTTTGACTTTATTGATGTTAAATGTGACCACACTATTGTTGTATGTCCCGGTGAACCGGTTTTCTGATATAAATAAACAATTTAAATAAAACTCTGATAGTTACTGTTGATAGCACAATAATATAAGGTTACTTATGAAAACAAACACACCGCCTAATAAATTTAATTTAAAATCTTATTTATTTCCCAAGCAAATAGGAAAACGCTAACATGAAAATACTAAAGGAAGATATTACATAGCATATAACAACAAGAAACATCAAATATACTTATCGCAAAGCTGCCCTATAGATACAGTATCCTCGGCTGGGCTTGAGATGGTAACAGAGAGAGAGCCATGAGGCTAAGAGAGCCATCAAGAGCGGAAAAGGGCCGACTCCCTCCTGTGTGCACTTTTTATACTTCAATCATACACCGTTCAGACCCAACCCCATTGCCTGCCCATTTAAGTTTCTAACGAATTAAAGTATTTCCAGGGCAGTACTTCGAAATATATTATATTTCTGTCTGTCCTGTTGTATTGGCCTCTAGGGGCAGCATTGTCCATGTATCATGTCTCTGTATCCCGGGTCAATCTTCAAATCTCTGTTGGTCCTTTGATCTTTGCCCTCTTTGAAGCTCGCTTGCATAGCGTTATAACCTTGGTGGAGGCCTGATCTCTTCTTTCAGATATGCTACAAAGCTTTGATGTTCAACTTGTTACATTCCAGACCTGGTATTGAACTAAAGAGAAACTCCAGAAATATGATATTAAACCATGTTGTCTTCCAACAATACGTAAAACATTTTTGGTTTAATTTGTATTTATTTTTACATTGCTATTACATAGGGGACCAATAGCCTCCTATGTGATAGCCTATAGGTGACAGGTTCTCTTTATGGAGACACCCAGGGTCTATTAGATATCTCCACTCTGATCCACTGCAGCTAAAGGAACACCGACCGTGTTCCATCAGCTGCTTCCCCAGCACTGATCCCGGAGAATGACAGCTCCGGTTCAGGAAGTGACATCATACACCTCACTTCCTGGTCTGTGTACAGGAGGGAGGCTGAGCGGACAGAAGTTTAATGAACCCCCGACTCCCTTCCCAGTGACAACCGGTCATGACTGCACCGGGGCCCGCAGGTGGGACAGCATGGCGGGTGGGTACTGCGGGGGGAGGGCGGTGATAGGTGGCTTCACAGACGCTTGTATCACTTCCACATGAAAGCCAACAGTCGGCTTTACTAAAGTGTGTAAAAAAAAAATGTCCGGAGCACTGTAAAAATCTGAATCCCTATCAAGTGGCTGGGGATTTGGATTTTACTGCCCCCCCCCCCCCTGTCCTGGTGCCCTATGGCAGCGCCTTCAGCCACCTTATGGTAGCGCCGGCCCTGCTAAAACTGCTAATACTTTTAACTCTACTCTCCACCCAGAATGGTAGTGCTCCCCCCTGTGCTCATTCATCCAGAGTTGTGCCTCACTAATACAGGAAGTGTGTTACTGGCCCAGGGGCGGCTCCAGACATTTTTTTTGGGGGGTGCTGTGTGGGTGCTGAAAGTATAAGTGGTGGTGCTAATGCGGCAGACCGCCCTTTTGCCCTTTTGTAGGCGTGGTCAAAAGTGGGTGTGGCCAAAAAGTGGGTGTTTTTTCATCGTCTCTCCCATTGTATAGATAAAATAGGACCTTCAGGCACACATAATTGATTTTGGAAGTAAAACAAGCCCAAATGGAACCAGTGATGATAAACCCCAGCATGTATAAGGGCCAGCAATGATAACCCCTAGTACATGTTAGGGCTGCCAGAACACCCAGCACAGCACAACAGTGAGCAGCATACAGTGGAGGTCAGTGAGCAGTGTGCAGCATACAGTGCAGAGCAGGAGTGAGCCCTTAGAGTGCCCAGATTAGGAGTGAGCCCTTAGAGTGCCCAGATTAGGAGTGAGCCCTTAGAGTGCAAAGAGAAAGAGAGTGACCCCATAGAGAGAGTGCCCACTTTTAGAGGGCCCAGAGCACAACGGTGACCCCATAGTCCAATGGTGCACTGTTATGGGGACACCTGATCATCATTTGGGCACTGTAAGTAGCAGGCACAGGCACTCCTGATCTGTGTGGCATTCTAATGATTGCTGTACATGTCTCCAAGCCCAATAAGAGGGCTGATATCAGAGGATTTCCCTCAGTGTCCACTGCTTAGTCCAGATCAGGCCCCTCAATCAGTGTAATGCAGCAGCTGCTATAGATCAGAGGACTGGAAAGCCCCCCTCCCTTCCAGGCTCAGCAGCTGCATTATAAACAGAACAATGCCTGCAGTGATCAGCCTCACTCCTCCTGAGCCTTCCCCCTCGGAGCACACCATGTGACACACACCATGTGACACACATACACCATGTGACACACACCATGTGACACACACCCCCCTCTTGTCCTCTGACACCGACAGGCTCAGTAAGCCCTGCAGACTTCAATGCACTAAGTGCAGCAGCTCCGTTCTCCTCCCTCACTCCTCCCCCCACCATATAAGTAAACACAGCTTCTCTCCTCCTCTCTCTCCTCAGAATACCGGCTTCCTCCAGGTTTCCTGGGGCACTGCACAGGGGTCGGCTCTCCCTGCTGCTTCCATCTAAATTCTTCTTTTGGCGGCAAATGCAGGAGACCAGCACTGAATCAATCCGCCACTAATGCAGGCTCCTCACCACCCAGCCCCCGCCGGGTCTAACTGATCATTAGCGGCTTATTCGGCTGTATCCCTCCACTTCACAAAAGAGTCCCTCCCCTCTTACAGACAGAATTCACAGCAGGTACCAAATAATTTGTTTAAAATCCTGTGACTGTACTGTAATACCTCTGTGGAAATTTTGGGGGTGCTTGAAGATATTTTGGGGAAGCTTCCGCACACCCAAGCACCCACCTGGCACCGCCACTGTACTGGCCAGATGATCAGGTGAAAAGAGAGGGGAAATCTAATGATTGGTAAGCTGCAATATAATACATTTTTGGTTTTATTACCGCTTTAATTATTATTACTATATTTTAACATATCAGCTGCCTCACATTCCTAAGGGCGATTAATGTGCCCATTTTTTACACAGAGAGCAGACGGCCAACCTCTGTGATGGCTTCCGACAAGCATTGCTGTCTGTAGTAGTTCTTGGCATAAAACACCACAATCAACTTTTCTATATTTTTCGGATTATGGCTTACGTTCCTAGCTGTGAATGACAGATCAGACCACTGTGCCAGTCTGTAAGCAGCCTCTGTTCCTCCTGCCAGGCTGTAAAGAAAACATCTGCTAATTTGCACAGACGTTGGGCTGCGGATAAGAAATGCCATGGTCACATGCCAGACATTGATCAATGGACGCGTACTGGCAGATCATGCCCAAATACAACTTCTATTATTGTATAATTCACTGTTTGTTCAAAGAAGAGTTCTGTTCATTGTTGAAATGGGTTGAAAAGAAGTTTTCTGGCCTGTAATAAAAGTGGTGCTTCTCTCCCCAATTCATGGCGACACACACGGCCTTTGTTAATTGTCAGCAATGTCAGCGTTGCAATCTATTTTTCTACTGAGCTGCATCCCATTCCCATGATATTGGCTGTATAGAAACCATAAAACAGTGCCAGGGTGCTTCCAACGGTCAGATTTTATTCATATGGTTTAAACATTATTCCTAAAGAATTTAAAAAAAAAAACTTTTTACACTCCTTCATGACCAGGACATTTTTTGCAAAACGGCACTGCGTTGCTTTAACTGACAATTGCGCGGTCGTGCAACGCTGTACCCAGATATCATCAATGTCCTTTTTCCCCCCCAAATAGAGCTTTCTTTTGGTGGTATTTTATCATCTTTGCGGTTTTTAAGTTTTACACTATAAACAAAAAAGACCCACAATTTTGAAAAAGAAAACAAAAACAATATTTCTTAATTTCTGCTA
Source organism: Lithobates clamitans (assembly GCA_037952925.1). Lineage (NCBI taxonomy): Eukaryota > Metazoa > Chordata > Amphibia > Anura > Ranidae > Lithobates > Lithobates clamitans. The sequence goes on from JBBGZY010001540.1 coordinate 836,358, forward strand.
TAAAACATACCCAATAAAAAAATGGAAAAAATCTAATTTCTTCATTAATTTAGGCAAATATGTATTCTGCTACATATTTTTGGTAAAAAATCCCAATAAGCGTATATTGATTGGACAAAATTTATAGCATCTACAAACTATGGGATAGTTTGGGTCCCATAATTTGTAAGTCATGTATTATTAAATGACCATATAAGATGAACCTGTCCTCTTTTGTGAAATGTGAAAAAAATAGCATCTACTGGCAGGATCAACAAGTACACAGTTATGCCGCGTACACACGGGCGGACTTTTCGACCGGACTGGTCTGACAGACTTTCCAGCGGACTTTCGACGGACTTTTGATGGACTTCCGACGGACTTTCTAACGAACAGACTTGCCTACACACGATCACACCAAAGTCCGAGGGATTTGTACGTGATGACGTACACCGAACTAAAATAAGGAAGTTGATAGCCAGTAGCCAATAGCTGCCCTAGCGTCGGTTTTTGTCTGTCGGACTAGCATACAGACGAGCGGATTTCTGGGTCCGGCGGAGTTACGACGTAAAGATTTAAAGCCTGTTCCAAATCTAAAGTTCGTCAGATTTGCGACTGGAAAAGTCCGCTGAAGGTCCGGTGATGCCCACACACGATCGGATTGTCCGCCGGATTTGGTCCGTCAGCGTCCGTCAGACCAGTCCGGTCGAAATGTCCGACCGTGTGTATGCCCCATTAGGCTGAAAAAAGACATACTGTATGTCCATTGCCTTCAACCAACATAAAATTATGTTTCACAGGGATTGTGGTATATGTATCTAATGCCGCGTACACACGGTCAGAATTTCCGACAAAAAAAGTCAGATGGGAGCTTTTGGTTGGATAATCCAACCGTGTGTATGCCCCATCGGACTTTTTCTGTCGGCATTTACGACGGAATTAGATAGAGAACATGCTCTAAATTTTTCTGTCGGAAATGCCGATAGAGCTTGTCCCGTTGGCAAGTCCGACCGCGTGTACGCGGCATTACAGTTACAGCCACAGTTTTTCTGTTTTATTTATTTTTTATTTTTTATTTTGTAAGAAAAGGTTTAAATCAGCCCACCCCCTCCAGAGTTTTATATGGTTTGTTCCACCCCTGTAGCTGTCACTTTTTAAAACAGTATGGTCTGCATATAAGTGAAAAAAAAAAGATGTGAACTAACAAAGAAATTCCCATATTGAATACTATTGTTAGAGGCATCAATCCCGTACAGTTATCAGAATACAATACGTTTTGCTATAGTGGTGCTTTAAAACAGATTTGTATGTTCTCTCTCCACATATGTGTAGCGCTGGTAGATTTTTATTAGGTAAATTTAGTGGGTCGCTTATTATAGGAAGTTAGATTTGCCTCTGTTCCAGCTTGGCTGACGTTGCGTGTAGTTCCACATTGTGCCGGTGGGTGTCGTTGTCACCATTGGCGGGTGTTGGAAAAGCAATGTGTTGAAGCAGATGAGTGCTCCTCTGTCCCGGAGACAACACGGTGGAGGTGGTCCTCCGAGTTGCATTCTGGGAGAGGGTATTTATGGGACAGACACCATGTTTTAGGGTTCGTTTTCAGCCACCTGCTGGCCCTCCTGGCCGACAGGTATGCACTAGGAATACCACCTTGTGGTCCTCCGTGCCAGGGGCCCACGTCGCTGTGGCGTGTGGCTGGGCCCTGAAGTCTGTCTGGGGCCTACCACAGCAGCAGAGGAATGGTCCTGAGCTGTCTATCCTGAGTGAAATGCTGGACAACCGAGAAGATCCCAGGGGAGGACCCGTCATGGAAGGATCATGCAGAGTGCTGGTCTGGAGAGGGGCCTGGTGACTCGGTTGGAGGACGCATTCCAAAGTAATCTTACAGTATAGTACTGCCGGATTGGCTTAAAGGTTCAAGTACTGTATCTGACATTCATCACAAAGCAATACATCCTGTGGCAGAGGATCGTACGGGTTTTATTCCAAACAAGTCTGTGGCAGAGACTTTTGTTTGTGCTGCGTGCTGGCTGCTAGGCAAGTGAGAGATGTCTATCCAGGCGGGCAAAGATTGAATCCTACGAAAGGGGAGACTATTCAACTACAAGTGTTCAATTGCAAAGAATGTTCTGAAGAATACTACAGAAAGGTATTTGAGCTTCCCTGCAGCTTTCTTTCTACCTCATTCCTGCTACTTCCCTTGTTCGTTTATTAAAGCATTGGAAAACCTACTCAAGTGTTTGGTGCTTATATCGCCCAGAAGTAAACTCAACGGAACCCTAGACCCGGTGCCGGTGAAACAGAGGTGTCGAGAGTGAAGGTAACAAGCCCGCTTAAACCAGCAGCTCCACCGAGAGTTATTGCAACATATGGTATATGTTGATTAGTATCCTGGGTGAATAATTGCCACGATAACAACATTCCCAAAATAAGCCATATGAATAAGGTATTATGTAAAATTACTGGTTTCCCGTGGGTTTTCTTGGGTTGTAGTTCTTGTGTTATGTTATACATTTAATTATTTATTGTGTCTATGAGTTTTTAGGGCTAACCTCCACACAACTTACCTCAGTAAAATGTCCAAAATACTCACCTTCTTAACCAATAACACAGCACAAAGCTACCTTATTTAGTCTCGCTATCTCTCACCTTGACTATTGAAACTTCCTCTTCGTTAGCCTACCTCTACAGAGACTATCCCCCCTTCAGTGTATCATGAATGCTCCTGCCAGACTCATCCACCTTACCAGTCACCCCTCTCTGCCAATCCCTCCACTGGCTTCTGATCGCCCAACAAATAAAATTCTAAATACCGGTAATAACATACAAAGCCATCCACAACTCTGCCGCCAGTGACATTACTAACCTCGTCTCAGAATATTACCCAAACTGTTCTTCTCACTCCTCCCAAGACCTTCTGCTCTCCAGCCCCCTCGCCCCCGCTTCCCATGATCACCTCCAAAACTTCTCCAGAGCCTCTCCCAGCCTTTGGAACGATCTACTTCACTCTGTCCAGCTATCTCCTACTGTATCCTCCTTTAGGTGATCACTCAGAGAAGCCTATCCCACCTCCACCTAAAAAAATCGAATTCTCCATCAACCCACCCCCCTCACAGTTAACACTTTTATGCCACGTACACAAGCGGACTTTTGGACCGGACTGGTCCGAAGGACAATTTGACCGTGTGTGGGCTTCATCGGACCTGCAGCTGACTTTTTCAGTCGAAAATCTGACGGACTTTAGATTTGGAACATGTTTCAAATCTTTACGTCGGAACTCTGCCGATCCCAGTTCCTATCGAAAAGTCCGCTCGTCTGTATGCTAGTCCAACAGACGAAAACCGACGCTAGGGCAACTATTGGCTACTGGCTATGAACTATCTTATTTTAGTCCGGTGTACGTCATCATGTACGAATCCGTCGGACTTTGGTGTGATCGTGTGTAGGCAAGTCCGTTCGTTGGGAAAGTCCATCAGAAGTCCGTCAAAAGTCTGTCCAAACGTCAGTCGGACCAGTCCGGTCGAAAAGTCCACTCGTGTGTACGCGGCATTAGTATCAGTTGCTTTCCCTCTAGATCAGCTTTTCTCATCCAAGGTTCCTCCAAAGATTTCTAGGGGTTCCTTCAGCAATCAGCAACTTCTGCCTCTCTGATGAGCTCCCACTGACACTAGTGTCCTTTTTATCTATATGTAAGGGGGGAATTCTTCCCATTGTCCACCAATGTGATCAGCATTCTTCCCAGTGACCATCATACACAGTACTGTGAGCTGTAGATATATTGTAATTATTAGCAGGGGTTTCCTGAGCCCAGAAAGTTATATTAAAGTATAACTAAAGGCAAAACTTTTTTTTCTTTTAGTTTTGGATGGAGTGGAGAGGGATTAGAACATCTGTCGGGTTTTTTATTGCTGTCTGTGGCCCAGTTAGGGAGATTCACCCTCTCTATTTGTCCTATTTACCATTATCATTGAAAGTAAAAGTGAAAGAAAATCACAGTTTTCAGTTGTCCCCAAAAAAAGTAATGGTGGTGAAATCTTCCAATGGGGACAATTCTGGTGACCTGGGAGTCCCCAAGGATTTCCCTTAATTTGCAGGAATTTCCTCTCACTTCCTGTTTGGCTATGGGACAGGAAGTGAAGGGAAATCTCTGCAATGGGACACAGATGGCGAAACAAAAAAATCTGACAGGGGTTATAACCTTCCCATGCTCTATCGAAAATGTAAAAAAAAAGTTTTGCCTATAGTTCTACTTTAAGGGTTCATCCATGTTAAAAAGGGTTGAGAAAGGCTGCTCTAGATAGAGTAAGCTCTCATGAGCAGGCCCTCCTAACCCTCTTATTTTGAATTGTATTGTAACTGTACTGTCTCCCTTTATTCTGTAAAGTGCTGTGCAAACAGCACTTTACAGAAGTGCTGGGATCTCCAGCAGATTGACAGCCTCAGCTCTGTTCCTGTGTGGAGGGGGGTGTGTCTCTTCCCTCCAATCATCTCTCAGAACTCTCCTCACTGAGCTCTGCAGAGAGTAATGTCAGCGATTTGCCCCCTTTTTTTTTTCTGACAGCTCAGACAAGGTTTATAAATTCTGGACTTTCAATTTCAACTTTTTGTAGAGAAGAGAAGACTGCAGATAAAGAGGTACAATTTATGTAGGAGGATTTGTTTCAGTTCCGTGTATCACCTGAGGCCAGTCACTTCACTGGGTATATGTGAGGGTTTATAACCACTTTCTCGATATTTTGATTTTATGTCCCCTTTAATCCAGAGGAATCACACAAAAAAAGATCTCAGCGTTGTCATGGAATTGGACACTCTTTTAGCGTTTGTGAATTGTTTAGTTGAAATCTTCTCCCATCTCGGCTTTAACCTCTATGCGACTCCCAGCTTCTTCCTGAAATTGTTCAGCAGCTCAGCGTACAAGCTGTTCCCTGAAAACACCTCGGGAGCTTGTAATGAATAATCAGCAAGCAGAACAATGTACACTGCTGGGAGGAATCGCCATTAAACAGCTTCTCTCTCACGCTGTCGCCTGGTTTATCCTGCAGAACTCCATCTGCTCCCATCAGGTTCTGCAGTGGTTGAATCTAATGAATACTATGAGATTTATTAAAAACAAATTCTAATGCTTGCCATACACCTAACAATAAACCATCAATCATACGTGTCTCCATTTCAAAGACTCTTTCACAACAAAGAAAAAAAAATCGAAATCTGATTATATCTTCTACCAAAAATGGTCTTTGATGAGCAATCAGATCAGAATAAGTGTGTGGCCTATGAAATGCTAACCTGTAGCAACCTATCAGAATTCATCCCGAAATCGCTCCCTTTCAAATCGAATCCTAATTGGCTGACATGTGTAAAGGCAATGAAAGCAAGAAATGTGCTTTACATCGGTGCTTCATGGTTTGTTGAAACAAACGTCTGTTATGGTGCTTCGCTGTGAAATGCAAAACGATTGGCCGGGCACTACATTGCAATTTGTGCGTTACAGTAACACACTGTAAAACACATATTTTACCTAACATTTTCACAATGTGAATGCGGCCCAAGGGATGTGATAGGTTAGGGAGCAAACTTGTCATAGGCATGCGCACAGGGTGTGCCGGATATTCCAGGGCACACCCTAATAACCCGTGCGGCACAGATTCCTCCTGCTGCCCAGGCCCCCGTGCCCCCCACACAGTTCTGATGGCTTCCCTCCTCTCCCTCTGGCTGCTGCAGGGGGATGTTTCAAGATGTAGAGTTGGGGAAGGGGCCGGTAAATATGTCGTTTTCCAGCCCCTTCCTTTTCTGAATGAACATAATGAGTGATCGGTACCAATCGTTCACTGTGTCCATTCATATCTGGATAAAAATCTACGTTAAAGAGGGTATATATTTACCTCCTCTGCATATTTCCGATTACGGACATATCAGACAACACAAGAACCCTATATGGACGGCTAGCTGATTCATAAATGATCCCTCAATGGAGATCTGCACCTGCCCGCAGTCCTCACTATACAATCTGACGTGTAGAGGTACTATTCCCACAGTTACCGGGGTAAATGTTTCTAGAAGGCCCTTGGTCCTAAACACCACGTGGTAACAATCTGAGTTGATTAATACATGGATTGCACCTGCTCCTGAGGAAGTGAATTTCATGAAATGCGTAGAGCACAATAGGATTCAATATTTCTGGTTTTATTATGTACTTAGATGTTCGTCTTTATATCAACGTGTGTCTATCATGGATCAATGCCATTATGATTCTTTGTAAATCAGCTCTTATATTTCACATCCTTAAGTGTGTTATGGCTCAACTGTACCATTGATGTATGAATCTTATCTTATGAATTGCTTCAATCATGTTGTAATAAATTACCATCTGCTGATTAGGTTACCCAATAAAATAATTGTTTTTAATATGTATTTACCTTTTTGTATATGAATTTATACCCTATTTATATGTAATATACCAACTGTTGGGTACACACCTCATATAAAGTCCAAAACCTTTCTTTCCGCCCTCTCACAAATAGGGATGGAGGCACATTAGTATATGAGCTTTATTTAAAGTCCCAAATTCTAAAAACATCTTTGCCACTCTGAAACTTCCCTCCAACCTTTTTGCATATTATTTTATATATACTGTGATTCTGTACTTGCCAAATATGCTGCAGAAATCTCCCTCCACTAAGTCTGGCTGCATCCATTTTAACTGTGGGCAGCCAAAGCTACTGTCTGTTCACTTCCTGGATTTACTATCCAAAGTTAAAACAACAAGAGCAAAAGATTTAATAGATGGAAAGATGGAAAAATGACTGAAGGTCCGCTTTAAGTTCTTTTGTTTGTTTTTTCAAAGATATTTTGTTTTCTATTGTGAAAAAAAAAAGATATTTTGTTTATGCACTTCAGTTACTAAACATTGATGTTTAAGCAAATACAAGAAAATGTAAAATAATGTTATTATTTTAATTAAGTAAAAGAATTTGAGTAGTTCTCCAACTATGTGTGATTAACCTATTAACCTAAAATCAGTTCTGATTTGGCTGTTTTACTAACCCGACAGCTTATTATTCTAGAGAGGAAACCTTCATTTTGTTTGCAAATATTAACCACTTGCGGTCCGCCCACCGCCAAATGACAACTGGGCGGCACGGCTCTCGTTCTGGGTGGATGTCATATGATGGCCCTCCAGAACGACCGCTCTCGCGTGCCCATGGGGGCGCGCATCGCAGCGATCAGTGGTGAGGTGTCAGTCTGATACACCGCGACACCGATCTCGGTAAAGAGTCTCTGACGGAGGCTCTTTTCCACGTGATCAGCTGTGTCCAACTACGGCTGATCATGATGTAAACAGCCGTTGATCGGCCTTTTCTCTCTCGCGTCTGACGTGAGTAGAGGAGAGCCGATCGGCTGCTCTCCTGACGGGGGGGGGGGGTCTGTGCTGATTGTTTATCAGCGCAGCCCCCCCTCGGATGCTCACCAAGGATGGCCACCACACTGGACCACCAGGTATGCCACCCTACACCACCAGGGAAATGTCAATCAGTGCCCAGGCAGCTGCTAATCAGTGCCCATCCCCAATGCCTGCCAGTGCCATCAGTAATACCTAACAATCAGTAGTGCCCACCAGTGCCGCCCATGAGTGTTCATTAGTGCCGCCTATCAATGCCCATCAGTGCTGCATATCAGTGCCGCCTATCACTGCTCATCGTCAGTGCCCGTCAGTGACACCTCATTGGTGTCACCTCATCGGTGCCGCCTTATCAGTGCCCGTCAGTGATGCCTTATTAATGCCCATCAGTGAAGGAGAAAACTTACTTATTTACAAAATTTTGTAACAGAAACAAAAGAATTTTTTTTTTTTTAATCTTAGGTATTTTTTTATTTGTTTAGCAAAAAATAAAACCGCAGAGGTGATCAAATACCACCAAAAGAAAGCTCTATTTGTGGGAGCAAAATGATAAAAATTCTGTTTGGGTACAGTGCTGCATGACCGCGCAATTGTCATTTAAACAGCGACAGCGCTGAAAGCTAAAAATTGGCTTGGGCAGGAAGGGGGTGTAAGTGGCCAGTATTGAAGTAGTTAAAGATTCCAACTACCAGCAAGAATTCCTTACATTTAAAGAGCACCTGTCATTTCAGATCCATCATGGCAGCGCCTGTTAGCTGTTGTGTTACTGCCACATCACCAGCCGTCCCATTAAGGTGAATGGGACTGTCAGTGAGTCAACAGCGGGTCAGAGAAGGAGCCGCTGCGGGAAAGAGATGACAGTTGCTCTTTAAAAATTATGATTTAAATCAAGCTTTTTTTACTAGGGATTTAAATCAAATCCACCCTGAACTGAAGCATGGTAAACTGCGTTGAGTATGCTTCATTTTGTGAATGAACAGGAAGCCACTCAGCACAGAGCATTTCCCATTCATTCACTGTCAAGCGAAGCTGAGGCTGCAGAAAAAGGGACTGGGGAATATCTATCCGGCGTCCCTTTCTCTGTCCCAAACTTGAGGCATCAGGGGTCTGTTCAGATTCCTGATATTTCACCATTGCCTCCCAATGGGGTCTCTAAAAAAATTGTAAAAAAAATAACAGGCATGTGTGTTTGAGCTTTGGGGTGCACATCCTAAAGCAATAGGCTGTGCTCACCCATGAGACTCATACATAAAAGGGGATTCCAAGAATGGATAAGGCCAAGCTATCAGCTAAGCTCTTTCTACAGAAAGGATAAACAACCGCTTTTTGCAAAGTATAGTAAAAACGTTCAGAACCTCCCGAAACTCATTGATGAATAGAGTGCCAAGTTCTACACATTTTACCAAAAATCCAGGAATATGATGGCATAGTGAAGCTGCTGCAGGAAGAAATTCTGTAATGGAGCTCCGACTGTTCTGTGATCTCAAACAAATTCATCATAAATGCATTAGACGCTTACATCTAGTAAATCCGCCTTGCTTTCATTATAAAGTGCAATCATGCGTAGCAGTCTAGATAGTGTGTTTAAGCAGTATAATAATTCTTCATTACCACAGTGCTGTCCATGTGCTGAAGTTTACAGCAATGTGCAGTATTTCCAGATGTCCAGACAGAAAATATCCCAAGTAAGAGGCAGAGACAGATTGATGGGCGCCCTCTAGTGCCTATTTATAAAGTGTACAGAAAAGTACTCAAACCTTATGTTGCTGGCACAGTATTGTACATATATTGCAGGGATATGCAATTAGCAGACCTCCAGCTGTTGCAAAACTACAAGTCCCATCATGCCTCTGCCTCTGGGTGTCATGCTTGTGGCTGTCAGAGTCTTGCTATGCCTCATGGGGCTTGTAGTTCTGCAACAGCTGGAGGTCCGCTAATTGCATATCCCTGATGTATTGGTTACCCTCCTTCCATGCCCTTTATAATTAAAGAGGAACCATGGGCATAATAATAATAAAAAAATAAAATAAATGAATGATGCAGTCAGCCACTGGTCATCGTTTTACCCCCTTGTCCTGCTGTAATTATATTACTGGTTGATCTTGACAATACTGTACATCCGTTATTTTTCCACTTCTTTTAACAGGGTGACAATGCTGTTTGTTCTTTAGTGAAATCATTCAGGGATGTGCAGTCAGGGGAGGCAGAGCCTCATCTGCCATGAACATAAATATATATAAAAAAAAAGGAAAAAAAATATTATCATCCTCGAGGGTCATAGCTCGGGGATCTGGGCTCAGAATGCTACCCCACTACTGGTCAAAATTTGGGGCTCCTCTCATCTATGGTTCCAGAGATACGCGGCTCCTTGCACAGCCTGTCAGAAGCTACATACAGAGCGGCCAGTTTAAATACAAGCTGACACACTCTGTTTGAGAGGATGAGCTCACAGTGCCTCTCCTCGCTTCTGGTCAGAGGCACTGAGCTCAATGGACAGCTTGGAGTCTTGGACCAATGGTAAAGTACCCTTAGCCCCAGCTGTCCAATAAAAATGCTGCAGTGGAGGCACGCCTCTCACTGCAGTGTCAAAGAAGGGGGCATGTGTCTAAAAGACACATGCTCCCTTCCAACCCAGCCCTCTTAACTAGAGGGTAAAACATGTGTTTTTGTGTATAAGATTTACCCACAATCCCATGTTTTTCTCACACAGTTAAGAGGGAGAATGAGAATCTGCTGTTGTTGAAAAGGTACAAGCTAAATCATATATTATTATGTTATAAGATAATAATTTATTATTAATCTATTTTACTGTGAAATTACTGGTTGGAACTTATAACTTCAAACTTCAGTAATTTGTCCATTAAGCCACCTGCGTGAAGTTTTTGAAAATATAGTAAATTACCTTAAAAATAATATATAATAATTACTTGTATATTACTTATATTAATTAACCCCTTGCCACCCAGGCCAATTCTGACACTTCTCTCCTACATGTAAAAATCATAATTTGCTTGCTAGAAATTTGCTAGAAATTTACTAAACATTAAATATATTGTTTTAGCAAACACCCTAGGGCAGTGATGGCAAACCTTGGCACCCCAGATGTTTTGAAACTACATTTCCCATGATGCTCAACTCCACTGCAGAGTGCATGAGCATCATGGGAAGTGTAGTTTCAAAACCTCTGGGGTGCCAAGGTTCGCCATCACTACCCTAGAGAATAAAATGGTGGTCGTTGCAACTTTTTATGTTACACGGTATTTGTGCAGCAATTTTTAAAACGCTTTTTTTTTTTGGAAAGAAACTGTTTCATGAATAAAAAAAACCAAAACACTAAAGTTAGCCCAATTTTTTTGTATTATGTGAAAGATGATGTTACGCCGAGTAAATATATACCTAACATGTCACGCTTTAAAATTGTGCACACTTGTGGAATGGCGCTAAAATTCAGTACTTAAGAGTCTCCATAGACAACGCTTTAAATTTTTTTACAGGGTACAGTGCCTTGCAAAAGTATTCACCCCCCCCCCCCCCCTTGGCTTTTTACCTATTTTGTTACATTACAGCCTTTAGTTCAATCTTTTTTTAATCTGAATTATATGTGATGGATCAGAACACAATAGTGTAAGTTGGTGAAGTAAAATTAGAAAAATATATACATAAAACTATTTTTCAGAAATAAAAAACTGATAATTGGCATGTGCGTATGTATTCACCCCTTTGTTATAAAGCCCATAAAAAGCTCTGGTGCAACCAATTACCTTCAGAAGTCACATAATTAGTGAAATGATGTCCACCTGCAATCTAAGTGTCACATGATCTGTCATTACATAAACACACCTTTCTGAAAGGCCCCAGAGGCTGCAACACCTAAGCAAGAGGCACCACTAACCAAACACTGCCATGAAGACCAAGGAACTCTCCAAACAAGTAAGGGACAATTTTATTGAGAAGTACAAGTCAGGGTTAGGTTATAAAAAAAAATCCAAATCTTTGATGATCCCTAGGAGCTCCATCAAATCATAACCAAATGGAAAGAACATGGCACAACAGCAAACCTGCCAAGAGACGGCCACACACCAAAATTTACGGACCAGGCAAGGAGGGCATTAATCAGAGAGGCAGCACAGAGATCTAAGGTAACCCTGGAGGAGCTGCAGATTTCCACAGCAGAGACTGGAGTATCTGTACATAGGACGACAATAAGCCGTACGCTCCATAGAGTTGGGCTTTATGGCAGAGTGGCCAGAAGAAAGCCATTACTTTCATAAAAATACAAAATGGCACGTTTTGAGTTTGTGAAAAGGCATGTGGGAGACTCCCAAAATGTATGGAGGAAGGTGCTCTGGTCTGATGAGATTAAAATTGAACTTTTTGGCCATCAAAGAAAATGCTATGTCTGGTGCAAACCCAACACATCACATCACAGCAGTCATGATTGTTGTAGATCTGCATTGCTGGACAATATGATTGATGCTGGATTTACATTGTGGGGCTTTTTTTTTTTTAAAGAACTGCGTGTGTGTTTTATTTACTGTCAACTTTAAAAAAAAATATTGTGAATGAGTAGCCCTTACTTGTTCAAATAAGGGGAGCCAGCCTGGGTGCCCCCTTATTGTTAAGCAAGACAAGCCCTCTACCCGCAGACCCCTACAAGCACTAGCCAGGGTTGTGGGGAAGAGGTCCTTGTCCTCAATAAACCGGTGACAAGGTGCTTACCAGGAGGGTCCCCCCCCACGTGTTGAGGGCATGTGGACTGATATGGCCACTTATCTGGCATGCCAGGCTGCATGCTTGGATAAGAGTCTGGTGTGGATTTTATGAGGGGACCCCATGCTTTTTTTTTCTTTCTTATTTTCTGCATCAGGATCCCCCTTAAAATCCACACCAGACCTCCTGTAAAGATAAGAATCTGGTATATATGAAGGAAATCCCTTACCGTTTGTTTACAAACAGAAGTAAGTGGCTGTAACTATTAATTCCTTAAAGCGGAGTTCCACCCAAAAGTGGAACTTCCCCTCATTTGTCTCCTCCCCCCTCTCCGGTGCCACATTTGGCACCTTCCAGGGGGGGAGGGGGGGACAGGATACCTGTCTTTGATAGGTATCCTGTTCCCACTTCTGTTGGAACAGCCCGACTATTGATGTCACCGCTCGGCTCCCTCTTCCTCCCTCTGTTACCGGGCCAGTAAGAGAGAGGAGCGGAGCCTGGCGCATGCGCAGTAGGGTTCCCGGCGTGAAGCCATAAGGCTACACTGCCGGGTTCCCTTACCCGCAATGGCGGCGGCAGCACCCGACAGCTGATGGAAACATCAGCTGTGGTGCTGATATCGCTGGACTCCAGGACAGGTAAGTGTCCTATTATTAAAAGCCAGCAGCTGCAGTATGTGTAGCTGCTGGCTTTTAATTTTTGCAGGGGTGGGTGGAACACCGCTTTAAAATTTAGGAGGCAGCTTTTTTTTGTAAGTTTAAATTCTGCTGTAGTAGGTTGTATACTGCCACTTCACAAGCAGGTTAAGGACACCCCCAGGCATATTATTTTAAGGCATTTCATGATTTTTAATGTTTCACTTTAAGCATTATTAAAATTGCTGCTTTCTGCCAAGTGGGATTTAAAAAAAAAAAAACAATGTTACTTCTTTAACAACTCCGTGCCTTTTAGCCTAGAAAATAGCCAGAACTGATTTTTAACATTTGGCTCCCATGGACTTCAATGGGGTTCAGATTTGGCAACCAAACTTCTCTAATGTTAACCTAACCGGCATCAAACTGAACAGTCAGCTCATCCCTATTATTGAAAAAATAAATCCAGGAAGTTGTGCTAAATCACCTTAGAGTGTGCGATTTACAATACATCCATGGCATCCTTAAATGGATCCCAATATGAAAAAAGGGCTGTTAGTAGTAGTCTGGCTGCACATCTGGTCTTGACACTCTGCACTGAAGTCGTTTAGACCCCTTTCACATTGTGCCGCCCCGGGCGTCAGCAGTGGAGCGGCACTATTTTTAGCTCCGCTTTACCGTAGTTATTAGCGGCGCTATTCGGCCGCTAGCGGGGTGGTTTTAACCCCCACTAGCAGCCGAAAAGGGGTTAAATCCGCTCGCAAAACGCCGCTGCAGCCGTCGGCATGACATCGCTGCCCCATTGATTTCAATGGGAAGGAGCGATGGAGGAGCGGTGAGTTCACCGCTCCTTCACCGCTCCAAAGAAGCTGCCGGCAGGACTTTTTCTGATGCCCTGCCAGTGCAACGCTTCAGTGTGAAAGCCCTCAGGCTTTCACACTGGAGTGAATGGAGCAGCTGTTTTATGGCGGTTTGCAGGCGCTATTTTTAACACTATAGCGCCTGCAAAATGCCCCAGTGTGAAAGGGGTCTAAGACCCCTTTCACACTGTGCCGCCACCGGCGTCAGCGGTAAAGCGGCACTATTTTTAGCGCCACTTTACTGTCGTTAGCGACGCTATTTGACCGTTAATAGGGCGGTTTTAACCCCCCGCTAGGGACGGAAAAGGGGTTAAATCCGCTTGCAAAACGCCGCTGGGATGAATTAGAGCGGAGACTGCGAGCCAGGCCTTCTCGTCCAACATCAGTGCCTGACCTCACAAATACGCTTCTGGAAGAATGGTCAAACATTCCCATAGAGATACTCCTAAACCCTGTGGACAGCCTTCCCAGAAGAGTTGAAGCTGTTATAGCTGTAAAGGGTGGGCCAACTCAATATTGAACCCTACGGACTAATGCCCCGTACACACGGTCGGACTTTGTTCGGACATTCCAACAACAAAATCCTAGGATTTTTTTCCGACGGATGTTGGCTCAAACTTGTCTTGCATACACACGGTCACACAAAGTTGTCGGAAAATCCGATCGTTCTGAACGCGGTGACGTAAAACACGTACGTCGGGACTATAAACGGGGCAGTGGCCAATAGCTTTCATCTCTTTATTTATTCTGAGCATGCGTGGCACTTTGTCCGTCGGATTTGTGTACACACGATCGGAATTTCCGACAACGGATTTTGTTGTTGGAAAATTTTATATCCTGCTCTCAAACTTTGTGTGTCGGAAAATCCGATGGAAAATGTCCGATGGAGCCCACACATGGTCGGAATTTCCGACAACACGCTCCGATCGGACATTTTCCATCGGAAAATCCGACCGTGTGTACGGGGCATAAGACTGGGATGCCATTAAAGTTCATGTGCGTGTGAAAGCAGGCATCCAAATACTTTTGACAATATAATCTAGTAGCATGGATTTATTATTTGTAATGGATCCATAAATAATTTGAACAGAAAGAATGGGCAAATATTTGGCAAAAGATATGCAGCAAGCAAAACATTCTGCCATAAATAGGTCCTTTTCTACGTAAATCAATCCAGATCGTTTCCTTGGTTATACCAGTCTCTATCTTAGCAGCTTTGCTTCTTCATAGAAATGATTAATTTTTGATCACACACAAAATGTATATATCCATTCGAAAAGTCTGCTGAATTCTTTACTTTTGTTCCTACTTTCTACTGAAAGTTAAAAACTGGAGTTAATGACCTGAATAAAAGTACAATGCTTAAAAAATATGAATGAAATATTTCACTAGCAGAGGAAATGCAAATCAATATTACTTTTAATGGTCCGTATCACTTTACTGAATAGAAAGACCTTATTAATGCAACTCTCAGTGTACCTGGATTTAAAGGTTGGAAGTTATACCAATAATGATAGTAAACTAGACGTCTACTTCAAATTTTTTATCAAGTTTTATAGAAAGTAGACATGTTGACAGCTATTTATTGCAGTGTCCAGGGCTGCTGATGTGAGGGTAGCACTGTTCCTCCCGTACTGGGCCCTGGCAGCAGAGAAATCAGATGAGAGCAGGAGAGGGGGTAATCGGTGCAGCGGGAGGGCAACTACAGGAACTCATCCCTTTGTGTCTCTCCCTGCAACAGCTGAAAGCTTATTTCTCCTCCTCTCCACTGGCTTTCAGCTGCTGCAGGGAGAGGCACACAGGGAACAGGTTCCTGTAGTTGGTAATATGTTAGGTGAGGGCAGGATTGAGTTTTCAGGGATCGCCTAAATGTGGCCAGAGTAGGAGATAGCCAGACAGATTGAGGTAGGGCATTCCAAAGGATGGGAGAGGCTCTGGAGAAGTCCTGGGGATGAGCATGGGAGGCGACGAGGGCGTTGGTGAGCAGGAGGTCTTGGGAGGAGCGGAGAGGACAATTTGGGTGATATTTGGAGATAAGATTAGTGATGTAGTAGACATGTGCATGATGAAAAAATGTGTTTCATTTTCGTTAATCTAGTTATTTCGTTTTAAATTTGGTTGATTCGTATTCGGGATTCCTACTCGGATTTTTTCTTTGAGTTTACCCAAGAAACGTTCAAGTCGATAAATTTCAAATCGTTCGAAACCTATATGTTTTTTTTTTTTTTCAAATAACAGTTTTTATTATTGTTTCATTCTTGGTTGCAATACAGAATAAAGGAGCATGGAAAACTGTAAATATTATTCAACATATCTTATCCACAATCAAACATATACTTATGATAAAGGGGTTTTGAGATCATATTAAGTTTCAAAGATATCTCATTGTTTAACTGCTAGCTATTCCTTTTGTGAGTAAAGAATGTTAATTCAATTACATTAATGTAAAATAATGCTTATGAAAATTCAAATCTATAATAACTGCGCTGTAGAGAAACAAATAGATTGGAAGGAAGAGGGAAAGAGAGAGAGAGGGTGGAAAGTATAAGGTAAGCCATCTAAGTAGGGTTGGTACCTGGTCATGGTGGGTCCTCCCGGAGATGCCACAGCTCCCACACCTCATTGTGTGCCTCCAGCCTGTCCTGCAATCTAGCCGTCATTCTCTCCATCAGTTCAACGTCTTTAATTCTGGAGTACAGATCTTCAGAAGAGGGTGGGGCACAGCGTTTCCAGTTTAGGGCTACTAGACATCTGGCCGCTGTGAGTATATGCCTTACTAGTTTTTTATATGGTGTGCGGAGTTTAAGTGGTGATAGGCCTAGTAAAAAGAATTTTGGAGAAGCTTGGACCTGCAGTTCCAAAAGGTGGGACAATAGATGCTGGACTTTGTCCCAAAAGGGGGCAATCAGTGGGCATTTCCAGTAGATATGTATGAGGGTACCCCTTGCTCCCTGACAGCGCCAACACCGGTCTGAGGTAGCAGGGAAAATTGCATGGAGTACATCTGGGGTCATATACCAGAAGAACAAGATTTTGTATGCATTTTCCTTATAAAGGGTGCACATTGAACTTTTTGCTGTTTGATTCCAGATCACCTGCCATTGTGCTAGAGGTAGTTCTTCTTTGAGGATTTTCTCCCATCTCAGCATGTATGAGTGTTTTCCCTGCTCCTCTAGGGAGATGGCGTTTAGGATCTTATAAATTCCCGAAATGAGCCCTTTCTGTGCATTCCCCTCTAGTATTATAGATTCAAAGGGGGACGGTGGAGAGAACTGCAGGGTCGGGGTTATAGTCAATGCGTAGTGCCTAATTTGTAAATATCCGTAGAATGCTTGTTTTGGTAGGTCGTATTTTGTTTGTAATTCTGAAAAAGATAGTAATTTACGAGTTCTAGGTTCCACTATACTTCCAAAATGAAATAAGTTTCTAGAGGACCAAGGGTAAGACATCTGGTGTGTGAGGCTATCTGGCACTTTGGGATTGCAGATAAAGGAGGTCAGTGGTGATCTCTCTGAGGATAATTTGTGAGGTCGGGCCAGTGCACGCCAAGTTCGTCGTAACAATGACATGGGGCCCAGCATCCGCCCGGGGGGCACCTCCGCCTCCGCACTCCATAGAAGGTTGTTCGGGTGTATTGGAGCTAACCAAAGCTTTTCGATTTCAGTCCATTTATTAAATGATTTTTGAGTGAACCATGAGGCTATCGCTCTTAATTGCGCAGCCTGGTAGTATTTAATAATGTCGGGGAAAGCTAGTCCTCCCTCCCTGCGCGACGCCAGCATTACCGTCCTCGGTATTCTATGCCTTTTATAGTTCCAGACAAATTGGAGTAGTTCCGACTGGAGCTTTTTTAAGTGTTTAAGTGGTATGGGGACAGGAAGGGTTTGGAAAAGATACAGGAGCTTCGGGAGGATGGTCATCTTAATAGAGGCTATACGGCCCAAAAGGGAGATATGATGCTTTTTCCACTGTGTCAGTAATGTTCTGACAGAGTGGAAGAGGGGAGGAAAGTTTTCTTGGTATAGGGTGGCATATGTGGGGGTGATATAGGTCCCTAGGTACCTTAGAGCTGTCGTTTTCCAGTTGTAATGGAAGTTGGCTTTTAAGAGTGCAAGTTCAGCTTCAGGGATATGTAAAGGCAGGGCCTCCGATTTTAATGCATTAATTTTATAGCCTGAGAGACCTCTGAAATTGTCTAGTTCCCTATGTAGAACCGGGAGGGTGAGATGAGGATGGGTTAGTGTAAGAATAATGTCATCGGCAAATAGAGAGATTTTGAATTCCCTATCCCTGACCATTATCCCCCGTATATCCGGATTGTTCCGGATCGAGGCGGCCAAAGGTTCCACGCACAGTGCAAATAATAGGGGCGACAGTGGACACCCCTGTCTGGTGCCGTTCGTGACCGAAAAGGGTGTGGAGAGTGCAAAGGGGGTTCTGACCTGTGAGGTGGGGTTGGAGTAAAGGTGCCTGATCGCTCGCATAAAAGGTCCGCGAAAGCCCATGTGGGTCAGTGTGGCGAACAGGAAGGGCCACCCCAATCGATCAAATGCCTTTTCGGCGTCAAGGCTTAGCAGCATAGCGGCGGATCCCTCCCTGTCCGCCACCTCCACCAGATCAATCACCCTTCTGGTGTTATCACTTGCTTGTCGTAGTGGGACAAACCCCACCTGATCCTTGTGGACCAGTGACGGAAGGATCATATTTAGGCGATTGGATAAAAGTTTGGTGAAAATTTTCAGATCTGAGTTCAGGAGTGCAATGGGTCTGTAATTGGCGCAGAGGGACGGGTCTTTGTCTGGTTTGGGAATTAGGGTGATGAAGGATCGCTGCATGTCTACTGGGACGGGGGTGTCATGGAGGAAGGTGTTATACAGCTTGCACATATAGGGAAGCAGCTGAGGGAGAAATGCCTTATAATATTCATAAGGAAAGCCATCTGGGCCAGGGGCTTTATGGTTTGGTAAGTTTTTGACAGTCAGTTCTATTTCCTCTTCTGTTATCTGTGCATTAAGCGATAGGAGGTCAGATGTGTGGAGATGCGGGATTCCACTTCGCTCTAAATATTGTCGCATCCTTTGAGTCAGGTCTGGAGAGGGAGGGTTACTGGGTATGTCGGGACTGTTGTATAGGTCTTTGTAAAATTCTGCAAAAGTTCGGGCGATGTCCACTGGGTGGGATAACATCTGGCCCCCCTTGTTTTTAATCTGATTCGGGGATAGCATGTGGGTACGTTCACGGAGTTTGTTGGCTAGGAGAGAGTGGGCCTTGTTACCCTTGTCGTAAAACATTTGTTTTAATCTGGTCAAGGCCTTCTCTACCTGACCTAAGGCTAGGTCTCTAAGAGTCATACGAAGGTTAGTTATTTTTTTGAGTAAAGGTATTGTGGGGTTTGTCTGGAGCTTGTGTTCTAATACTCTAAGTTCTTTTTCCGCTTTCACTTTTGCAGTTAGGGCGTCTTTTTTTAGCGCTGTGGAGAGCGTTATACATTTGCCTCGGAGGACTGCCTTATGGGCTTCCCACAGCGTGGTAGTGGAGACCTCCTGGTTATTATTCTCTTTGAAATATAGTCGTAGAGTGGAATTTAATTCCGTCAGGGAGGGCGCATGCTGGAGGAGGAAGGTGTTGAGCTTCCAATTATAAGGCCTACGGAAGGTAGTGCCAAGGTCTATGGTGAGTAAGATAGGGGCATGGTCAGACCATGAGATCGGGAGAATTTGAGCCGTGTGGGTGAGCTGTAGAGTGTAATTATTAACAAAAAAGTAGTCTATCCTGGAGTGGGTGCGATGAGGGGCTGAATAGAACGTGTATTGTCGATCGCCTGGACGGAGAGCCCTCCACGCATCAAAGAGCGCATATCGTCTGGAGATTTGTCTGAATAGTCTCGAGTCTCTGAGTACTCTGGGTGAGGTTGTTTGGGGGCCCACCGTCTGGCGATCTGTGTGAGATGAGTGGGTAAGATTGAAGTCGCCTCCTATTACCAGAACCTTAGGTGTTGTTTTAAAGAGGCGGGTATACACCTTGGACAGAAAACTGTGCTGTTTGACATTCGGGGCATACAAGGTGCATAGGGTGATGTCCTGTGACTGCCATTGTCCCTGTAAAATTATGAAGTGGCCATGTGGGTCGCAATGCTGGGTCACGCAAGTGAAGGGGGCCCCCCTCTTAATAAGTATGGCTACTCCTGCCCTTTTATGGGTGCCCGAAGCCATATAGATCTGAGAGTAGTGTCTGGAGGCGAACGCGAAGGAGCCCCCCTTATCATAATGGGTCTCCTGGACCATAATAATATCGGCCCCTGATTGCCTGAATTCCCTCAGTGCCAGATGTCTTTTTTTATTGGAGTTTAATCCATGTACGTTTAATGAGAGTATCTTAGCCATGGTAGTGTGTGGGGATGTGTGAGTAGGTGCTCACCTGGTGTTGATGCATCTGCAGTCCAGACTGGGGCTTGGGGCAGGCACTCTCCGGGAGGAGACCAGGACCCTGCACGGTGGTTGCTGGGTAGGTTAGGTGATGGCTGGGAAGAAAAGGAAGGAGGATAGGTAGAGGGAGAGAGAAAAACACTGTTAGTGAGTAAGGAACATAGAGAACATACATTCCTAATAATCCTATAGAGGCCAACGGGCCGAGGTCTGGACGGATTCCCCTGAACCCCCCCACCCCAAGAAGGAGGAGTGGGAAGGGGCACCTGGGAGCCCGTAGCCAGCCAAAAACAATTATTCTACAGCACATAGTCTACGACCCTGCACTGATATCTATCTAACTATCAGGGGGGGGAGTGGTAGTGAACTGGGTTTATACCAATCTCTCCGGAGCTCATCTGAGTTAAGCCCTAGATGGTAAAGTGGATTTCAGCATGGGGGGGCAATCTTGGGGGTCCTAAGCTGAAGTTGCTTAAAACAAACTAAAGTAAACTGCAGTCTAACTGGGGGTATATATTAAGCCTAGAAGCTTAGGTTCTGCAGATATAAAGAGTCACAGTGGTTGCATCTCAGCGGTTCTTTTGCTTGGTGGGCTTGCGTTGCGGGTCAGAGTCCCGGGACCGGTTGGAGGGAGGCACTTTCTGCCAGACTGTAGGCGGTGGTGGCGGAGTTGCTACAATGTCCCAGTCCGGTAGTTTTGGTGCCGGGATTTCAAGAATGTTACAAAAGGTGCGCAGATCTTCTGGATACCTCATTACCGCGGATTTGCCCTGGTGTTTTGCCGTGAGGCTGAAGGGGAAACCCCAGCGATAGGTGATGTTCTCTTTCTGCAGTAACTGTAATAGCGGCTGGAGAAGTCTGCGTTTTTGCAGGGTGATCCAGGAGAGGTCTGGGTACAGTTGTATCTGAACATCATCAAAAGTCACTCTACGAGCCAGGCGGGCCCGTTTCATGATTTCTTCCTTGATGGGGTAGGAGCTGACTCTACAAATGATATCTCTCGGTTTAGCGGTGGCGCCTTTAGGGCGAAGCGCTCTGTGAGCTCTGTCCAATTCAATGTGTTTGTTAGGTGGCTCCCCGATTAAATTATTAAAGACAGATTGTAGGATTGTTTGGAGGTCCTCGGGTCCCTCCGCTTCCGGGATACCTCTCACTCGTATGTTGTTGCGACGTCCTCGATTGTCCAGGTCTTCCACATGTCTTTGCATATCTCTCAACATTTCTCTGTGGTCAGCTCCCTGGAGTTGTGTCCTATGGACCGCCAGTTTGGTTTCTTGTATCTCTTCTTCAGCCATTTCCATCCTGTCTGCCAGGTGTTTGAGCCCCGTTTGGAGTACTTGGATTTCTGTGCGGCAGGTGGATTTCACATCTTCAATGAGTTGTCTGAAATCTTCCTTTGTGGGGATGGCTTGTAGGTATGCTTGCCACTGAGGGTGTAAAGGTGGATCCCCTGTGGTACCATAACATTGATTGGGTGGCGGTCTGCCAGGTGGGGTGGCGTTGGAGTATGTGATTCCCTCTTCTCTGTTTGATTGCGTTCCGGTTGCTGGGGAGTCCCATGGGTCTGACCAGGTTTCGGCCTGTCGCTGGTGGGGGGGCTAGCCCCTGTTGGGAGTAAGGTCAGGGCTCCTGCCTTCTGTGCATATGAAGGCATGGAGGAAGGGTGGTGTCTGGATGTGCTAGAGTCTCTGGAGCGAGATAACCTCTGCGCTTTAGGTGGAGGGGATGTGACCGTGATGTTCCAGGGACTGTCCTGTGTTCCCTGAGGGAGCTGATGCGCTCTGGCAGAGGGGCCTGCAGGCCTAGGCAGTGGTGGATAGTCCTGGGAGAGGTCTGAGGAGGGTGGGGATGCGGGGTCTTGGCTCTGGATCTGGGGGTCAGAAGTCGCTCGCAGCAGCCTCGGGAATGCTGCGGAGCACTGCGTGTATGGCGGGGCGGAGATAGGGAGCGTGGCTGATGGCGGCCCGTGTGTTTGTGCCGTCTGGACGCCGGCATGTGGAGAAGGACTCACCGCTGTGATGTGAGGGATGCTCTCCTGGGAGGTCGCCTTCTCCAGTGGAGGGTCCCCCGCATGTTGTAGTCGGTCCGGAGCGGGCTGTGGAGCCTGAGAGGAGCTCCGGTGGTGAGGCGCGGAAGTGACCGGCGCCATATTGGCCTCCTCGTTCCGAGATGCGTCCGGCTGGGTGAAGTAGGAGCGGAGGTCTGTGGAGGCACCCGGAGGGGGATTCGGTGATCCCCTGTATTTGGAGGAGCGGGTGGTCCGTGATTTGCCCATAAAATTGCGGTTAATCGCCCCCAAGATTGCCTTTCTCGCTGCGGGCTCAGAGAGCAGGGAGATCAGGCTTCCATCTTGCTCGGCTTCCGGTCACGCCCCCCCGAAACCTATATGTTTTATCTTTTCAATTCAAATGCGGCAAAGTGAACAAGCAAAAGAAAAATCTTGATCACATGATTACGATGACTCTTTAAATCACCTTTGGCTTAACAAAAAAAGCATTATTTCAAATTGGTACACTAATAACACACACAGTCTTTGATTTCAGAAATTTTTCTGATATATCGGATGTATTCGGATATATCCGAATCTCCGAATAATGAAAAATTTGTCCGAATATTAATTCGGAACAAAACAAACTGCACATCTATGATGATGTAGCTCGGGGCAGAGACGTGAAAGGCTTTGTATGCTGTTGTTAATATTTTACATTTAATTTGCTGGGTGATCGGAAGCCATTGAAGGGCTTAGCAGAAAAGGGGGGGCAGACACTGAGTGGTTGGTAAGGTAGATGAGTATGGCAATCCTGACAACACATCATGCCGTGAATGAACCTTGAGAGCAATTCAATGTATATTATTAGGAATTTGGTGGCCTGGAAGGTAAGAAGCCTTTACTGCAGAAGAGACATACAGTAGTATGAGGCTGATTTATAAAGGATTTAGGAATCCTCGTTCAATAAATTCTGTGAATAATTATTTTAATTATGGAATCATGTGTATATGAAATGAGTAAACAGGAATTTACTTTTTGCATGATTCCAAACTCCTTCAGTAAATCAGCTTTATAATATGTCTCTTCTGCAATAAAAAACCTCCCCGTTAACCTTTTTTTTTTTAATTTAAAGTTCTTCTTTAATGAAGTCACATACAGCTATACAAAAACTATACTGTACATCAGGGGTCTCCAAACTTTCTAAGCAAAGGGCCAGGTAACTGTCCTTCAGACAATAGGGGGGCCGGTCTGTGGACAGCCTGAATAGAAATTTTTCCAGGCATCAGAGGGAGTAAACAGTGCACCCAATCTTTGATAACAGGGGGAGGAATAGTGCCTCATTGTTGGTAATCAAAATCGGAAGAAGTTCTGGACAGCCGCACTCCAAAGAAGTTTTCGCCTTTTATTCAAAAAATGTCATCAAAAATACGTGCCACAGCAGAACGGACAAAAGAGCTTACGCGTTTTACACTACAAACAGTGCTTAATCATAGCTAGTAATCACAAGAATCAAAAGTGAAATAAATACTTTTTGTTACAAAACCATGTGACTCCATAATTAGTAGATTGATCAGTCAATTGATGTGCCAATTAGGTGCCAAGAGACACCTGAAGTTTCAACAAGTGCTGTGAATATAAACAAAACGTTTATTGTGTGATTGAAAAAAGTGCAACTAAGTGAAACCATGTGCAAAATGTGTATATATAAATGTAGAAATTAATAAAGAAAAGTGAACATAAAATGATATGTGTAAAAGGATATTAATGTTAATATACATGAAATAGAAATGAATGAGTGAACATATATGTTTATATATGAGTGGACCAGCTATAAAACTCATTATTGTAAATGACACATATTTTTTGCACATGGTTTCACTTTTGATTCTTGTGATTACTAGCTATGATTAAGCATTTTTTGAATAAAAGGCAAAAACTTCTTTGGAGTGCAGCTGTCCAGAACTTCTTCTGATTTTGATTGCTATATGCATTGCCAGCATGCATGCATTTGTATTTTTGATGACATTTTTTGAATAAAAGGCAAAAACTTCTTTGGAGTGCAGCTGTCCAGAACTTCTTCTGATTTTGATTGCTATATGCATTGCCAGCACCTGGGCTTCTAAACTGGAGGAGAGGTTTTCTACCTTTGTTTGACCTACCTGGAGCGGTGATATCCCCTTCCCTGCCCCATTGTTGGTGCCAGTGACACGAATTATGACCCATGTTTGGTGTCAGAGGGCAGAATAGTGTCTCATATCAGTGGTACGAATAATGCACCAAGGGCCACATAAAGGCAAGCAAAGGGCCCCCAGGCCACAGTTTGGAGACCTCTGCTGTACATTTTCTAAGTGGATTTAGAGGCTATCAAAAGTATTTAGAAGATTTTTTCAGATTGAAAAAGAACGATTTTTGTACAAAAGTAATATTTTATTCGAGGTGAAACATCTTCTGCAGCACTGCAATTGCACAAATGAACAAATTACCATAGAAATAATAGCTGTCTGAGCAGGGGCGGATCCAGAGTCTAATCTTGGGAGGGGCACTGCCAAAATTTTTGCGGGCAATTTGTTGGGGCAATTTGTTGGGGTGTCAGGATGATTGAAGCGCATTATTTCTATAATTACATTGTAATATAAAATGAAATAGTTCAACTCACCATAATGCAGAATCAGTGGGAGCCATGAGTGTGTCACTTGCCATGTCTCCTGCTACCAGATGGGGATTGTCACTTGCTACTTCGCCTGTTATCAGATGCAGCTTGTCACTTGCCACAGTTGCCTGTCACCAGATGCAGATTGTCACTTGCCAGTGGCCAATGACAGTGTCCCTGTTGTTCAGTTGTGTAGAGTGAGGGCGGGCAGTGAGAGATGATGTCATCTCTCTGCTGCCTGTGCCTGCACAATAATGGCAGTCTTCTTTTAGATGCAGAAATGCGGTGATGCAGGGGGGCGGTGAGAGACAGTGGCGTCTCCAGCTTTCATATTTAGGGGGGGCACATGGGGGGACAGGGACAAAAGTAGGGGGGCCAACTATAGAAATGCAATTATATACACACACACACATAAATACACAGCGTCTTGAAAAAGTATTGGTGGTTGCAGCCAGGTGGAGAGGAGGGCAGAGTGGGAGCAGCCAGGTGGAAAGGAGGATAGAGTGGGAGCAGCCAGGTGGAAGGGAGGACAGGGTGGATGCAGCCAGGTGGGGGAGAGGACAGGATGTGAGCAGCCAGGTGGAGGGGAGGACAGGGTGGGAGCAGCCAGGTTGAGGGGAGGCCAAAGTGGGAGCAGCCAGGTGGAAGGGAGCACAGGGTGGGAGTAGCCAGGTGGAGGGGAGGACAGGGTGGGAGCAGCCAGGTGGAGGAGAGGACAAGGTGGATGCAGCCAGGTGGAGGAGGGAGGACAGGGTGGATGCAGCCAGTTGGAGGGGGAGGACAAGGTGGGAGCAGCCAGGTGGAGTGGAGGACAGGGTGGATACAGCCAGGTGGAGGGGGAGGACAGGGTGGGTGCAACCAGGTGGAGGGGAGGACAGGGTGGATGCAGCCAGGTGGAGGGGAGGACAGGGTGGATGCAGCCAGGTGGAGGGGAGGACAGGGTAGATGCAGCCAGGTGGAGGGGAGGACAGGATGGGAGCAGCCAGGTGGAGGGGAGGACAGGGTGGGAGCAGCCAGGTGGAGGGGAGGAAAAAGTGGGAGCAGCCAGGTGAAAGGGAGCACAGGGTGGGAGTAGCCAGGTGGAGGGGAGGATATGGTGGGAGCAGCCAGGTGGAGGGGAGGACAGGGTGGGAGTAGCCAGGTGGAGGGGAGGATATGGTGGGAGCAGCCAGGTGGAGGGGAGGACAGGGTGGGAGCAGCCAGGTGGAGGGGAGGACAAAGTGGGAGCAGCCAGGTGGAAGGGAGCACAGGGTGGGAGTAGCCAGGTGGAGGGGAGGATATGGTGGGAGCAGCCAGGTGGAGGGGAGGACAGGGTGGATGCAGTCAGGTGGAGGGGAGGACAGGGTGGATGCAGCCAGGTGGAGGGGGAGGACAGGGTGGGTGCAACGCAATTGTCAGTTAAAGGAACGCAGTGCCGTATCACAAAAAATGGCCTGGTCATTAAGAGGGCAAATCCTTCTGGTCCTTAAATGCTTAAAGGCTCGTACACAGGATACGAAAATCGTAAGAAAATTTTAATCCGACGAACAATCTGCCGACTTTCGGATCATTAGTATGGTGCTTTCGACAGCCGATTCCGTTTTTTCCTTCGACAAAAGCTGGATGCGCAGATTATATATTTTTTGTCCTACGTGAACTCAACGTCCGATTTTCGTTTAATTAGTATGGTTTTCCTACGGAAAAAATCATAACAGCAAGACTAAGCATGCTCAGAAACGAAAGAATACATACAAAGCTAGTCAACACATTACGTCACTTCTGAATTTGTATTCTGCTGTACGAGAATTTTCGTATAGTGAGTAACCTCTTCACTTTCAAGCTGAGACTAGCATGCAACAAAAAAAGGACGGACGGTCGTCCGAAAATCTGATCGTGTGTACGAGGCTTTAGACACATTGCACACTTGCAGGTCATTTATCCAGCTACAAGATCGCCATACAGAGAAGAGAAATACTAATTTGTTTCCATACATGGCTCCCCTGCTGGCCAGTGAAATTCTGCAGCATTTCCATCAGCGAGAGAGTTCAAACTGCAGAGCTCAGCTGGAAAGTGCACGCAGGCAGTTTGAATGGCCCCAAGGGACCACCAGGGGGCGCACAATTGTAGTGTCAAGCCCATCCAGCAAACAGCAGGATGGTGGGGGAAGAAGGGCCAGGGTTTTTTTGGGTGGTAAAGCCCTCCCACAGCTGCATGTGTCATGGGAAGAGGTGCAACATTTGAAAAAAGAGGAGCGCTTGTATAAACTTTTCAAAAGATATGGAATTGCATATGGGGATTTTTGGAAAATGGTGCTGAAGGTGAACTTACACTTTAGAGCCCATTTCCCCTTGAAAACCATCATAATTTCACCCTTCCTCTTCTTCAATGCATTTTATTAGACATGTAACCAAAACAGCAAAATTTTATCAAAATCTCCATGTTTTTGTGACAATATTTCGAGGAAACAACTTTCATGTCCTTAGTTTACTACCACTGCATGATATCAAACTTGTACAGTGCCTTGAAAAAGTATTCCTACCCCTTTAAAATTTCCAATATTTTGTCATGTTACAACTAAAAACATAAATGTTTATTTAGTAGGATTTTATGTGATAGAGCAACACAAAGTCGCACATAATTGTGAAGTGGAAGGAAAATGATAAATGGTTTTCAACATTTTTTTACAAATAAATATGTGAAAAGTGTGGTATGCATTTGTATTTAGCCTCCTTTGCTCTAACAGCCATAACTAAAATCTAGTGGAACTAAATGCCTTCAGAAGTCACCTAATTAGTAAATAGAGTCCACCTGTGTGTAAGTTAATCTCAGTGTAAATACAGCTGTTCTGTGAAGCCCTCAGAGATTTGTTAGAGAACCTTAGTGAACAAACAGCATCATGAAGGCCAAAGAACACACCAGACAGGTCAGGGATAAAGTTGTGGAGAAGTTTAGAGCAGGGTTAGGTTATAAAAAAGTATTTCAAGCTTTGAACATCTCACAGAGCACTGTTCAATCCATCATCGGAAAATGGAAAGAGTATGGCACAACTGCAAACCTACAAAGACATGGCCATCCATCTAAACTGACAGGCCGGGCAAGGAGAGCATTCATCAGAGAAGCAGCCAAGAGGTCCATGGTAACTCTGGAGGAGCTGCAGAGATCCACAGCTCAGGTGGGAGAATCTGTCCACAGGACAACTATTAGTCGTGCTCTCCACAAATCTGGCCTTTATGGAAGAGTGGCAAGAAGAAAGCCATTGTTGAAAGAAAGCCATAAGAAATCCCATCTGCAGTTTGCGAGAAGCCAAGTGGGGGACACAGCAAACATGTGGGAGAAGGGGCTCTTGTCCGATGAGACCAAAATTAAACTTTGTGGCCTAAAAACAAAACATTGTGTTTGGTGGAAAACTAACACTGCACATCATCCTGAACACACCATTCCCACTGTTGAAACATGGTTGTGGCAGCATCATGTTGTGGAGATGCTTTTCTTCAGCAGGGAAGCTGGTCAGAGTTGATGGGAAAATAGATGGAGCCAAATACAGCACAATCTTAGAAGAAAACCTGTTAGAGTCTGCAGAAGACTTGAGACCGGGGCGGAGGTTCACCTTCCAGCAGGACAACAACCCTAAACATACAGCCAGAACTACAATGGAATGGTTTAGATCAAAGCATATTCATGTGTTAGAGTGGCCCAGTCAAAGTCCAGACCTAAATCCAATTGAGAATCTGTGACAAGACTTGAAAATTGCTGTTCACAGACGCTCTCCAACCAATCTGACAGAGCTTGAGCTATTTTGCAAAGAAGAATGAGCAAAAATGTCACTTTCTAGATGTGCAAAGCTGGTAGAGACATCCCCAAAAAGACTTGCAGCTGTAATTGCAGTGAAAGGCGGTTCTACAAAGTATTGACTCAGCTGAATACAAATGCACACCACAATTTTCAGATATTTATTTGTAAAAAATTTTGAAAGCCATTTATCATTTTCCTTTCACTTCACAATTATGCACTACTCTGTGTTGGTCTACTGCATGAAATCCCAAAAAATACATTTACGTTTTTGGTTGTAACATGACAAAATATGGAAAATTTCAAGGGGTATGAATACTTTTTCAAGGCACTGTAGAAGGGTTTAAAAAAGGAAAAGGGTTTGTGTGGAATTCTATACACATGGGGGTCTATTTACAAGTGTTTTCACACAACTTTCTTTTAGAATTCACACATTTTTCCAATGTAATCAAATTAGAAAATTGTGTAAAAGCTGTAAGACTCTTATGTGCAAATATTTATAGACTCCTTAAAGTGAACTTCAGTGAGTAGAGGTAGGACTTACTTTTTCCATGACTAGGAGCTGTGTTGCCTGTTATCAGTTAAAGTGGATGTAAACCCCCCAAAAAATGTTTAATTAAGACTCATATCTGTTACAGCAGAGGATGTCATTAGATCTGAGCCCAGTCTTGCCAGGAAGAGTTAATCCAGCGAAATAGGTGTCTGTTTCTTCCCCCTTGCTGCGAGTGACAGATGACTTCCTTATCTCATGCACGAGTGTGAGACTGGGTTCACATCTATAGGAATTGGATGTGGATTTCCCCGCATCCAATTTGCATAGCAGGAGAATGTGACCGGCTCTCTATGGAGCCGGTTAACATATCTCTGTTGCGGCTGCGGAGTGCACTGCACAGAAAAGCTGTGCATCTTTGGCTCTGTTTCAGGGCCAAATTCAGGTAAAGATTTGGTCCTGATTCGTCCCTGAACGGAGAACAGTGTTCCTGTGCCATCCGCAGCCGGTTCCAGTGTGAACCGAGCCTGAGACAGGCATTCTGTGTACTTCTCATCTCCCTTCCTTTCTTCTCCAGCTCTTCCAGGATTGGCTGCTCCACACCTCAGTATGATTGGGCATGTGGTGACTTTCCTGGGTTTTTACTGGATGTTAGTGATCATGGGGCATAATCCACGAGACCAGCAGAAGTTCAGTGTAATGCCGCGTACACACGAGCGGACTTTACGGCATACTTGGTCCGGAGAACCTGAGTCCGTTGGACAATTCGATCGTGTGTGGGCTCCAGCTGACTTTTTTTTCTCAAAAGTTTGACGGACCTAGAAATGAAACATGTTTCAAATCTGTCCGACGGACTCGAGTCTGGTCGAAAAGTCCGCTCGTCTGTATGCTAGTCCGACGGACAAAAACCGACGCTAGGGCAGCTATTGGCTACTGGCTATGAACTTCCTTGTTTTAGTCCGGTCCTACGTCATAGCGTACGAATCCGTCGGACTTTGGTTGATCATGTGTAGGCAAATCCGTTCATTGTAGTGTGTAGAGGTGGGCGGGAAGTCTACTGACATCACGACTCCACCCACCGAGTCCTGGACAACAGACCCGCACACATAATCCAGAGTATTGCAGGGCTCCAAACACCTAAAGGGGAGATATTTGACAGGTAAGGATACATGCAGGAGGCATGTATATCCCTATAGATCAGCACTATGGAAGTAATTTAGAAACGATGAGAGTGGGTTTACATCCACTTTAACTACGCTTACCTAGAATTACCTCTGTGTTTGTGTACAGAACATCCCTCAAATCTCATTAGCTGCTTATTTGATTGGTTCGCTGGTATTTGCACAGAGCTTGAATTTAAGTTAGAGGCATTCTCTGCAATAGGAGTTTATTTTTAAGATACTGTATTTGTAAACAGGCTTTGGGTGCAGACTGTTTTTTTTTTTTTCTTATTACAACACTGAAAATGTTCAGGTGGTTTGAATAAAGTGCTTGTAATGCCTACATCAGCATCTCCAGAAAGCAAAAAGTAAGAAAATGCTTTAGAATTTGCTAAAAAAAATATTGCAATATACAAGCCTCTATTGTCTGTGAGGCCTGGTTCACACCTATGCAGGCTGCAGTTTGCATATCCCAGGTGCATTTTGCATTTTTCAATACACGCTTTGACCCATTGAAGTCTATGGAACCAAAAACCAGAAAAAATCCCTAACCCTTTCCATAAAATGCACAGATGTGAAGGTGATACATAGGAAACCATGTTAAATGGACTGTAGTGTGTTTCTGCAAAACTGAAAATGCACAAAAAAATGCATAGGTGTGAACCAGGCCTGAAGGTTCTTCCCATATATCCAGGACATGGTACAGAAATTAATATTCACATTCCACTGGACTTGTTCTGTAAGTTTGAAGATGTTTCATAGCTTATCCAAGCCACCTCTTCAGTTCTTAAAGCTGAACTGCTGCTTTTGTTAGACTTCAGCCCTTGGCCAAAGCTTAGCGTGGCCCAAACAAACAGTGCCCCTCACTAACATGTGAGGCCGCTAGATGTGCACTATAAACTGTATATAGCTGAGGCTACAAACACCATACAGCACTGTGTTCCGGGAGCGAGCCAAGACTTCCTGTTTCATACCTGGGACACAGTAGAGTCTATCTGATTGGCGCTCAGCCATCCAGAAAAATGTATTTTATTAATTAATACAAAGCTTCCTCTGACTGTGTGAATATAAATTTTGGGGTACTTCCCTAACAATCATCAGAACAGAAGAAATGACATTGATAACCTATGAAATATCTCCAACATTGCAGATCAACGCCAGCTTAATGTTACTAACCACTACGATACATGCCTTTATTGCATGGGAAAATTCTCTCTGGAAAATATTAGGTTTGCTTAAGACCCCTTTCAAACTGGAGGCGTTTTTCAGGCGCTTTAGCACTAAAAATAGCACCTGTAAAGCGCCTGAAAAATGCCTCATCTGCAATCCCAGTGTGAAAGCCCGAGTGCTTTCACACTGGGGCACTGCACTGGCAGGATTTCAAAAAAAGTCCTGCAAGCAGCTTCTTTGAGGCGCTTTAGGAGTGGTCTATACAGCGCTCCTAAAGCGCCCCTTCCCCATTGAAATCAATGAGCAGCGCCTGCTCCCATAGTTTTGAATGGGGCTTCTGGCCCACAGCTGATTGCAGGAAACCCCACTGAGTCTCCCATGGGTAACCACAGTCAGTCCCCTTACTCAAGTGTGAAGGTTCCAGAAGAACAAAAAGGGCTGCAAATTTCATAAATAAAACATTTACAGAAAAGGTTTGGAAGATTTTCAGAGCTAAAGTTATATGCGAAAAATTTGTGGCAAGACAAACAAGCAGCCGATTTTCTGTCCCTTGCCTCTGCTTCTCCTTGAAATGGATGCTAGCATAAAATAATAATTTGCAGTCAATTAAGTTGGCTATTCAGGATTAGAACCAGCTGTGCAATATGTGTTAACTTCAGGCTGCACAATCTGCGTGTTTGGAATCAGTCCTGGCCTTGGCCTGTATGTACTATGCCTGTCCTTGAGAGTTTGGTACTTTACATAATTTTCTGAAAGCTAATGCAAGTGGGGTGAACACTGAGGGTCACATGTAGTCATATAGTGGCTCCAGACCTCCAGTAATGACCTAGTATTTGTTGGAGAGTAACTTACAGGTTATAACACATCCAGTTTACAACTGCATCTTCCAACACAGCTATTTTTGTCTATGCAGATATCTACCTGCCTTGAAAGGGTGGTGGTAGCCCAGATTAATTATTGATAGGCAAGGTGTAAAATAATTTAAATATGAACACACACAGGGCATCTTTCCACACACACTGAAAACATAAGTAAGTAAATAGCATTGTGCAAGTGACTTCTTGAACTGCCTTTTTTACATACAGAGAACACTTCAATTTTATACGTTTAAGTGCATGAGTGACTCAGTCCTTTGGCTAGATTAGATAAATTTTTCCCAAGCCTTGTTTTACTAGTTGCAGTCAAAGAATAATCCACTGATATCATCAAAAGCAATTCAAAATGAGTAAAGAAGGCAGCAGTAATGAAGGGATTTAGTCAATCCCTACACACTGTATGTCCAGGTAGTTTCAATTTTCTATCCTCAGAACATTGTTTTACATGTGGTCCATTGGAGGCACTCAAGAGAAGTCTTAATCATATGATCTTGATCCCATCATCCAATGAGAACCTTCCACACTAAATGTATATGAATGGAAGCTACAATGACAGGATGAAATTCAGCTTGTCCATAGGAAGCTGTAGATTTACAAAACCAGTATGTGGAGCCAGTTATGGTGCAGATTTGGAGACCATCTTCTCCAGGAGGTTCATCATTCTTTCTTGGAGCTGCAAGCTCTGTACTTGGATGATGTTCTGTTGGTCCAGAATCCGTCGTACTTCCCGGCAGGTTTCCTCCATTGCCCGGCTCAACCGCTTCTGTTCCTCCAACATGTTCTCCATGATCTTCAACTTCTTCTTCTGAAAGCTACAACTGTGCACTTTCCTTTTCTTCATGGACCTCTCACCAGACCTAAAACAAAGAGTTGTAATGTAAGAGTGAGGGAACTAACAGACTTTAGAGCTTACCTTATCTCAGCTGAGAGAGTAGAATATTAGCAAGAGAAAACACAGTCGAGCTCTGTGTACAGCAACCAGTAACGCAGTGAAGACTTGTTATTTTTAGTTTTGGATAGCGCAGTAAAGTGTTAGTGCCGGTTCACACTACCGCGACTTGGGATCCGACTTGTCAGACCTCAATTCGCCCCAAGTCGCTTGACATCAGAAATTCTATTCAAGTGAATGAGAGCCGTCTTAATGTACGCTACTGAAGTCGCTCCGACTTCAGAAAAGGTCCCTGTACTACTTCAAGGCGACTTCTAGGCGACTTGTACCCATTGATTTCAATGGAAGTCGCCTACAAGTCGGATCGTGGTCTATAGTGAAGCGACTTCACAGGAAGAGAAGATGTTTTTTTCAAGCAAACCCCTCCCTCCCTCCCCCAGAGCTGATTGTAGTTTGATTGGCCACTGGAAAGTCGCCTGTCCTGGAGGCGACTTGAAGTCGCCTTGTAAGTCACCCCAAGTCGCGCTGTGGTGTCGCTCTCAGGTCGTGTCCAGGTCGCCTCGCAAAGTCGCGGTCAGAGTCGTGTTTCCCTGTGTGAACCGAGCCTTAGAATGTTGGAATGGTTCCCTATATCTCAATAGGTCTAGTTAAAACACAGAAAGTTTGGAGACATCTCCATAACATTGACAATTGAAACTGTACAGAGGTTTCCCTAGTAATTACATAGTAAATCTTTTCTCAGTCAGAACACATACATCAATGAAAGCCTGACAGAGGTTCTAACCCTTCTAAACTTTATCCAAAACAAATGAAAAAACAAGTTTAGTGTTAGAATGACTCGCTAGACCTCTCGTGTCTTTTGAAAACAGATTATTTATCTCTATCTGCATGTTCAACCCGACGTGACTATCTGCACAGTAGTTCTGTATCTGTAGACCTAATGGGCAGAAGTAGTATGGAAGTCATTTGAGATACAGCCATCTTACAGAAGAATTCCCATATATAACCATTTATTATGTGCTTCATGTTTGATTAGACATACCGTATATATGCTGCACACAATGTACACAGACAATGCCCCATGTACATTATGTGCAGCATATGTACACCTAAATTAGCAGTACATGTGAGTAGCCTTTAAACCCAGAGGGGCCGCTGGAAATAGACAGGCTCTCTAAAAGTAATACAGAGGCTGCCAGTCACACAAGCACAGTCCCACGTACACCGACAATTGAGACTAATTTAGACTAAGTCCAAGGGATGTCTTCTTAGTATTTATTGCTGAAGAACTTTGACAGGAGAGGGGTTTAGGGTTACAGGATACTCCAAAACAGGGCCTGATCTAGCCTATCTGATCTGGAGGTGCATTAAAAAGTTGGGACATAAAGTCAACAGTGCATGTGAGATGCAGGGAACCTGTATTTTCTATTCATTCTTTACAACAGGGTCCCTATCAGAGTGCCCCCTTACATCAGATGACTCAATCATAGTGCCCCCTTACATCAGGTGTCCCAATCAAGTTATCCTCATTAGAGTGCCCCCTTACATCCATTGTCTGCATCAGAATGCCTCCTTACAAAAATTGTCCATAACAGAGTACCCCCTTACATCAACTGTCACCCTGAGAGTTACATCAAATGTCCCCATCAGAATCTACCTTACATTAATTTCCTTCATCAGAGTGCCTCATGGATTAGTTGATGAACTCTTGGAGACCTCTGGGGGGCACAACTAAAATATAGGGGGAGCAGCCCACCCCGGCTAGAGTTGCCATCTCATCCCTTTAAACCCGAACACATATGAATTACACAGGTTCTGTGGCTAATTAAATGCAGATAAAGTACCAAGTGAGCCTAATTACCACCTTAATCAGCCACAGAACCTGTGTAATTCATATGTGTTTGGTTTTAAAGGGATGAGGTGGCAACCCTATCCCCAGCACCCTCCTAGATCCGGGCCTGCTCCAAAGCAATCAATAGCAATTATGGGAAGACAAACTTCTAACTAATCTTGTAATAGCAGTTTTTCTTGGAGGCATCAGGGAGTGGCCAGTATACATTATCTAGAACCCTACAGCAACGGCCCGTATAGCCACTTCTGGCACTTAGTTCCCTTCTGGCACTTACAAGGTCTCTACTCACAGTTTCCCAAGAGCAGTCTGACACCCAGCATGCACAGGTAGATCCTCAATGAGGGAGATAACAAGGTCCTTCTCCAGACCAGGACTTCGGTGCAGTGCCCTCCAGCAAACATACATTGGCAATCTTCTCCAGGCCCTCAGCCCAACAAATGCTGATGCACAGACTGCAATTTCCTGTCTCAGTAAAGCTGTCTCCAGGGGCAGTAGCCCCAAGCAAACTGGAACCCTCCCTGGAGGTAAAAAAACACTCTGGCAACGCTTCCCAGACATTTATCACCTTCCCAGCCACCTTCTGGAAACCACCTTCCAGGGATTGGCTGACCACCTTCCAGGGATTGGCTGGGGCATGATACATTTTCACAGTTATTATTTGAATCTCCCTGCCCGATTCCCTGGAAACGTCTTTTAGAGGCAAGTGGGAGAAATCAAACCCTCAGCTCAGGAAATGCTGAACAGACCAACATAACCAGTCATTGCTCGGCTCACTACAGTGAAGCTAAGAACTAAATTTAACAGCCTAACTAGAGGAGGGCGCTACATGTGGAAGCCCAGATTCTAGATCTAAGTGAGCAGCTTGCAAAACCGGAAAGCACTTAGCAGACATGTGGAACAGTAGTAATGTCTACCTATACTACGAAAAGGGTTAATTCCAATGAGAAGGGTACAACTGTGCTTAGTGAAAGAATTGTTAAAAGATTGGAAGAAATTTTAACCACTTCTTATCCTTAGGTTGTTTATAACCCGGTATTGCTGTTTTCAGCTCGCTATGCCCTATCAAGTAAAAGAGATCTGATTGGTGATTGAGCTGCTGGATCACTTTTACAGGCAGCAGAAGGGGGTTTGCCCCCTCCCACCACCATCTTTACCGGGCTCTCCCATCCGATCAGGGAGCCTGGTAGGGATGAAGCCAGCGGCATCTGCTTCCTGGGACACAGTGAGAGGAACTGATGTTGTTCCTCCCAATATGTAATGTCAGAAACCGGAAGGGATGAGGATTTCACGACTTCCCGTCTTGGTCTCATGTAAGCAAGCGTTACCGGTTTGTTTTGATCAGATGGTTTGGAGGTCAGAG
Source organism: Lithobates clamitans (assembly GCA_037952925.1). Taxonomy (NCBI): domain Eukaryota; kingdom Metazoa; phylum Chordata; class Amphibia; order Anura; family Ranidae; genus Lithobates; species Lithobates clamitans. Next base: position 872,567 of record JBBGZY010001540.1, read on the forward strand.
AAGAGGATCCCAGATCTCTCCAAACAGAGGACTTGTCACTACCCATGCAATAAAGTTCAATGATAATTATAGTAGGAGTAACACTGTGTGTGTGTACAGCTTGTAGAACAGTGCCATTTGCTGTCCCCTTAAAATAACAACACACAGCCATTAATGTCTAAACCACTGGCAACAAAAGTGAGTACACCCCTAAATGAAAATGTCCAAATTGGGCCCAAAGTGTCAATATTTTGTGTGGCCACCATTATTTTCCAGCACTGCCTTAATCCTCTTGGGGGTAGGAAGTTCACCAGAGCTTCACAGGTTACCACTGGAGTCCTCTTCCACTCCTCCATGATATCATCACGGAGCTGGTGGATGTTAGAGACCTTGCGCCCCCCCCCCCTTCCATTTGGGGATGCCCCACAGATGCTCAATAGGGCTTAGGTCTGGAGACATGCTTGGCCAGTCCATCACCTTTACCCTCAGCTTCTTTAGCAAGGCAGCGGTTGTCTTGGAGGTGTTTTTGGGGTTGTTATCATGTGGCAATACTACCCTGCGGCCCAGTCTCAGAAGGGAGGGGATCATGCTCTCTTCAGTATGTCACAGTACATGTTGGCATTTATGGTTCCCTCAGTACACTGTAGCTCCCCAGTGCCGGCAGCACTCAGGTAGCCCCAGACCATGACACTCCCACCACCATGCTTCACTGTAGGCAAGACACACTTGTCTTTGTACTCCTCACCTGGTTGCCGCCACACATGCTTGACACCATCTGAACCATGGCAAGGCCTGTTCTGAGTGGAACCTGTCCTCTTAAATCACTGTATGGTCTTAGCAACCGGGCTGCAGCTCAGTTTCAGGGTCTTGGCAATCTTTTTATAGCCCAGGCCAGTAATGGCGAACCTTGGCACCCCAGATGTTTTGGAACTACATTTCCCATGATGCTTAATTATAGTGCAAAATGCATGAGCATCATGGGAAATATAGTTCCAAAACATCTGGGGTGCCAAGAATAAATCAATGCAAAATAAATCAGTGCAGCAATCATAAATATATATATATATATATATATATATATATATATATATATATATATGTATAATTGCTGCACTGATTTATTTTGCATTGATTTATTCTGCACAGTGTATTATACATATATTTTATATATTTAGGTTTAGCGCACTATTCCTATTTATTTCAGCAATTAAAACCTGACAGGTTCCCCATTGGACAAAACAAGGCAGAAAATGGACAGGAGGTTTAGACTGGTCTTTTTTACTATATGATGATTGCCTATCATTGTCTAATAAAACCAGTATCTTATTTGCGGTATTTCTGGAGCAGTCTCAATTGTTTGGTTATCTAACTTGTTGTCTTTTGAAAACAAACCACGAAAACCACTTGTCTATATGGTGATCTTATTGCTGGGATTATAGAAAAATATCTAACTATTCAGGAATGAGCATACACACACCGGCCACTTTATTAGGTACACCCGTTCCATTGCTTGGTAACACAAAATGCTAATTAGCCAATCACATGGCAGCAACCCAATGCATTCAGGCATCTAGATGTAGTAAAGACGACTTGCTGAAGTTCAAATCCAAGCATCATAATGGGGAAGAAAGGGGATTTAAGTGACTTTGAATGTGGCATGGTTGTTGGTGCCAGACGGGCTGGTCTGAGGATTTCAAAAACTGCTGATCTACTGGGATTTTCACACACAACCAAACTCTCCGGTTTACAGAGAATGGGCAAAAAAGAGAAAATATCCAGTGAGTGGAAGTTGTGTGGTCGAAAATGCCTTGTTGATGTCAGAGGTCAGAAGAGAATGGGCAGACTGATTCCAGATGATAGAAAGGCAACAGTAACTCAAATAACCACTCGTTACAACCAATGTATGCAGAATACTATCTCTGAATGCACAACACATCCAACCTTGGCTACAGCAGCAGAAGACCACACCGGGTGCCACTCCTGTCAGCTAGGCTACAATTCCCACAGGCTCACCAAAATTGGATAATAGAAGATTGAAAAAACATTGCCTGGTCTGATGAGTCTTGATTTCAGCTGCGACATTCAGATGGTAGGGTCAGAGTTTGGCATAAACAACATGAAAGCATGGATCCATCCTGCCTTGTATCAACGGTTCAGACTGGTAGTGGTTGGGATATTTTCTTGGCACACTTTTGGCCCCTTAAGCACCATACACACTATCAGATTTTCTGCTGATTTTTACCAAAACCATGTAGTGCAAGGGCCTGCCTGATTGCATACAAATTGAAACTCCTAAGGTTTGACCTCATATTATATGGCGTTGGTAAATCTGATGGTAAAAATCAGCAGAAAATCTGATAGTGTGTAGTGTGGGGCTTTAGTATCAATTGAGCATCAGTTAAACGCCACGGCCTACCTGAGTATTGTTGCTGATCATGTCCATCCCTTTATGACTACAGTGTACCCATCTTCTGTTGGCTCCTTCCAGCAGGATAATGCACCATGTCACAAAGCTCAAATCATCTCACCACTGGTTTCTTAACACGACAATGAGGTCACTGTACTCCAATGGCCTCCACAGTCACCAGATCTCATCCAATAGAGCACCTTTGGGATGTGGTGGAATGGGAGGTTCGCATCATGGATGTGCAGCCAACAAATCTGCAGCAACTGCGTGATGCTATCATATCACTATGGGCCAAAATCTCCGAGGAATGTTTCCAACACCTTGTTGAATCTTTGCCACGAAGAATTAAGGCAGTTCTGAAGGCAAAAGGGGGCCCAACCCGGTACTAGCAAGGTGACCTAATAATAATGTGGCCGGTGAGTGTATATTGCCTGGGATAATTATTATTATTATTATTATACAGTATTTATATAGCGCCAACAGTTTACGTAGCGCTTTACAACTTGAGGGTAGACAGTACAAATACAATACACTTTGATACAGTAGGAATCAGAGGGCCCTGCTCCTTAGAGCTTACAATCTAAGAGGGAAGGTATAATCCCGTGCTGCATGTCACCTCCACCTCCTGGGTACACACACCAGTAACATGTACAGTATTTTACCTTTGCTTGTATGACTGCAGACTTGTGGAACTCTCTGAATTGTCATCCTGGAAACAGCCGTCGTCATATGTGAACTGGTTGTAGGGCAGATAGAGGGGTGTAGATTTGACCGAAGGAGATTGCGAGGCTTCAGTCTGAGAGGTGGAAGGCCCCGGCTGCAACTTCCCATCCGTCTGTTCCGGCAGTTTAGACAGGATGCGATCAATGGTTTTAAAATAAGGCCAGTCGGGGGGAACAGATTCACCATCCGTCATACATTTTAACTTTCTAGTAAGACACAGTGATAAAGAAATAACATTAAAAAATGCAGCGTTTCCAGATTTGCAAACTTCGGTTACAAAATGAAAAATCCAGTTTTCAAGCAATAATATAGGGCACTTCCAACCTGTGATCATTTTCATTTGCAGCCAGTCCTAGAATGATCCGATAATAGAAGTAATAATATAGAAATTATTATTATTAATAATATAATAAGGCTACATGGGCACATTTGCTTGTGTAGCATAAAGACAGTGGGGTTCATTTACTAAAACTGGAGAGTGCAAAACCTGATGCAGCTGTGCATGGTAGCCAATCAGCTTCTAACTTCAGCTTGTTCAATTAAACAAAAAAACCCTGGAAGCTGATTGGTTTCTATGCAGATCTGTACCGTTTTAGTAAATCATCCCCATTGTGTATTTCTGGTGTGCTGGGTGTCCTGGAGCTGCGTTCAGCCACTAGCGGACATAAATGGGTGAATACAGTTGTATGCAGCTATTTGCATGAAGCAGCCACGTGCACAGGTGCGTTCGGTGCATTACGTCTGTGCACATGCCCTACTTTATGCAAACAGAGGTGCATAGCTGCATACAGCTGCCTTTACCTATTTACGGGCAGCTGTACACGCAGCTCTAGGACATCCATCACACTCCAGAAATATATCATGTTTTTTTATAATGCATGGAAAAATGGACCCAGGTGCATGTATGTAGCCTAATACCATTAGCATTATAGATTCATTTGCTTTATAATCTTGAAGCAGCAATTAAATAAAATCTCCCGCCCTCATACTTGGTGCTTCTGATTATGGCTCACATCTGCGTTCTTTCCTTGGTCCCCATGCAATGCGCAGCCCTAAGTAGCCAATAGCTGGGTTCTTTCACACATACCTGTTTTACAGCGCTGACCTGCTAACTATTGCCTGTGCCCTTCGGATGGATTCACACCTATGCACTTTTATTGCTTTTTGCATGTTGCAGATTTGCACTACAGAACGTGTTCCATAGGAAACCATGTTAAATGGACTGTAGTGCAAATCTGCCAAATGCAAAAAGCACCAAAAATGCATAGGTGTGAATCCAGCCTAAAAGAGAAAAACAGTGCAAATATGTATTTGACAAAAAAAAAAATATATATAAAGTGTCCGTTCAATATAGTAGTCTTTTATAAGTGCATAATAAACAGCAAAAAATTGCTATAGCGCTGTGCAAATATTCTTCAAAAAAGTGTTCTATTGATCCACCACCACCACAACGGAGGACTCACCAATTATACATGACCACCCTCTACAGGTAAGTCATGTAATGCATATTATCATCAAGAGGTCCACAACGACTCTGGAGTTCCTCCACACTTGATATCACCAGGGGGGTCATCCCTCATCAGCAACTTTATTGATATCACCAGGGGGGGTCATCCCTCCTCAGCAACTTTATTGATATCACCAGGGGGGTCATCCCTCCTCAGCAACTTTTATTGATATCACCAGGGGGGTCATTCCTCCTCAGCAACTTTTATTGATATCACCAGGGGGGTCATCCCTCCTCAGCAACTTTATCCACCGCTCCTCTCACCAAAATTAAGGTGTGCTCACAGGTTTCAAATACAGGAATCATATGAAAAACAAGGAGGATTCGCCATAGTGTAAAACCTTTAACTCTTGTTACTATACAGAACTAGGTATTCTTACTCACATTCGAAGGTGCTACATCTTGCACTAAGGAGTATTCACAGCTAAAACCTCTTAAAACCCAATAAAATAGTTCCTGCAATTCATTCAAATTCCTTCCATGTATACCACTCTAAAATGGTTTCTTCCTGCTTGATCTCCCCCCCCCCCCAAATGCGGATTAGAGAGAAGGTGCACATTGTCACAGGGAAGCGAACGTTCATCTATAAGAGTAGAGGCCCATTATAAGGTCGAGTATTCCCCCATGGCAGCCTCAGCCTTGTCCCAGAGCATTGATGAAAATGGCACAAAGCAAAAAGGTACCATGTGTAATAAAGTGACCCTGTGTGAGGTGCCTAGTGTAGCCCAGAAGAACCCACCCTGGGGTAGGCCTCACATGTGACCCTTGCTTGGCATCCTAGGAAGGAAACATGGCGGACGTGACAACCACCCTGTCTCCATGATCTTCCCACAGATGCATCATGTATTACTGTACATGTTTTCTTGTGAAATATACATTTTGTATAAATAATGAAACAATATAAAACCTCTATTTTGATAACTTTAAGTAATGTGGAACACATTTTAACAAAAACATTTATATTTTCCTTCTAGGGTACTTATTCGTAGAACAAAACCATTTCACACCAATGCTATGAATGGTTCTGTGTGTGGACTGAAAACTCATAGCTGAAGACTCCCACAGTAAAGGCAATAGTATAGGTTAGAAAATCCATTAGAGATTATGAATGATTATACTTTTGATTGTACTAATTTTTTTATACTTTTGATTATACATTTTAAAAAACTTTATATCTTGCGTACTGCTCTGCCGTTTCAGAACATGCCCAGTTACGCGATTTCAAAAAGGTATAATTGCTCCAATAAACCCTTGCATTAGAGTAAGAGGCTAACACGGAACACATGACTGCAATTAACTTTATAGCAAATATAAATGTAAACTGTATTCCAGGAAACCTATAAATCCCAATTTGTCCAGGAAATGGAGGGGGTCCCAGTCTTGCAGCTCCCAGGTGTTCTCAGTACATAGTGTCCAGATTTCACTTGCAGCACCATCTGCTGGTGATGTGGAGAACTGTGGTACAACTTTAAACTGGTTCTCTTGGAACGCAGCTATATTTCACTGGTCATGACCACTCACCTGAACTAGATAATTAATCTGTATTCAAGCAGGTCCTTGAACTACGTAGTTCTTTGTAGATCGCAGTGAAGATGTACCGTCAGATTGTAACATTTAGGATCCTACAGGGGATCAGTGCTGCAGGTGTGGGGGGTTCGGTGCTGGGAGGAGGGGGGCACATAAAAACAGAGAGGAGGGTGCATTTTATTTGACAAGCAGGGCAGCAGAAAAATTACTCCCGTTGTGCAGTGTTTGGAAGGGCACAGTGGGCCCCCCTTTCCCTTGGGACCCCTGTGCACTACACACACTTGCACACTGGATGATAAGCCACTGAATGTAGAGCGGGATATCCTGCTCTATACCTCACCCTTCTCCCCATATTGCCCCTTGCAAAAAACTTTTTGTCTATATAAAATGCATTAAAGTGGCTGGCGCCCATTCATTCTGAACATCCAAAGAACCACTCTTGCCATGAATAGGACTTTATTTTAACTAAATGTATTTGCTGCATTTGTTAATGTAGCTGCTTGATAACCGAAGATCAATATCTATGCATAATCATTGACGATCAATACACATAGAACTACACTATCAACTAATACAAGAGGAAGCACTGGAAGATAATCCTGTGTGGAAGACTACACACATAGAGGATATTTACACAGATCAGCCATAACATTATGACCATTGACAGGTAAAGTAAATAACATTGATTATCTCATTACAGTCGCACCTAAAAGTTGGTGGGTTATATTAAGCAGCAAGTGAACATGTTGTCCCTTAAACCGGATGTGTTGAAAGCAGAAAAAATAGGCAAGTGTAAGGACTTGAACGGCTTTGACAAGGGCCAAATTGTAATGGCTAGACAACTAGGTCATTACAACTCCAAAATCACAGCCCTTGTGGGATGTTCCCGGTCTGCAGTGGTCAGGACCTAGGAAAAGTGGTCCAAAGAAGGAAAACCAGTGAATTTGTGACAGGGTTATGGGCATCCAAGGTTTACTGATGCATGTGGAGACCAAAAGCTGCCCACCTTAGTCGCATCCAATAAAAGAGTAGCTCAAATTTCTGAAAAAATGAATGCTGGTTCCCATAGAAGGGTGTCAGAACACACAGGGCATCACAGTTACTGTGTATGGGGCTGTGTAGTTGCAGATCCGTCAGGGTGCCCATGTTGACCCGTGTCCATAGCCAAAAGTACCCACAATGGGGATGTGAACATCAGAACTGGACCACGGAGCAACTGAAGAAGGTGGCCTGGTTGATGATTCACATTTTTACCATCATGTGGATGGCGCATGTGTGTCGCTTACCTAGGGAAGAAATGGCACCAGGATGCTCTATGGAAAGAAGGCAAGCCAGCAGAGGCAGTGTGATGCTTTGTCTGGTGGAGTCCATGCCTTGATGAGTCAGTGCAGTTTTGGCAACAAAAGGTGGACCTACTCAACATTAGGTGGGTGGTCATAATAATATTCGTATGGCTCATTGGTGTATACTGCTTTCTACATAATCTGTTATATATGCAAATTGCAGTGTTTACTAGCCCTCTGGGGGATGGAGGGAGAATTTTCAGTCACTGTGTTAATAGTGCAATAAGTAATTTTCCTCTAGTCTGTGTGTGTTAAAAAATGCTGAACGCACTATAAGCTCAGCATAATGCTCAGCACTCTATTTTCTCCACATTTCGGATCTCCACAAGGCTTAGTGAAACACATTACTATAACATAGCTGGCCCTCTTTTTTGCTAGAGGTATATTCCTCATTAAACAATGTATATTTATTTTTTTTTTTTCTCAAAGAAGTTTATGAAAGAAAAAACACATGAACAGATAAACAAAACTGTACATGAATTCCAATTCCAGATCGTACAGTGTTACAATCAATGTAAACCGCATTGGCATTGCATCATGGGATAGCTTGAATTATTAAATCCTATGCACCCCCTTGTCATACATTTCAGGGTCATCTAGTCTCCGTACTAATAGATGTCCTCATAACCAGATTACTATAGGAGAGGTATTAGAATAATAGTTTGTCCAATACCAAGTCCACTGGCGAAAGTCCAGGGGTATCTAGCCAGGGTGCCCACAGTTTATCAAATTTGCTGGGGCGTCCTCTGTGTTGGAAGATATACTTCTCCAACCGTAGAGTGTCCCCCACCTGAGCAATCCATTCTTTCACCGTTGGAGGGTCCACTGCCTTCCAATGTCTAAGAATGAGCTTGCGATCCTGAAACAGGGCTCTAGCAATGGCCTGCTTTGGATCATCTTCGATTAGGATATCATTCAGAATTCCTAATGCACACGGTTTAGGGTCCATCGGGATATCAACCCGAAAAACTCTGTTGACAGTAGTCAAATCTCCTGCCCAATATAGATGCAACTTGGGGCAGTGCCACAGTAGATGGATGAGATCCCCATGGTCTCTCGATCATCTGTGGCAACCTGAGTCCACTTTCACCCCCATTCGAAACAATCTTTCAGGCGTGAAGAGCACCCGCAGGACAAACAATGTATTATGTCACTACCAAAACTATTCTACTATGCTAAATCTTTCTTTCTTCGTCTAAATTCTTACATTTATTGTTCTGAATGGCCAGTATGAAGGAAAATTAGAGGTATAAAAAACTTGTGGGTTTACTCAACCATTTTCTGCATATGGATTCCTTACAATCTGCATATTTTGGGGCATGGTAGGGGTGCCCCTCTTTGACAGAAGAGAACTCTGTGTTGGTAAACAACATAGAACTTTCTACAGACAGCAGCGATCTGTCCTTTTTACGGAGTACACAGTAAACATTGTTAGGCACATAGTTAACCCCTTGATTGCCCCTTAATGTTAACCCCTTTCCTAACCAGTGTCATTAGTACAGTGACAGTGTATATTATTAGCACTGATCACTGTATTAGCGTCACTGGTGAGGTCAGTGTCAGTTAGTCAGTTCCCCCCAGCGTCATATTGTCTGCAGCACTAACACAGTCCCACTATAAGTCACTGATGGCCGTTACTAGTATTAAAAAATAAACAAAAATTCCAGTATATATCCCATCGTTTTTAGACCGTATGATGATCACGCAAACCAATCAATATACACTTACACTATATTACCAAAAGTATTGGGACTCCTGCCTTTACACGCACATGAACTTTAATGGCATTCCAGTCTTAGTCCGTAGGGTTCAATATTGAGTTGGCCCACCCTTTTCAAGCTATAACAGCTTCAACACTTCTCAGTTAGATAGTTAGGTGATTTGGGGTTTTGCTGTGTCTTGCACTTATTAATTGTTTATAGTTTTCTGCTTGCTTTGCACTTGTGTCTTTATCTTAAATAAACTTACTTTTTTCACTTACTCATTTGTTCCTGATTCCTTGGTGCAGCCCAATGATCTGATCACCTGTATTGGATGTCTGTGTAGGACATCCCCTGATACCTGACCTCAACCTGACAGAACACCTTTGGGATGACGTAGTGCAGAGACTGCGAGCCAGGCCTTCTCGTTCAACATCAGTGCCTGACCTCACAAATGCTCTTCTGGAAGAATGGTCAAACATTCCCATAGACACACTCCTAAACCTTGTGGACAGTCTTCCCAGAAGAGTTGAAGCTGTTGTAGCTGCAAAGGGTCGGCCAACTCAATATTGAACCCTATGGACCAAGACTGGGATGCCATTAAAGTTCAAGGACATGTAACACAATAAGTTTTGGCCTCAATTTATGAAGCAATTTGATTTTATTGAATATGTTTTATAGCAGAAAGTAAAAAATATTGGATTTTTTTTCAAAAATGTCAGTCTTTTTTTCGTTTATATAATAAAAAACAAAAAACCCAGTGGTGAAAAAAAAAAAAACCCAGAAGGCTCTATTTGTGTGAAAAAAAAAAATATAAGTTTAGTTTGGGTACAGCGTTGCATGACTGCTCAATTGCCAGTTAAAGTAGCGCAGTGCTGAATAGCAAAAAATTGCCTGGTCATGAAGGGGGTAAAATCTTCTGGAGCTGAAGTTGGTTCTGTAGAAAGACAGCTTATAGTTCATGGGAAATAAATACATGAACATTGAACAACCTTTTTCTTTTGCCAATGTTTATAGAAAGTGCTGCCAAATATAAGCTATTCAGCTCAGAAACCAGTGTACAAGTATTTAAAAAAGGAAAGAGTTTTGGGACTTTAGATGAGGCTAGCACCAAAGGGATGCTCGCCTCCATCCCGGTCATTGGTTATAAAAAAAAATGGAGAAGAAGTGGGACTTTAAATGAAGCACACAGCAGCACAACGCAGGTCAAGTGACCAAAATTCATTTATTGGATATAATCCATGGTGTATAAAAAACATTTAGGGCATCCAACCTCTAAAATGCTGTGGGCATCAAGCCTCTATATAATAAACCATGGATTGATTATACATAAGATACACATAAGTTGCACAATAAGTCATGATCCATTGTCACACAGAGAGCAGAGATAACAATTAACATACATGTGTACAATTATTACTGTGATTAGACCCACAGAGAGCCATGAAGATTAGGACAAATAATGCAGATAATAAAAGGATTTAATGCCAAGACAGATACTTATGGAGGTAAATGGAAACATTGAAATCTTGGTATTCCATGATGTGTGAAGATTGGTAATGATCAAAGCTCTACGCGTTTCGCGGTATAGCAACCGCTCATCAGGAGCATACGTCATGGAATGATTCTAAAAAAAATGTATTTTTATAAAAAAAAAAAAGAAAAAAAAAAAAAAAAAAAAAAAAAAAAAAAAATGTTTTCAGTAAGTAAACAGGAATTGAAAAAAGGTTTTATATACAAATATTTAACTTGTATAAAATGAGTTAAAGGTTGTGCGTCAAAACTCACGTCTGCATCAGCGATCCAGTGAAACAGTATCCAGAATCGCAGAGAGCTGCAATGCAAAGCCGCCCGACGCCAGGGTGGTCTGCGGGAATGAGAACAACAGCCATAGGCAAAACCATTGCTGGTAGGTGCAATGAGTGTAGGATGCGGACCTCTGTGTGGGAAACCTATATGAAACAAATCATAGTGATGTGTGTGGGTGTGTGAAAGTGAAACAAATAAATAAAAAAAAAAAAAAAAGAGTGATGTGAGGACAAAGGTTGAAATGGGGAGAGAGAAAGTGGGATAGGAAGGGGTGGAGATGAAGCAAAAATAAAAAGAAAGAAAAAAGGTAAAAAAAGGAAAGGAATAATACCTGGTGTGCACAGAGTGGACAACTCCATGCATGTGAGTGTGATGATAAACAGGAAGGAAAGTGCAGTGTGTGAAGGCCAGCCTTGGAGATGCCTATATAGGTGTTCCATCATGGCCCAACCCCCCACATCAAGTCAGCAGACAGCACCTGGGAGTGGAGCACTTTCACCTGGGCGGCTCAGCCGTCGGGCGATTAGCGCCAGTCCATCTCCCCAGTGTATCCACTGAACAGCGACACACCGCCGGAAACATAACACCACAAGGACGCCCTGCGACCAGCGGATGTGACGTGATGCAGAGAGGGAAGGACCATGCATCCGCCCCCTCCCTGACAACCATGGGCAGGGAGAGGGGTAGGAGACCCACGTGAACCACCGCAGCCAACGGAGGTGAGCAAATGCAGACAGATCAGCGATATCAAAAACACCGTCCAGGGATCGCAGACGCAGACCCAGCAGGACACACAACCAATACATCAGTATGAGAGGTTGATTGTGGGACCACTGATACCAATGGCCTACATTGATAAAAAATATAAATGTGTGACTGCTGCTGTGTGCTTCCATCCCGGGTTATGTATTTAAAAAAGGAAAGAGTTTTGGGACTTTAGATGAGGCTAGCACCAAAGGGATGCTCGCCTCCATCCCGGTCATTGGTTATAAAAAAAAATGGAGAAGAAGTGGGACTTTAAATGAAGCACACAGCAGCACAACGCAGGTCAAGTGACCAAAATTCATTTATTGGATATAATCCATGGTGTATAAAAAACATTTAGGGCATCCAACCTCTAAAATGCTGTGGGCATCAAGCCTCTATATAATAAACCATGGATTGATTATACATAAGATACACATAAGTTGCACAATAAGTCATGATCCATTGTCACACAGAGAGCAGAGATAACAATTAACATACATGTGTACAATTATTACTGTGATTAGACCCACAGAGAGCCATGAAGATTAGGACAAATAATGCAGATAATAAAAGGATTTAATGCCAAGACAGATACTTATGGAGGTAAATGGAAACATTGAAATCTTGGTATTCCATGATGTGTGAAGATTGGTAATGATCAAAGCTCTACGCGTTTCGCGGTATAGCAACCGCTCATCAGGAGCATACGTCATGGAATGATTCTAAAAAAAATGTATTTTTATAAAAAAAAAAAAGAAAAAAAAAAAAAAAAAAAAAAAAAAAAAAAAATGTTTTCAGTAAGTAAACAGGAATTGAAAAAAGGTTTTATATACAAATATTTAACTTGTATAAAATGAGTTAAAGGTTGTGCGTCAAAACTCACGTCTGCATCAGCGATCCAGTGAAACAGTATCCAGAATCGCAGAGAGCTGCAATGCAAAGCCGCCCGACGCCAGGGTGGTCTGCGGGAATGAGAACAACAGCCATAGGCAAAACCATTGCTGGTAGGTGCAATGAGTGTAGGATGCGGACCTCTGTGTGGGAAACCTATATGAAACAAATCATAGTGATGTGTGTGGGTGTGTGAAAGTGAAACAAATAAATAAAAAAAAAAAAAAAAAAAGAGTGATGTGAGGACAAAGGTTGAAATGGGGAGAGAGAAAGTGGGATAGGAAGGGGTGGAGATGAAGCAAAAATAAAAAGAAAGAAAAAAGGTAAAAAAAGGAAAGGAATAATACCTGGTGTGCACAGAGTGGACAACTCCATGCATGTGAGTGTGATGATAAACAGGAAGGAAAGTGCAGTGTGTGAAGGCCAGCCTTGGAGATGCCTATATAGGTGTTCCATCATGGCCCAACCCCCCACATCAAGTCAGCAGACAGCACCTGGGAGTGGAGCACTTTCACCTGGGCGGCTCAGCCGTCGGGCGATTAGCGCCAGTCCATCTCCCCAGTGTATCCACTGAACAGCGACACACCGCCGGAAACATAACACCACAAGGACGCCCTGCGACCAGCGGATGTGACGTGATGCAGAGAGGGAAGGACCATGCATCCGCCCCCTCCCTGACAACCATGGGCAGGGAGAGGGGTAGGAGACCCACGTGAACCACCGCAGCCAACGGAGGTGAGCAAATGCAGACAGATCAGCGATATCAAAAACACCGTCCAGGGATCGCAGACGCAGACCCAGCAGGACACACAACCAATACATCAGTATGAGAGGTTGATTGTGGGACCACTGATACCAATGGCCTACATTGATAAAAAATATAAATGTGTGACTGCTGCTGTGTGCTTCCATCCCGGGTTATGTATTTAAAAAAGGAAAGAGTTTTGGGACTTTAGATGAGGCTAGCACCAAAGGGATGCTCGCCTCCATCCCGGTCATTGGTTATAAAAAAAAATGGAGAAGAAGTGGGACTTTAAATGAAGCACACAGCAGCACAACGCAGGTCAAGTGACCAAAATTCATTTATTGGATATAATCCATGGTGTATAAAAAACATTTAGGGCATCCAACCTCTAAAATGCTGTGGGCATCAAGCCTCTATATAATAAACCATGGATTGATTATACATAAGATACACATAAGTTGCACAATAAGTCATGATCCATTGTCACACAGAGAGCAGAGATAACAATTAACATACATGTGTACAATTATTACTGTGATTAGACCCACAGAGAGCCATGAAGATTAGGACAAATAATGCAGATAATAAAAGGATTTAATGCCAAGACAGATACTTATGGAGGTAAATGGAAACATTGAAATCTTGGTATTCCATGATGTGTGAAGATTGGTAATGATCAAAGCTCTACGCGTTTCGCGGTATAGCAACCGCTCATCAGGAGCATACGTCATGGAATGATTCTAAAAAAAATGTATTTTTATAAAAAAAAAAAAGAAAAAAAAAAAAAAAAAAAAAAAAAAAAAAAAAAAAAATGTTTTCAGTAAGTAAACAGGAATTGAAAAAAGGTTTTATATACAAATATTTAACTTGTATAAAATGAGTTAAAGGTTGTGCGTCAAAACTATAATGCGTCAAAACTAAATGAGTTAAAGGTTGTGCGTCAAAACTATATAGGCATCTCCAAGGCTGGCCTTCACACACTGCACTTTCCTTCCTGTTTATCATCACACTCACATGCATGGAGTTGTCCACTCTGTGCACACCAGGTATTATTCCTTTCCTTTTTTTACCTTTTTTCTTTCTTTTTATTTTTGCTTCATCTCCACCCCTTCCTATCCCACTTTCTCTCTCCCCATTTCAACCTTTGTCCTCACATCACTCTTTTTTTTTTTTTTTTTTTTTTATTTATTTGTTTCACTTTCACACACCCACACACATCACTATGATTTGTTTCATATAGGTTTCCCACACAGAGGTCCGCATCCTACACTCATTGCACCTACCAGCAATGGTTTTGCCTATGGCTGTTGTTCTCATTCCCGCAGACCACCCTGGCGTCGGGCGGCTTTGCATTGCAGCTCTCTGCGATTCTGGATACTGTTTCACTGGATCGCTGATGCAGACGTGAGTTTTGACGCACAACCTTTAACTCATTTTATACAAGTTAAATATTTGTATATAAAACCTTTTTTCAATTCCTGTTTACTTACTGAAAACATTTTTTTTTTTTTTTTTTTTTTTTTTTTTTTTTTCTTTTTTTTTTTTATAAAAATACATTTTTTTTAGAATCATTCCATGACGTATGCTCCTGATGAGCGGTTGCTATACCGCGAAACGCGTAGAGCTTTGATCATTACCAATCTTCACACATCATGGAATACCAAGATTTCAATGTTTCCATTTACCTCCATAAGTATCTGTCTTGGCATTAAATCCTTTTATTATCTGCATTATTTGTCCTAATCTTCATGGCTCTCTGTGGGTCTAATCACAGTAATAATTGTACACATGTATGTTAATTGTTATCTCTGCTCTCTGTGTGACAATGGATCATGACTTATTGTGCAACTTATGTGTATCTTATGTATAATCAATCCATGGTTTATTATATAGAGGCTTGATGCCCACAGCATTTTAGAGGTTGGATGCCCTAAATGTTTTTTATACACCATGGATTATATCCAATAAATGAATTTTGGTCACTTGACCTGCGTTGTGCTGCTGTGTGCTTCATTTAAAGTCCCACTTCTTCTCCATTTTTTTTTATAACCAATGACCGGGATGGAGGCGAGCATCCCTTTGGTGCTAGCCTCATCTAAAGTCCCAAAACTCTTTCCTTTTTTAAATACATAACCCGGGATGGAAGCACACAGCAGCAGTCACACATTTATATTTTTTATCAATGTAGGCCATTGGTATCAGTGGTCCCACAATCAACCTCTCATACTGATGTATTGGTTGTGTGTCCTGCTGGGTCTGCGTCTGCGATCCCTGGACGGTGTTTTTGATATCGCTGATCTGTCTGCATTTGCTCACCTCCGTTGGCTGCGGTGGTTCACGTGGGTCTCCTACCCCTCTCCCTGCCCATGGTTGTCAGGGAGGGGGCGGATGCATGGTCCTTCCCTCTCTGCATCACGTCACATCCGCTGGTCGCAGGGCGTCCTTGTGGTGTTATGTTTCCGGCGGTGTGTCGCTGTTCAGTGGATACACTGGGGAGATGGACTGGCGCTAATCGCCCGACGGCTGAGCCGCCCAGGTGAAAGTGCTCCACTCCCAGGTGCTGTCTGCTGACTTGATGTGGGGGGTTGGGCCATGATGGAACACCTATATAGGCATCTCCAAGGCTGGCCTTCACACACTGCACTTTCCTTCCTGTTTATCATCACACTCACATGCATGGAGTTGTCCACTCTGTGCACACCAGGTATTATTCCTTTCCTTTTTTTACCTTTTTTCTTTCTTTTTATTTTTGCTTCATCTCCACCCCTTCCTATCCCACTTTCTCTCTCCCCATTTCAACCTTTGTCCTCACATCACTCTTTTTTTTTTTTTTTTTATTTATTTGTTTCACTTTCACACACCCACACACATCACTATGATTTGTTTCATATAGGTTTCCCACACAGAGGTCCGCATCCTACACTCATTGCACCTACCAGCAATGGTTTTGCCTATGGCTGTTGTTCTCATTCCCGCAGACCACCCTGGCGTCGGGCGGCTTTGCATTGCAGCTCTCTGCGATTCTGGATACTGTTTCACTGGATCGCTGATGCAGACGTGAGTTTTGATGCACAACCTTTAACTCATTTTATACAAGTTAAATATTTGTATATAAAACCTTTTTTCAATTCCTGTTTACTTACTGAAAACATTTTTTTTTTTTTTTTTTTTTTTTTTTTTTTTTTTTTTTTTTTTTTTTATAAAAATACATTTTTTTTAGAATCATTCCATGACGTATGCTCCTGATGAGCGGTTGCTATACCGCGAAACGCGTAGAGCTTTGATCATTACCAATCTTCACACATCATGGAATACCAAGATTTCAATGTTTCCATTTACCTCCATAAGTATCTGTCTTGGCATTAAATCCTTTTATTATCTGCATTATTTGTCCTAATCTTCATGGCTCTCTGTGGGTCTAATCACAGTAATAATTGTACACATGTATGTTAATTGTTATCTCTGCTCTCTGTGTGACAATGGATCATGACTTATTGTGCAACTTATGTGTATCTTATGTATAATCAATCCATGGTTTATTATATAGAGGCTTGATGCCCACAGCATTTTAGAGGTTGGATGCCCTAAATGTTTTTTATACACCATGGATTATATCCAATAAATGAATTTTGGTCACTTGACCTGCGTTGTGCTGCTGTGTGCTTCATTTAAAGTCCCACTTCTTCTCCATTTTTTTTTATAACCAATGACCGGGATGGAGGCGAGCATCCCTTTGGTGCTAGCCTCATCTAAAGTCCCAAAACTCTTTCCTTTTTTAAATACATAACCCGGGATGGAAGCACACAGCAGCAGTCACACATTTATATTTTTTATCAATGTAGGCCATTGGTATCAGTGGTCCCACAATCAACCTCTCATACTGATGTATTGGTTGTGTGTCCTGCTGGGTCTGCGTCTGCGATCCCTGGACGGTGTTTTTGATATCGCTGATCTGTCTGCATTTGCTCACCTCCGTTGGCTGCGGTGGTTCACGTGGGTCTCCTACCCCTCTCCCTGCCCATGGTTGTCAGGGAGGGGGCGGATGCATGGTCCTTCCCTCTCTGCATCACGTCACATCCGCTGGTCGCAGGGCGTCCTTGTGGTGTTATGTTTCCGGCGGTGTGTCGCTGTTCAGTGGATACACTGGGGAGATGGACTGGCGCTAATCGCCCGACGGCTGAGCCGCCCAGGTGAAAGTGCTCCACTCCCAGGTGCTGTCTGCTGACTTGATGTGGGGGGTTGGGCCATGATGGAACACCTATATAGGCATCTCCAAGGCTGGCCTTCACACACTGCACTTTCCTTCCTGTTTATCATCACACTCACATGCATGGAGTTGTCCACTCTGTGCACACCAGGTATTATTCCTTTCCTTTTTTTACCTTTTTTCTTTCTTTTTATTTTTGCTTCATCTCCACCCCTTCCTATCCCACTTTCTCTCTCCCCATTTCAACCTTTGTCCTCACATCACTCTTTTTTTTTTTTTTTTATTTATTTGTTTCACTTTCACACACCCACACACATCACTATGATTTGTTTCATATAGGTTTCCCACACAGAGGTCCGCATCCTACACTCATTGCACCTACCAGCAATGGTTTTGCCTATGGCTGTTGTTCTCATTCCCGCAGACCACCCTGGCGTCGGGCGGCTTTGCATTGCAGCTCTCTGCGATTCTGGATACTGTTTCACTGGATCGCTGATGCAGACGTGAGTTTTGACGCACAACCTTTAACTCATTTTATACAAGTTAAATATTTGTATATAAAACCTTTTTTCAATTCCTGTTTACTTACTGAAAACATTTTTTTTTTTTTTTTTTATAAAAATACATTTTTTTTAGAATCATTCCATGACGTATGCTCCTGATGAGCGGTTGCTATACCGCGAAACGCGTAGAGCTTTGATCATTACCAATCTTCACACATCATGGAATACCAAGATTTCAATGTTTCCATTTACCTCCATAAGTATCTGTCTTGGCATTAAATCCTTTTATTATCTGCATTATTTGTCCTAATCTTCATGGCTCTCTGTGGGTCTAATCACAGTAATAATTGTACACATGTATGTTAATTGTTATCTCTGCTCTCTGTGTGACAATGGATCATGACTTATTGTGCAACTTATGTGTATCTTATGTATAATCAATCCATGGTTTATTATATAGAGGCTTGATGCCCACAGCATTTTAGAGGTTGGATGCCCTAAATGTTTTTTATACACCATGGATTATATCCAATAAATGAATTTTGGTCACTTGACCTGCGTTGTGCTGCTGTGTGCTTCATTTAAAGTCCCACTTCTTCTCCATTTTTTTTTATAACCAGTGTACAAGTATATTGAGTTATTTCCCGCTGGGTGCTTCAATCTTGTCTTTCACAGCATAGAGAAGAATATTTATCACAGCCTGCCATCACCTTCCACCTTTCACCTTCCAGTGACCGTCTGTACACATCAGCAGCCAGGAGAAGAGGCTACGGTTGGCAATGAAAGGCTTAGCTGCTGACATTTTTAAATTTGCATATTATTAATGGTGTTGGTTTGCTTAAGATGTCTATTTGAAGAAAAGAAAGAAAGATCTTGAAATCACAGATGGAGAGGGTTCTGTAGAGATAGCATGTGTATGTGCTTGGGGAATCGCAAAGTTTGCTTTAGATTAAAAGTAAATAAACACAGCCCCACAATTCCTTATGGAAGCCACTTGTAAGATGAAACAGTATTTTACCTTCAGCTGACATCAAGGAAGAACTTCAAGAAGTATCATGGGAAGAACTGGAGGACATAAGTGTAATGTGACTCCTTGCTGTCTATTTTCAGATACATTTTTCCAAAAAACCCACAATGCCAGAGTAGAAGTATTGCTACCTGACTACCTGTGGTGGCCCCATAGAGATCTATTGTAATAGACAAGAGAATGCATTTCCTCAGCACTTCCACCCCCAGTAATCACTTGGTCTGCACATTGTAATTTTGCAGCAAGCTACAAGAAGGGAGGCATTTGTGGTAAAGAGAATGTATAGTTAATATAAAAAATTTGAACTGAAAACAAAAGTAAACTGCAGGAACCAAGAGGAACCTGGGCGTACCATGATTTGCCTTCCAACAAGCCCTCTTTGGAAAGGCTGCTCTATTATGAAAATAGTATGTTTGGATGTCCCATTCCACCCTACTTTTGCTCCACTATGAACTGCTATGGGTGGCCTCAATTACTTATAGTAAGGATGAAGAACTAAGCTTAAAGCGGAGCTCCACCCAAAGGGGGAAGCTCCACTTGTTTGCTCCCCCCCCCCCCTTCCCTGCCATATTTGGCACCTTTCGAGGGGGAAAGGCTACCTGTTTTTGACAGGTACCCATCCCCACTTCCGGGAGACCTCGCTGCTAGACATGTGCAATTCATTTCGACAAATTAGTTTATTCGGAAATATTCGAACGAAAACCCGTTTAACACATTTTTTCGTAAATTTGAAAATTCGGAATTTCATAAATCCGAAAATAAGTATGAAAATCCAAAAATTCAAAACAACAAAAGTCAGAAAATAAGAACGAAAATCCGAAATAATAACTAACTAATAATAATAACTATTATTAAACTATTCAATTATAGGTATTGGAATTTCCTTCAAATTTGGCTGTTATTGAATGTAACAAATTAAAATTTATCCAAAGTTAAAAAATAACCTGAAAATACCTGAAATAACGAATGCCGCATCTAAACGAATGGAACATAACAAATTAATAATAATAAATAATAATAATAAAACATTTAATTATTATTATTTATTATTATTTGTTACATTCCATTCATTTAGATGCGGTATTCGTTTTTTCAGATAGTTCGTGACTTCAGATAAATTTGTATTCGTTACATTCCTTAACCGGCAAATTTGAAAGGAAATTCCAATACCTATAGTTTAATAGTTAGTTATTGTTAGTTATTATTTTGAATTTTCGAATTTCCAATTTTTTTAAATTTACAAATTTACGAATACCACATCTAAACAAATGGAACATAATGAATTGTAACTTTTTTAAAGTTCCGAATTTATTCAAAATAACGAATTTCGATCATAACGAATGACCCAAAAACGAAAGAAACGAAAACAAACATTTTTTGGCAGTGCACATGTCTACTCATCGCAGTGAGATTGCCCAGAAGTTCGTCCCCTCTCCTCCTTCCACTGCTGCCGGGTAATTCAGAAAGCGCATGCACAGTAGGGAACTGGCTGTTACAAGGAATGGCGCCGCCGTACACGAGAGCCAATTGAAAAATCGGCTGGGGTGCCAACATTGTGGGATCCCTGGACAGGTAAGTGTTCTATTATTAAAAGTCAACAGCTACAGTATTTGTAGCTGCTGATTTTAAATTTTTGGAGGGGGGGGGGGGGCTGGAGCTCTGCTTTAAGTGAATTTTTGCATGATGAAGTGCACAGGCTTTGTGCTTTGTGAGATACAACCCCAATTCCAAAAAAGTTAGTAATCTGTGTACATATGTGTATGTCTATCTACATTAAAACAGAATGCATTTATTTGCAAATCTCATAACCCGATATTTTATTCACAATAGAAAGTTTATCAAATTTTAAACTGAGAAAATGTACAATTTTAAGAAAAAAAAATAAGGTAATTTTGAAATTAATGGCAGCAACATGTCTCAAAAAAATTGTGATAATGTAACAAAAAGCTGGCAAAGTACAACCCCAATTCCAAAAAACTTGGGACAGGGCCAGGTTTACCACAATGCAGAATCCCCTCTTCTTTTAACAACATTCCATAAACAAATGAGAACTAAGGAGTCAAGTTGGTGAAGTTTTGGGAGAGGAATGTTGTCCCATTCTTGCCTGAGCATATGCTGCTCCAAAGCCTGAAAATAGCTTCCAGCATTGATGGTGCCTTTCCAGATGTGCAAACTGCCCATTCCATTCGCCCCTCATACACCATCAGAGATGGTGGCACCCATGGTTGCCAAAAAGAACATCAAATTTTGATTTGTCTGACCACAGAACAGTTTTCCACATTGCAACAGACCATTTTAAATGAGCTTTGGCCAAGAGAAGATGTGGCATTTCTTGGAAGTTTTGCTGAGTCCCTGCAGTGATGTCTATCACAGAATCATGCCAGGTTTTTAATGCAGTACCATCTGGGGGCCTGAAGATCACAGGCATCCAATATTACCTTTCAGTCTTGTTCCTTGCACACAGAGATTTCTCTGAATCTTTTGATATTATGTACTGTAGATGGTGATATATTTTAAGTCTTTGCAATTTTACATTGAGTAACATTATTCTGAAATTGTTTGACAATTTTTAGCTGCAGCTTTTTACAGATTGGTGAACCTCTGCCCATCTTTACTTCTGAGACACTCTGACTCTCTAAGATGCTCTTTTTATACCCAGTTATGTTACTGACCTTCTGCCAATTAGCCTTATTAGTTGCAGGATGTTCTTCCAGCTCTTCCTTGTTAGTAACATTTACTTTGCCAATGTTTTGTTGCCCTGTCCCAACTTTTTTGAGATGTGTTGCTGCCATCAATTTCAAAATGACCTTATTTTTACATACAATGTTACATTTTCTCCGTTTAAACACTTGATATGTTTTCCATTTTTTATTGTGAATGAAATATGAGTTTATGAGATTTACAAATCATTGCATTCTGTTTTTTTTCTAGATTTTACCAGTTTTGCCAGTTTTTTTGGAATTGGAGTTATAAACATGAAGGCCGGGGGGCGCATGCACGGCACTGAGCAGGATGGACGCCTGATA
Organism: Lithobates clamitans; assembly: GCA_037952925.1. Lineage (NCBI taxonomy): Eukaryota > Metazoa > Chordata > Amphibia > Anura > Ranidae > Lithobates > Lithobates clamitans. Next base: position 894,708 of record JBBGZY010001540.1, read on the forward strand.
CAGTAGCTCCGCACATCACGGGACACAAATGGCTTCTGTAGGGCTATAAACTGCAATAATCTCCATGTATCGAACACCCCTCGAGCCACAAAGACACAGTGCACACTTCTCTCGAACATCCCACCCCAGGTTCTTTCATAGAACTTTGCCACAATCCTTTTACACACTTCATGCCTCGAAAAGTACATGCCTCCTTCACGATGGAAGTACATCAGATATACAAAGATAAAGAGAGTCGATATGTCATAATTAAAGGGGTTGTTCATACCAGGGAACTCACCATTGCAAGCATCTACGCCCCAAACGCATCCCCTGCCTCCTTCTTCACGTCCCTTTTTGATAACTTAGCTAAATATCAATCCCCTCATATGATTGTAGGGGGGACTTTAACATGGTTGCTAACCCCACACTAGACAGATGCACAGCATCCACCAGTTCAAGGGCTTTCCCCAAATCACTCTCCCATAGACTTTCAGTTAATTGATACCTGCCAAGCGCACAACATGGGCGTAAAGGAATACACCTTTTTCTCTCACCCGCACAACAGTTACACAAGACAGGACTATATCTTTTCCTCCCCTATTATTCTTGCAAACTCTACGACAGCTGCCATATATAATTGTGTCTGGTCGGACCACAACATTACCTCCTTCCCAACAGAATTTATTAAGCTTGCTCCTACTCCTTATACTTGGAGACTAAATGAGGCACTCCTCTCTGGTGGGGCTATTGAGTTAGAAGTCTCTCGGGCCATAGAAGACTACTTTGCTCTCAATGCCCTACCGGAGACCCCCATCTCTATAGTATGGGTGGCCCATAAGGCTGTGTTGCGGGGTAAACTCATCAGTATAGCAGCTGCACGCAACAAAGCGAATAGACAAAAGATAATAATGCTCACGACGGAACTTGACAGACTGTACAAAAATTCTGCAGCCCTGACTTTAGAGACTACCAGACGGTCTATTGAACAAAAGCGCCTTGAACTAGACTCCCTACTTTCAGCTTAAGTTGAGAAGGCCTTGGGATGGTCCAAGGCTAGATTCCTACTACACAATAATACCTCCTCAACTATGTTTGCGAGAAAACTGAACCAGTCTCTTCGCCCCCCCCCGCATTTTTATAAATTGGTCACCCCCTCGGGCCTGACTACGTCTCACCCGCAGGAAGTCCTAAAGATCTTCATAAAATTTTACTTGTCCTTGCTGGCGCCTCCCCAGTCTGGGCCTTCGGATGAGGATCGGGCCTGGTTTAATGCCATTCCAATCCCCACTCTCACCAACTCTCTATTAGATAGACTCAACTCACCGATTACTCAGGCTGAAGTGCTGAATGTCATCAAGGCACTAAAATCGGGCTCCGCTCCCAGACTGGATGGTTTCTCCTCCAAGTATTATAAAAAAAATTCCTCCCAACTGTCCCCCAGACTGGTTCAGTTTTTTAACTTTGTCCTACAGGGCAATGGTTTTCCGGAGGAAATGCTACCGGCGAACATGTCGCTCATACCTAAGCAGAATAAGGACCACACTCACCCTCAGAATTCCAGGCCCAAATCGATCAATAACAATGACCTGAAGATCTTCAGTAGGATATTGGTGGATAGACTGGTGGGAGTGATTTCCTCGCTGATACCTTCTTATCAGGTAGGATTTATTCCCCACCGCCTGATAACAGACAATATCTGCCTAGACACTGACTTATTCAGAACGCAAACCTATTCTCGAGGAAGCTGTTCATGTTAAGCCTAGATATCCACAAGGCTTTTGACAGTGTGTCTTTGAGTTATGTGTCTCTCCTATTACAGCGCTATGGTTTTCAAGGGGAATTCCTACAGGCCTTTCAAGCTCTATATCAGAACCCTAGAACACGTGTCGAAATCCCTGGTTGTAGCTCAGAGTTTTTTAGGCTAGGCAGAGGCACTAGGCAAGGGTACCCACTATCTCCACTCATTTTCGTGTTGGCGATTGAACCTCTGGCCGTAGCAATACTGCAGCATCCAGATATTTCTGGGTAAGGCAAATGTGCTATTATTTCTTACTAACCCCTTGACCACATTACCAAATCTTCTGCAGACTCTATCAGCATTTGATAATATGTCTGGCCTTTTGGTGAACGTGACCAAATCGGTGGCCCTCCCAGTGGGATTTACAGATAGAGCATCTTAAAAACTCATTTTCCTTTATATGGGTTAGATCTTCCCTCCCCTATTTGGGTATAAACCTATCGGGTGACTACAATAGTTTGTTTCAACATAACTTTCCCCCCCATGATTTCTAAGTTGAAACAGTTACTTAAATCCTGGTCCCTCTTCAGAATCTCCTTCTTAGGTAAAATTACAGTAATCAAAATGACAATCCTCCCTAAATTATTATACTTGTTTCATGCCCTGCCCATTAGGCTTACTAAATCATACCTTCTCAGAATCCAAGCCCACTTTAACAGATTCATCTGGAATGATAAACCTCCGCGTTTCTCTAGAGATGTACTGTATCGCTGTTTAATAAGGGGGGTCTGGGTGTCCCTCAGGTATGGCTTTATTATTTGGCTAGTAGAATCTCACAACAGGCCTAATGGAATATTAAAAACGTCAGAGTCCCCTGGGTCAGATTCAAACAAGATTTGATCTCCCCACTCTACCATCCGGGGCTACTGGGGTCTTCTAAACCCCATGCACATGAATTAGGCTCTCGGAACCAAGTAGTAGCCCAGGGTCTGAAACTATGGGATCTCTACAAAGAGAAGCTTAAACTGATTTCAAATGTCCCCCCATGTGCCTAATTTCTTGGGAATCCCAGACTCTCCTCGGTCTTTGAGGACCCGGAGGCTTTCCGGTGTTGGATTGACCAGGGTCTGACCACGCTGTAGGACTTCCTGCAGGAGATGAAGTTTGTCTCTTTTTCCCAGCTCCAAAACCAAAAAAAAATCCAGGCTAGAGAATTTTACCACTACCTCCAAATCTGACATTTCTTTCAGACACACTATGCAGGGGCCCCTTCAGATTCACACACCTTTTATGAACACCTATGCCAGACTGCCCCTCGACAGAAAGGCTTAATCTCAGGGCTGTATAAATCACTAGAATCGGTGGGAGACGACCCCCTACTGAAATATAGATCCCAGTGGGAACAGGAATTAAACTTGGGTAATGAGGATCTTGACTGGGAGGCTAACTGGCAGTCTCTTAAGGTAAAGGAGACAGCAATCAAATTGCTTACTCGCTGGTACTACACCCCTTCGCGTCAAAATTCCCACAGGCCTCCTCTTCCTGCTTCAGAGGATGTGCCCACCCGGGTTCCTTTTTGCACGTGTTCTGGAACTGTGAGACGTTACAACCTACCTGGAGAGAGGCCCGGGGGCTGTTTGACAAACTAGCGGGGAGACACATGGCTCTGATACATACTCACTGTCTTTTATTTGAAAAACTCTCAGATACCCCAAAACCTCTAGTGAAACTAGTACACACGATTTGTGTGGCGGTACACTGGGTAATTGCACTTAACTGGAAGTCTAATACAGTCCCATTCTCGCAAGTTATCTCTCGAGTTGATCAAATTATGTTAGCAGAAAAAATATTTCATACCCTGAATGACTCCATCCCTATATATGACGCTAAGTGGAACCCTTGGTTCTTATTTCGTCTTTAAGTATGACCTGAGTTAATGTTTTGTTCTTTTTTTTTTTTCTGTTTTCTGTTTTTTATTTGCTTTTATTTTTGGCTTTTGTTGATGTTTTTACCTTTTAAGGTTTCAGTCCTGTTTGATATGCCATATCAATGATAAGCTCATATGGACTTTATTCCTTCCTGTTTAACACCAGAAGCTGGCACTATGCAATGGATATGTGTTTTATTGTGTACGTCAAAAGCTATCTCGATGTGTAGGTCTACACCTCATATCATTTTGTACTGTAAACCTTTTAAATGCAATAAAAACCTTTTAGAAAACAAAAAAAACATGAAGGCCTGCGGTTGACTTAAGCTCTCAGTTTATAACTTTTATATTTGAGCTTGCCCACTTACTGACCAGGCTTTTTCTGGCGCTTTTTGTTTACAAGTTTAAATCAGTACTTTTTGCTAGAAAATTACTTATAACCCCCCAAACATTTAAAATTTTTTTAGCAGAGACCCTAGAGAATAAAATGGTGATCCTTGCAATTTTCTATGTCACACTGTATTTGCGCAGTGGTTTTGCAAATGCAATTTTTAGGGAAAAAATACACTTTAATGAATTTAAAAAAAAAAAAAAATAGTTACCCCATTTTATTTTTGTATAATGTAAAAAGATGATGTTACACCGAGTAAATAGATACCTAACATGTCATGCTTTAAAATTGTGCATGCTCTTGGAATGGTGACAAACTATGGTAATTAAAAAATCTCCATAGGCAACGCTTTAAAACGCCTTTGAAGGCTACCTGTTTAGAGTTAGAGAGGAGGTCTAGAAATAGAATTATTGCTCTCATTCTAAAGTTTGCGGCAACACCTCACGTGTGGTTCGAATACCGTTTACATATGCATGTACAACTTAGGTATGTATCGCTTCTGCGTGCAAGCACGGAGGGATGGGGTCACTTTAATTTTTTTTTTCATTATTATATATTTTCCTTTTTATTTTTACACTGTCCGTTTACATTTTTTTTATTACTTTTATTCCTATTTCAAGGAATATAAACATCCCTTGTAACAGAAATAGGGATGACAGGTCCTCTTTATAAAAAACTCTTCTTTACCTTTAAAAGCAAAAGATCAAAAAGAAAAACATATAACACATAAAATTTTTGATCTTATGCTTACATTTTTTTTTTCCAGCCTGGACTGGAAGTGATGTTATGGCGTCGCTTCGGTCCTCCAAGGCCATAGAGTCGATCAAAGAGTGTTAACTCTTTAACCGTCTATGGGAGCAGATGGCTGCACTGCCAGATAATTTCTCGGGTAATAACAGTATGCCCGAGAAGCAACCCCTCCCGCCGCTTTGGAAACCGTCGACTTGGAATAGTTTCATGGAAAAGTCAGCCATCTTCTGAAAAAAAAATTGTCCTGGGGTTATGGCTGATATCTTCAGGCATAATCCTGGTAAACCACTTGCAAACCGCAATGTATATATACACAGTATCTCACAAAAGTGAGTACACCCCTCATATTTTTGTAAATATTTTATTATATCTTTTCATGTCACAACACTGAAGAAATGACACTTTGCTACAATGTAAAGTAGTGAGTGTACAGCTTGTATAACAGTGTAAATTTGCTGTCCCCTCAAAATAACTCAGCACACCATTAATATCTAAACCGCTGGCAACAAAAGTGGGTACACCCCTAAATGAAAATATCCAAATTGGACCCAAAGTGTCAATATTTTGTGTGGCCACCAATACTTTCCAGTACATACCCTCTTGGGCATGGAGTTCACCAGAGCTCCACAGGTTGCCACTGAAGTCCTCTTCCACTCCTCCATGACGACATCATGAAGCTGGTGAATGTTAGAGACCTTGCGCTCCTCCACCTTCCATTTGCGGATGCCTTATAGATGCTCAGTAGGGTTTAGGTCTGGAGACATGTTTGGCCAGTCCATCACCTTTGCCCTCAGCTTCCTTAGCAAGGCACTGGTCATCTTGGGGGCATGTTTGGGGTCCTTATCATGTTGGAATACTGCCCTGCGGCCCAGTCTCTGAGGGGAGGAGATCACGCTCTGCTTCAGTATGTCACAGTACATGTTGGCATTCATGGTTCCCTCAATGAACTGTAGCTCCCCAGTGCCGGCAGCACTCATGCAGCCCCAGACCATGACACTCCCACCACCATGCTTGACTGTAGGCAAGACACACTTGTCTTTGTACTCCTCACCTGGTTGCCGCCACACACGCTTGACACCATCTGAACCAAATAAGTTTATCTTGGTCTCATCAGACCACAGGACATGGTTTCAGTAATCCATGTCCTTAGTCTGCTTGTCTTCAGCAAACTGTTTGCGGGCTTTCTTGTGCATCAAGTTTAGAAGAGGCTTCCTTCTGGGATGATGGCCATGCAGAACAATTTAATGCAGTGTGCGGAGTATGGTCTGAGCACTGACAGGCTGACCCCCCACCCCTTCAACCTCTGCAGCAATACTGGCAGCACTCATACGTCTATTTCTCAAAGACAACCTATGGATATGACGCTGAGCATGTGCACTCAACCTCTTAGGTCAACCATGGCGAGGCCTGTTCTGAGTGGAACCTGTCCTGATAAACCGCTGTATGGTCTTGGCCACCATACTGAAGCTCAGTTTCAGGGTCTTGGCAATCTTCTTATAGCCTGGGCCATCTTTATGTAGAGCAACAATTCTTTTTTTCAGATCCTCAGAGAGTTCTTTGCCATGAGGTGCCATGTTGAACTTCCAGTGACCAGTAGGAGTGAGTGAGAGAGATAACACCAAATTTAACACACCTGCTCTCTATTCACACCTGAGACCTTCTAACACTAATGAGTCACATGACACCGGGGAGGGAAAATGGCTAATTGGGCCCAATTTGGACATTTTCACTTAGGGGTGTACTCACTTTTGTTGCCAGCGGTTTAGACAATAATGGCTGTGTGTTGAGTTATTTTGAGAGGACAGCAAATGTACACTGTTATACAAGCTGTACACTCACTACTTTACATTGTAGCAAAGTGTCATTTCTTCAGTGTTGTCACATGAAAATATATAATAAAATATTTACAAAAATGTGAGTTGTGAGATACTTTATGTATTGCGGTTGACAAACATTCCAGGTGCATCAAAACTAAAGGTGTTCGAAGTTTCACAGCTCATTTTATTTATAAAGCAGCCACATGCTGAGTAGAAAAGCCAGACCCCTGGCAGCATGCTTTGGAGCCTTGCTCTCTGTGCTGAAGCAGTGGTATCTCTGGAGAGGTTCCGACACACCTCTTGTTTATATCATCGCACTCACCAAAGCTCATGCTCCCTACTGACTGGGGAGTCCTAGCTTTGACTCAACAAGGGGGAGAACAGGCATCTTCACAGAGACTATGGCTTCATCGCAGAAATTTTCCTTCTTTACAGCATGCTGCCAAGGGACAGGCTTTTCTACTCAGGATGTAGCTGCTTTATAAAGAAAATTAAGACCAGGTGTGTTTTCTCGGGGTCGGGAGGGTTAGTGTGGTGTATGTTAATGAAAATATTTATATAGATTTATTGTGCAATGTGTATATCTATGTTGTATGTTGGAATTTGTCTTAATAAAGAAAAAGTGATTATATAAAGAAAATTAAAACGTCACAAATCTTTGGGTTAAATGCACCTGGAATGAGTCTCAAAGCTCACTTGGGTTTTAATACAGATACAGTTATACAATAAAAATGTAATTTATTACTTAAATGGGCTTTTTTAATTAAAAAAAAGAATAGTTTTTGATATAATGTTTTGATCGCTACAAGGTAATTCACAATATAAAGTGCATCAGAATACAGATTAAGTTTAAATGTATCCCTTCAGTGCTCTTAGGTCACATTTGTACCGACATGCATTCATTCTTGCTCACTCCTGAATACAGACAAATCTTACACAGAAAGCACATCAAAGTGTTTCTTCCTCTCTGCTAAATTCACTATAATGTAAAATAAATGAGTGAACAAAAGAACAGTCAGTGTGATTGAGGCTAATGGCCATACCAGGTGACTGGAATCTCACGGTCTTAAAGGAAATGTACAATATTAATCTTCTAAAAATGCTACTTGCCCAAATATCTCTGACTCCAGTACCTCTGTGATCAAGAACAAGCATCTATCCAGTCAGAGAAATGTCTGCACAGCAGCACCTAGACTGGGATAAGGGCAGGGCGGCACTACAAGCCAATCAGGCTCTGCTGCATGTACATGGTACTGACAGGAAGCATGCTGAAGGGAGGAGAGGGCAGAGTAGACGACTTAGGAGTGTTTCGCCACCCCTTCTAGGGAGTTGACACCACTGCATTTGTATCAGCTGTTCCAGATTTGCCAGGACAGTCTCAACTTTTTCAGTTGTCTTGCAAAGGCCGTGTCCTGGGATCACAGTGTGGGTCTGTCACTGCCTTTGCCCAGCAGCCCTGCCCTGTTGGGTTGTGCCCACAGCTCATTCATATGAAAATCCTTCCCTTATGGCCCGTACACACGATCCGAATATCGTACGAAAACGGTCGTCCGAGGAAGGATCATACGATTTTCGGATCGTGTGTACCCTACTTTCGACAGCCGATCACGACCGTTCATGCGATCTTATTCGATCGGGCATGCACGACAATTTTCCTCGTACAATTCCAGATCGTACGATTTTCGGTTAGTCAGTATAGTTGTCGTCCGAAAATTCAATACAAATACATTACAACACATGACATCACTTCCGATTTTTTTTTTTCTGTCGTACGACAATTTTCACAACTTTATTTAGCTATTCAATTTCTACTTGCGGCTATTACGCGAAAACGGTCGTACGATCAGTCGTATGATATTCGGATCATGTGTACGGGCCATTACTTCAAGGCACTTTTGTGTGGCGGGAGGCAAGACAGGGCCTCCTTAGGATCCCGGTCTGGAACTGCAGCAGCGCTGAGAAAAGGAATCAGTGAAAACACTGGTTAGAGGAAGAGAGCTGAGATGCTGCTCACCCTCATTTGTGCACCCACACAGGTACCCAGACACTGGGGGTCCTCAGTAAGGGAGTCTAGTCATTTTAGGATGGAGGTAGGGGATCTATTACTTAACTTTCCTACATAATTTTGGGGCATATTGTCTCTCACTTATCAGCAGTAAGGGGTACAATATTACTCCTGCTCATTGGAAAAAATATGCCCCCAGAGTTAGAACATAGTTGTATATAGAGCTTTATCTTACATAGTCACGACCCCATCACTGCATTTACTGTGTTGTATGTACAATATACTCCTGACCCCTGCACTGCATTTACTGTGTTGTATGTACAATATACTCCTGACCCCTGCACTGCATTTACTGTGTTGTATGTACAATATACTCCTGACCCCTGCACTGCATTTACTGTGTTGTATGTACAATATACTCCTGACCCCTGCACTACATTTGCTATTTTGTACTTTATAATCCTGACCCCTGTACTATATTTTCTATGTAGTACATTATATTTACATCCCCTGCACTGTATAGACTAGGTCGTACATTATAGTCCTGACCCCTGCACTGTCTATGCTTTGCTGTACATTATATTCCTGTACCATGCACTGTATACACTACATGTATACTCCTGGCCCCTGCACTACATTCACTATGTTGTACATTATTTTAAGCGGGACAACAAAGTCTAATGCCCTGTACACACGGTTGGACATTGATCGGACATTCCGACAACAAAATCCTAGGATTTTTTCAGACGGATGTTGGCTCAAACTTCTCTTGCATACACACGGTCACACAAAGTTGACGGAAAATCCAATCGTTCTGAACGCGGTGACGTAAAACACGTACGTCGGACTATAAACGGGGCAGTAGCCAATAGCTTTCGTCTCTTAATTTATTCTGAGCATGCGTGGCACTTTGTGTGTCGGATTTGTGTACACACAATTAGAATTTCCGATTTTTTTATAGCAAGCTCTCAAACTTTGTGTGTTGGAAATTCCTATAGAAAATGTGTGATGGAGCCTACACACGGTCGGAATTTCCGACAACAAGGTCCTGTCACACATTTTCCATCGGAAAATCCTATCGTGTGTACAGGGCATTAAAGTGATATTAAAGGCAGATTTTTTTTCCCCTAGATAACAAACATACTATACTTACTTGCTCTGTGCAGTGGTCTTGCACAGAGCAGCCTTGTTTCTCCTTCTTCTCAGGTCCCCTGAGGGCGCTCCTGGCTCCTCTCTCCTGCCGAGTGGCCCTATAGCAAGCAGGTTGCTATGGGGGCACCTGAGCCGCTGCTTTGTGTCCATTCAGACACCGAGCACAGATCAACCTCTCTCCTTCTTACTCCTCCTTAAAGCCACAAACACTTGCTTAGTTCCAACGGGCCAATACCCGCGAGGTCCCTCATCTGTGCTGGCATCTTCTCCCTGGATTCTTCCGGGTGCCCATCTTTGCCCATTTTGATTGGCCAGTGCAGGAGTGCAGTCTTCCTGACACGCTAGCATTGTGCCCGGAATGTGTATTGAGCTGCGCATGTGCAGCTCAGTGTACATTCCGCAGAGGATTGTAAATAGGCAGGTAAGTGTACTTTATTGCATGTCTCTTCTGCAATAAAAAGCCTGCCTGTTTGCAATTTTAAAAAAATGTTTACATTTAGATTAGCTTTAAAATGGGTAACCTCATGATCACGCAAGCACGCCGTAATTTGCCCGATACCCGATGCCAAATAGGAGGTGAATCATAAAAATAACTATAAGACATAGCTTACCTGTACTGAAAAGTCATGTTGGTGATTTTGATTTTAATCTCCTCCCCATGGCGGTGCTCGCCAGTCATTTCGAAAAGCTTGTTCGCCATGCGCTCGTAAACTTTGGCATTGCGCTTAGTTTGCTTCAGCTCCTCAAAGAATTCCTCCCAGACCAACATGAGACCCCTCATCTCTGCGTCTGTCCAGTTGCGGGCTCTCCTGTGCTTCTCGCTCTGTGAGGAGAGCAGGTAACCTGGTACCTCAGCCGTAGCCATTGCCCACAGTGCCAGCTGAGAGGGGATTTAAAAGGGCTGCCAGCACAGGGCACCTTTTAAGTAGAGGACCCCCCCCCCCTCTCTCGTAAAGGCAGCCCAATGCTTCAGGCAGAACTGATGCCTTTGAATGACAACAGAGCATATGAAACCCTTTTGCAACAGCTTGAAGTCTGAGAGCATAAAATGGGGCCTACATCTGACAGGCTGGAATTTAGTTAAAAGCTTTTAAACAGGAAAACGTCATATTGATGTCACGTTCCCATAGCAACAGAGCAACTGCATAAGCTACAACAACAAAAACCTTTTAACTGAAAGCCAAATAATCAGGACAAAGTTGACAGGCCTTCAATATTAAAGCTTTTAAACACTTAAAAAAAAAAGGGTTCAGCAATGAAAGCTCTGCACAGTCTTTGGGGTCAGGCTTCTGGAAGAAGCTTTTAAGTTCTTTATTGCAGTTTTTTCCAAAGCAAGCAGGAGAGAGGGAGAGAGAAAGAGGGAGAGAGAGAGAGAAAGGGAGACCAAATACACACAAAGAAAGCTCTCTAGTCAGAATGTTAATTAAAGTCTGTGTTGCAGGGATATGCAGTGCAGCTAAATGTATTCTGGAGGTTTTCTATCAGTATTACATGAACTATATTCACAATCACATCAGGCAAATGGAAGAGATTGCTTGTCACAATGCTAGACCAATAACTGAAAGCAGGAACTACTTGCAGCCTTGAGTATTAAAGGGTTGCTCCACCCTAAACTGCAATTTCAGCATCTGGTAGATGCCGATAATGAGTGTAACTACAAAATCATGATGTTCCATAACAAAATTTTGATGCCCCCTGTTCTCAATCCACAGGACTGTATTTAGGGTGATGAGCAAACTAAGTGTGCCATTTTGAAAGATGGGGGCCTGCCATGAGACAAACTGCCCTGCAAAGCCCTCCATGTGGAGATTGGAGAAAGACTTCCACACAGAAACTTGGTGATTGGGAAAGTGTGCCCTGGAGAAGCTAAGAGGCTGTCCAGGAGTAAGAGAATAACTTCCTTTAAGAGCCCGGTGGGGATAAGAGCACAGCCCTTTAAAAAGCTCTGGGGAGATGGAGACAGTGCCTCGAGGAACCATGAAGAGATAAGAACCCTGAAGATGCCCTGAGGAACTTTGGGGAGATACAGACTCTGCTCTAGGAGGCCCAGAGAAGTACACACACTGCCTTGAGGAACACCAAATCCTGCCTGAAATAATCCTGTAGAAATTGATGCTCTAAGGATCCCTGGGGAAATGGAGAAACCATGTTGGTGGAGCTCTGAGAAAACAGAGATGCCCACTCAGGATCTCTGGCGAGAGAAAGGCACGGCCCTCTGAAGATAAACTGCCTCAGTGAGTCCTGGAAAGATAGGAACAATGGGGAGCTCTGGATGAACCCTAGGGAGATACAGGCACTGCTCCAAGATGTCCCAGAGATCCCACGCTTAGAAACTTTGAGGAGATAAAGACACTGCTCTGAGGAGCCCTGGGGAGTTAGATGTCAATAGGTGAGGAAATAAAGTCACTGCCAGGAGGAGCCATGGGGACATAGATACACTGCTATGAGAAGTCCTAGGACATAGAGACATTGTTCACAGAACACAGGGGAGATAGAGACACTCCCTTAGATAGCCCTCAAGAGACAGAGACTCTGCCCCGATGAGCCCTGGGGATATACATACACTGCCATGAGGATCCATGAGACATAGATATGTTGCTTGCTAAACCCTGGGGAGATAGAGACACTGCCCTGAATAAATCTAACGGGATAGACACTGCCCTGAGTAAAGCCCCGTACACATGATCAGAATATTGTACAAAAAAATAAACCCTGGGGAGATAGAGACACTGCCCTGAATAAATCTAACGGGATAGACACTGCCCTGAGTAAAGCCCCGTACACATGATCAGAATATTGTACAAAAAAATACAGTTTTTGAAACGATCGTACAATAATCTGATCATTCATATACAGCTTTCCTCTGAAATTTCTGAAGGGACAAACACAACATTTTTCTCGTACGATACCAGATTGTACAATTTTTGTTTATTTAGCACAGTTTTCTTCCGAAAATATGATACAAATACATTACATCACTTCCGAAGTTTTTTCTGTGGAACAAGAATTTTCATACATTAGTAACCCATTCATTTTTGATATGGAGACAAGCATGCTAAAAAAAAAAAGGGCAACCACTCATGTGCTAATCTCATTGTATGTGCTAGGCTTAACCTTGGAGAAGTGCTCTTAATAACTCTGGAAAGATAAAGACACTGCCCTGAAGAGCACTAGGGAGACACTTGTTAGCAGGCACCTCCTAGGGGCTTCTGGGCTGTGTAAATTTAGTTGATGAAAATATTTTAAAATTAACACAATTTTAGTCTACTAAAATACAACTAAAAGTAAAACAATTCAGATGATTAAAATACAACTATAACTAAAATGGCATTTTAGTCAATAGACTATGACTAAAACTAAATCAAAAGTTTGACATCAAAATGAACACTGGTTATATATCACAATGGCTAAATCTGTGTCTGTAGTGCATTTTCAAACCTTAATACCATAAATAATACATGTTATTAGATTTTTACTTCAGGGGTATATGTGTTTGGAAATTCTAGAAATGCTTGAATAATACATTACAATTTAACTAAAACCGTTAGATTTAGTTAAAAGGTCAATGAGTTTCTGGACTCCTGACAGATCCTTGGCTCTATCATCCAGTGCTGCACTGACATTTCTGGAAGTCATGGGGAAAGCAAAAGAATTATCAAAGGATCTGCGAGAAAAGGTAGTTGAACTATATAAAACAGGAAAGGGATATAAAAAGATATCCAAGGAATTGAGATTGCCACTCAGCAGTGTTCAAACTCTAATCAAGAAGTGGAAAATGAGGGGTTCTGTTGAAACCAAACCACGGTCATGTAGACCAACTAAAATTTCAGCCACAACTGCCAGGAAAATTTTTCGGGATGCAAAGAAAATCCACAAATAACTTCAGGTGAAATGCAAGACTCTCTGAAAACATGTGGTGTGGCTGTTTCAAGATGCACAATTAGGAGGCACTTGAAGAAATATGGGCTGCATGGTCAAGTTGCCAGAAGAAAGCCATTACTACGCAAATGCCACAAAGTATCCCGCTTACAATACACCAAACAGCACAGAGACAAGCCTCAAATCTTCTGGCACAAAGTCATTTGGAGTGATGAGACCAAAATTTGGCTTTTTGGCCACAACCATAAACACTACATTTGGAGAGGAGTCAACAAGGCCTATGATGAAAGGTAAACCATTCCTACTGTGAAACACAGAGGTGGATCTCTGATGTTTTGGGGATGTGTGAGCTACAAAAGGCACAGGGAATTTGAGCAAAATTGATGGCAAGATGAATGCAGTATGTTATGAAAAAATACTGGAGGAACATTTCCATTCATCAGCCAGGAAGCTGCACATGGGACGCACTTGGACATTCCAACATGACAATGATCCAAAACACAAGGCCAAGTCGACTTGTCATTGGCTAAAGCAGAATAAAGTGAAAGTTCCTGAGTGGCCATCTCAGTCTCCTGACCTCAATATCATTGAGCCACTCTGGGGAGATCTCAAACCTGCAGTTCGTGAAAGACAGTCCAAGAATTTACAGGAACTGGAGGCTTTTTGCCAAGAGGAATGGGCAGCTTTACCATCCGAGAAGATAAAGAGCCCGAGCCTCACCCACAAATACCACAAAAGACTTAAAGCTGTCATTGACGTTAAAGGGGGCAATACACGGTATTAAGAACTGGGGTATGTAAACTTTTGATTAGGGTCATTTGGGTAGTTCCTGTTGTGATTATTATTTAAAAAGAGTAAACACAGTTGATTGATAATAAATGGCTTCAGCCAAACACTAACCATGAGTGAAAGAAAAGTTTTTGTGTTATCATTCTTATTCTCTGAAAAATGGCCAAGAAATCATAAATTCTATGTATGTAAACTTATGAGCACAACTGTATATATTCAGGGGAGAGAAAAGAAAACAGCAGGCACTTTCCACACCACCTTTCTCCGGTCTACCGATTCCTCATAGATTGTTAGGGGGGACGAGAAGAAGTTCCACTCCATGGGCATCCAGCCACTCTGAAGCTTCAGTAGGAGTAGTGAAATAATAGACCTTCCCATTTTCCACAATGCGCAGTTTAGCAGGATATAACTTACTGTAGATCAAGTTCAGATCCCTAAGACGCTTCTTTATTGGTTGAAATTAGGCCCTCTGTTTCTGAGTGACAGCTGAGAAGTCAGGGTAAATGTAAATTCGATAGCCATTAAACTCCAGCTCAGTGCCAGTCCTAGCTCCATTCAGAATATTCTCCCGGTCACAAAAGTGTAATACCTTTGCTATCATAGATTGGGGAGATGCTCCCTTTGGCCGAGCTCAGCCCGGGACATGGTGCGCCCTTTCAATAGCAAACATTTTGGTGAAAGTATCAGGAACCATGCTCTCCAAGCCAGTTCTCCAAAAATTCTTCTGGGTGTCTCCCCCTCACTCCCTCAGGGAACCCCACAAGCCGTATGTTACTCCTTCTCATGCGATCTTCCATGTCAGCCATCTTTAAAGTGTGTTCATAAAGGGTTTCCTTAGTCACCTGCGCAGCAGTGTCTAGAGGCCTGACAATATCTTCCAGGGAGGCAATGCGATGGTCTGCAGCCTGAGCCTTTTCTCTGAGTTTCTGCATATCATGCTTCACGAATGAGAACTCCATCTTAAGTTCCCCAAAATGATCAATATGATTGTTCTGACATCCCTGCATGGCAGCCATTATCTGTGTTAGGGATGGTTCATCTTCCTCCTCCACCCCCCTGCCAGCTCTGACTATGCGGTCATTCAATCTGTCCAGCTATCTCCCTCTCCTCTGGACATAATCCTCTGGGTTCTGAGACTCACCTGGTGCAGTGGAGGAGACACTAGCTGTGGATTCTCCACAGGTCTCTGGAGTGGCGGCCATTCCTCATCCTCTCGGTCACCAGCGCCATTTTGAGAGCCCCAGGCAAAGCGGGCTATTCATTCTTCTGGCGTTTTGAGCCGGGGGGCCCATATTTGACCATCCTCGGAGGTTCCCCGGAGGTCTCAGCACACATCCCCAGCAGTTCCACTCCAAAATCAGGCGCTGCTAACACAGGATCAGGTAAGGATTAAAAGCCTGCAGATGGAGCTCTGTCCTTTCACTCCTCACATGTTGCGCGCCGGCTTGCGGGCATGTAGTTTAAAAGCTTCCCACACTGCCCTGACGGATGCCAACCCCTGGTTAGTGCAGAAATAGTATACACATTCCCTCTGGATATTCTCCAGATCTGACATAGTAGAAAGCCAGAAGAGGTTCAGCTTCCATATGCAGACCGGGGGAGGAGCAGGCAAGCGTAAAGTAGCCTAATATGGGGAGTGGTCAGAAAGCACCCTGACGCCAAACCCCACATCGAGTAGATTAGGCAATAGAGCTGATGAAACGAGGAGCAGGTCGATGTGGGACATGGCTGAGTGGGAAGGAGTGAAACACTAGAAAGCTACAGATGTCGGGTATTTATACCTCCAGGTGTCTACGAGGGCAAATTCTGAAATGAACCTCCCAAACCTAGTACAGGCAGTTCCCGGGTTACGAACACATTAAGAACTGTAGGTTTGTTCTTAAGTGGAACTTGTTTGTAAGGCGGAACACTGCTTGTAAGAGTAACTTCCGCCTGTACAGGGATGTGGGATGTTCCGGCGTCCACCTGTGTAGGGATGTGGGATGTTCCGGGCGCTTCTGGGGCTCTTCTGGCCATGCAGTACATGAAGTACTGCAGTGTGGAATGTGGCAAGATAGCTGCTTGGAGGTATCCAGGACCAGCGTGGAGCACAAGCAGCCGGCATTGAGGCCGTTCGTAAGTAGGAGTCAATCGTAAGTCGGGTGTTCGTAAGTTGGGGACTACCTGTAAGTGACACAGGGATAATGGGACTAAGTTGATCTAGGCTGGGATTTAATGTCATGTTAAAGTCCCCCATCCATATAGTGGGCAACACGGGGTGCAGAGCCATAAAGGCCACCCCCCACCTGTAATAAAGTAAACTGGAATGGTGGGGGAATATTTAATGCCATCATTTCCAAGCCACTAATAGTGGCATGCAAAAATAATCATTGACCCTGGGGGTCCGACTGCAGTGTGTGGAGCTGGAACTGTACCGATTTGGCTATCAGGACAGCCACACTAAATCATAATTTGACATCAAAATTAACATTGCTACTGGAGAACTACAGGCTATTAGAAATTTACAGCTGTAAACAAGTTTTGTGTGAGGTAGCAACACTCTGTGGCCGGAGGCCATACCTTACTCCAGAGTCACACACACACATAGAAGGACTGTATCTTCTGTCCTGCTAGTGACTCCAGTCCTGGCACTGGCTACAAAGTCAAAACTTGTGCCCACCAGCTCATGGCACAGTATACTGTATGGTTAACTTTGTCCAGCTTGAAGGCACAGAGGAAAGCCACTGTACTTCTATTTACAAGGCCAAGCACACTATGATTCAGGCTCCATCTCTAAGAGGGTTTGGTTTTGCAGCAGGCTCCTTGGTAAAGACACATGAGGCACAAGAAGTACCAAGCCACCCCTTACTTTGGGAGCCTCTGTGTCCTGTCAACTCTGCTTCCACTCCCAAGTTGGCTTCTTCTCCTTCTTACTGTTCTCTACTCCATAATAGCAAGGGTAAACTCTTTTGTGCACTCTTTACTGTATAACCCAGAGGGTTCATTCAGGGAAGGCACCCACTATTGCCCAGTTCTTCTGGTATATTATGAATACATTTGTTAAAACACATTCTATTCAGCTTTCCAAGTAACTGAGACCAGGCAACGCGGGGGGGTAAATGATTTTTCATGGGCAGTCGCTGGTGTTAGCACTTCAATCATCACGGCACCATGCTTGATGGTGTCAGGATGATTGAAGCGCATTCTTTCTATTATTACATTGTAATGATAAATGAAATAATTTAACTCACCATAATGCAGAATCAGTGGGAGCCCTGAGCGTGTCACTTGTCACTGTTGCCTGCCACCAGATGTGGATTGGCACTTGCCACACCACCTGCCACGTTGCCTGTCACCAGATGCAGAATCTCACTTGCCACGCCACCTCTCACAAGATGTGGATTGTCACTTGCCACATTGCCTGTCACCAGATGCAGAATGTCACTTGCCACGCTGCCTGCCACCACTGCATTGGTGGCAGCACTGGTCCATTTAGCACAGAGGCAGGCCTCTATGCAGTGGTCGGTTCCGAATGAAGGCAGGAGAGCGGTGATGCAGGGCAAGCAGCGAGAGATGATGTCTCCGCGCCGCACCTCTGACACTGAGGCTGACAGGACACCGGCTGTGAGGGAGAAAGAGCAGTGATGCGGGGGGGGGGGGGCAGAGAGAGATAATGTCATCTCTGCTTGCCCGCTCACTTCTTCCATCCACCGCTCTCATATGCCGGCCGCCCGGCTCTCTTATGCCCGCCTGCCCTGGTGTCTCATGCCGGGCCACGTCCCGGTAGTGCGCCGCGGCCCAGGGGTTGACGATCCCTGGTCTAAGGGGCAAAACATTGATATTAAATTCATTTTCAAGGCTAATGGGCAAGCTATATCGAATCTCGCTTGCCAGGAATATATACATCTCTTTCCAGGCAAAATGGTGAAATTAGATCGCACCGCCTACTTGCGTCTAGGAGAAAGCAGTCCATATCAACGCCACAATAACAAAAGACATCAAGAAAAAACATCAAAATGCCAGGCTCAGCCTTCTAGTGCCCCGTACACATGGTCGGATTTTCCGACGGAAAATGTGTGATAGGACCTTGTTGTCGGAAATTCCGACCGTGTGTAGGCTCCATCATACATTTTCCATCAGATTTTCCGACCCACAAAGTTTGAGAGCAGGATATAAAATTTTCCGACAACAAAATCCGTTGTCGGAAATTCCGATCGTGTGTACACAAATCCGACGGACAAAGTGTCACGCATGCTCAGAATAAATAAAGGGATGAAAGCTATTGGCCACTGCCCCGTTTATAGTCCCGACCTACGTGTTTTACGTCACCGCGTTTAGAACGATTGGATTTTCCGACAACTTTGTGTGACCGTGTGTATGCAAGACAAGTTTGAGCCAACATCCATCGGAAAAAATCCTAGGATTTTGTTGTCGGAATGTCCGAACAAAGTCCGACCGTGTGTACGGGGCATAAGAAGTAAGTATGTGATATTTCCCATCAATAACCAATAGGGGATCAATAGAAAGTGATAGGATATAAAACAGAATTTATTTATAAGTGATCAGTTAATCATGAGATTTTGAATGTGCCAGTAATGTGAAATACAGATCATATTATTGTCTGTTATATAACCGACCCGACCAGTCTGCTGTCTGTAGCTAAAAATAGACCGTGGATTTGAAATTTGAAAATTCTCCAGCCAATCACGTGCTGCCTCTGACAGGTGTGATCACAGATCAACTGTCTATCTAACTGACACAATCTGATCAATGAGTTGGCTTTAATAATTGTGCAGACTAATAATTACAGTTCTAGTTTCCCTGGATTTTAGGATCTGCGTCACCTGGGACTCTTATACATTTTGTATTCTCATCATAGTTGTGTGCAGCCTATTGTATTATCATCATGTGCAGCCCAAAATTCCTATATATATATATATATATATATATATATATATATATATATATATATAACATTTTTTTATTACATAAACACTCTTATAATAATGATTGTTGAATATTTTTTTTATTTTTCTTATTTTTTATGCAACTCAATTTGCAGCTTATGATTATAGAATAAATTTGGTCACTAAATAGGAAATTTTGAACACAAATCAGAGATTTGCTTTTCAGCCCAGACAGCTGAGCAGGAAAAATAGATGAACTGGGGCTTTTTTTTTTCAGCTGATCTATATTTTGCATAAATACCTTTTGAATTTGAATTGAGAAGATGTAGCCTGGCTGAAGAATTTGGTCTGATCACTTTAAGGAAAGTCCATCAATAGAATCTCTGTTGTAGGATGAGCTTCTCTGAATCCCCCCAGAACTGCATTTCACTTTTGGTCTCTTGTGGTTTAGATGTAACCTTTTAAGAAATGTAAATTCTTTGTGGATTTAACTGACAATGAAATTGGACCCATTAAATGGGATGAATTACACATTCTAATACATATATTTGGAATGTGTTGGGTTTTTAAAACTATATAAATGACTTTCTTCTTTACTTGTCCTATTGTTATATTCCCTGTACCTTTTCTCACCAATATTTTCTTCGCCAGGTGTCTCAGACAAAACAATGGTGACTACAATCAAGCCATGATGAACATCTTCCAGAAGATGAAGGCTGAAGATAAAATCCCCAACCATCTCTTCTTCAATAGGGGAAAATTGAATGCTATCCATGATGAGCTCCACAACAAGTTTATTGAAGTCATCGGAATGTACGAAGAATACGCTGACAAGTAAGTTCCTGTTAAATCCATTGGGACACCCTGTTTCTGGGGAATGGTTTTCACGTGCATTGTTTTTGTTTTCCCATTCTTTAACATCTAGGTCTGACCAGTTCTTATATGAGATTATTAGTCCTATTTAGCTTTAGCAATATGAACATGTGGAAACCCAGCAAATGGTTTACCCGTTTTACTTAATTAAATGGGTCCATATGTTTTTTGTTTTTTTCTTACTTTTATCAAAATAAAAAATGTTCTATTATGTCTTCTACAACCCATTCTAACCTCCACATTTCTTTACAGGTGTCTTCAGGAAAACAACTGGGACTGGGCACAGTCTATGAACGATTTAAACTTCCTGAATTCAGAAGGCCAAATTCCACCACAATGTTTTTACTGACATGAGGGACAGACCATCTTCCCATCAAACAAAAACATGATGGTCTTTGAATTTGCCAGCATGACCAACATGCGTCCTCAGTGGGCAGAAAAGTAAGTCTGGGTTTCTATTTCTATTCTATTGTTATTTATGTGATTAAAGCTGTCCATACACTCTGAGATTTTCATCAGGAGCCAGCTGAAATTCGCTCCATGTGTGGCCCTGTCTCCACCTTCTTACCGGACATTCTTTGATTGAAAATGTTTGGACCAACAACGACTGGAAGCTGAATGACAATACAACACTGTACCCAAATTAATATTTTTATCATTTTTTTGCCACAAATAGAGCTTTCTTTTGATGGTATTTGATCACCTCTGCAGTTTTTATTTTTTGTTAAAAAAATGTAAAAAGACTGAATTTTTTAAATTTTTTAAATTTTTTTATATTTTGTTATAAAATTTTGCAAACAGGTAATTTTTCTCCTTCATTGATGTATGCTGATGAGGTGGCAGTGATGGCCACTGATGGGTGGCAGTGATGGGCACTGATGGGTGGCAATAATGGGCAATGATTGGTTACACTTATAGGCAGCACTGCTAGCTTGCACTGATTGGCACCACTGGTGGGCATTGATAGGTGGCCCTCATGGGCATTGATAGGTGGCACTGGTGGGCACTGTGGGCACTGGCAGGTGGCAATGGTAGGTGGCACTGGCAGGGGGTACTGGTGGGCACAGATGAGGCAGAATTGCCTCTTCCTCTTCGTGACCGATGTCCCTTGCACATAAGCCGGTGATCGGCTTTTTTTTCTCCTCAAGCTGTCAGCGTGAGGAGAGAAAAAAAACGATTACCGAGCTTTTGTTTACATCATGTGATCAGCCGTCATTGGCTGACAGCTGATCACGTGGTAAGGGGTCGCGATCGGCCCCTTACTTGGATCTGTGATCACCCGAGTCTCAGTGACTCGGTGAACACAGCGCGCGCCGCGCGCCCTGTAGGACGCGTGCAGGGAGCGTGCAAAGGGAAGGCCATTATAAGACGGCCTCCCAGAAATTCAGGTGGCCGTCATTCAGCTATAGCATGGATGCCAAGTGATTAAACTAATATCAAACTGATGTCATAGGCACAAACCCAAAATCCGTCTACACAAGCACTTTGACAACAGTTTTTCCTTTTCTATCGGCCTAGTTTTTCCTGGTGGTACAAAACCTTTATTGTACTTGTCAATAGTGGAATTGTGTCCCGCTCAGAGAAGAGTGTAGTCCTTTACTGCTTTTCTGTATGAAGTCTAGGCTATTTACATTATCATCGCCCCTTACCAATGAGATAATCGATTCACTGGATCTTTGACAAAATGAAGGTGACCCAGGAAATCAGAGGGAGATTCGGTGCAATTCTTACAATTCTTCCCATTATATTTACAAGCTGCTTGGAAATTAATAGTTGAGTTTTGTGTATAAACCTTATATATATGTCCTGTCATGCTACTGTCTATTACTAATCTCACCAACACTTTCCTTTTCAGGTGCCTTTCTGACATGAAGTGGAGTTGGCAGGACGCAGAGGCCATCTTTAAAAAGATGAAGGTAAGTCTATCAGTATATAACTAAGGGGGGCATTTATAAAGTGCAGCCAGGGGCGGACTGACAACTCGTGGGGCCCCCGGGCAATAGGAGATTATGGGGCCCCCGGGCAATAGGAGATTATGGGGCCCCCGGGCAATAGGAGATTATGGGGCCCCCAGGCAATAGATTATGGGGCCACACAGTACACACACACACACACA
Organism: Lithobates clamitans; assembly: GCA_037952925.1. Taxonomy (NCBI): domain Eukaryota; kingdom Metazoa; phylum Chordata; class Amphibia; order Anura; family Ranidae; genus Lithobates; species Lithobates clamitans. The sequence continues at coordinate 917,013 of JBBGZY010001540.1, forward strand.
TACAGTATACACACACAATATACACACACAGAATACACATACACACACTGAAAAGGTACTGGAGAGGCGAGGCAGCTATAATCTTGGTATTTAAAAAAAAACACAGATTTTTACATACTATCCCTGGTTTTATTGAGGCTGGCAACCCTGATGGGGCCCCTTAGTGGCATGGGGCCCTCGGGCAGTGCCCGAGTGCCCGAATGGTCAGTCCGCCCCTGAGTGCAGCCTTGGGGTTGTGAGAAAAAAAACTGGGGGACAGCTTGGTTAATTGACTGGTCGAACACACATGACCAGCTCTCCTCCAATCAGCTCTCCTCCAGTCTCCAATCACAGAGCAGCTCAATGAACTAGCACAGAGAACATACTGTGACCCCCACATTGTAAGTTAGCTATAAAATGTGGACCACGGTGTGCATAGCCCTATGGGGTATAATGGAGAGCAGATAGCGACATCTGCCCTCTAGTATAAATAGACCCCTAAATTTACTTCTTTCCACAATAGCTTCTTCTCCAGTTTTTTAATCGGATTTTATTTTGATGTTTTGCAGATAGAAAATCAGATTCCGGAGGACTTCTTCTACAGCACCAACAGCCATTATGACTTGAATGGCCCAAATGCAGCTGCCGACTTTATTAAAAAGTTCTCAATCAGATCAGGACTTACAGAGGATTGGGCCAGAAAGCAAGTTTCCATTATTACTTCTCTTTCTATTGTGTTTCTTTTGTATGGGGTTCAAAATCACATCAGCTGTAAATGGATGGTGCTGCCTGTTCTGAACATCTTATAAAGTCTATTGCCAGTTTTAGTTGTATGTTCATTATGTTTATTTGTTTTACTTCTTTATCTTTCAGAATCTTGGAGGATGCCCAGTGGAATTACATTCAGGCAAGACGTGACTTCGCATATATGAAGGTAAGAATATTCGACTAGAACTAGATTTGATTTTTCCACAATACTTTATCACCCAGTAATCCCTGGTTCACACTGATGCAATTTTATATGCATTCCAGAACACATAGAATCGCATGACAAGTGAAATAACATGACTTTCTATGGTGGCCGTTCACATATATGCACTGCAAATGCAATGCATTTTTTTTTAAACGGTCCTGCATGTGTTTGGTGCAGTGCGATGTGATTTTCATCTCAATATAGTCTACTGGAAACTGCATAGAAAACGCATAGGTGTTCAAAGACTAAGGGATTCCAGTGCAGTTTCTAGTTGGCTATAGTGTCATTCTGAGCTGATTTCCAGAAAGATAATCGCAGTGGAAGTGGAATCGCACCTGAACTTGGATGAAATTGCACTGAACATTATTGAAATCACACTAAAGATCTCAGTCAAATCACACTGTATAAGTGTGAACCTAGGCTAAGAGATTTCTTACACAAGCAGTGTTGCCCAACACAGTTTAAATGCAAGCACAAGGAAAATAGAATGTTTCTTATTGTTTCAGATCACACTAATGCCCTCCATTGGTTGGCGCTGAAAATAATAGGACATGTTAAATTTGTTCTTCAGTGTATAGTAATAGTATATATTACAAAAAAAGAGAAAGGGATAATAAAATGCACTAGAACACCTGCAAAAAAATGCATTACAGTGCAACTTAAAAACACATACCAGTATGCACGGTAACAACCATAACTTACATGCTTTTTTATATTTTTTTGGCACACCAGGACATTCCAGCAGATGCCTTCATTCCTTAGCTCCATAGGAGCATTCAAGCCTGTTACCCTGTTCTGCAGAGACATTTGATGGAAACCACCAAGCCTGTTACCCTATTCTACAGAGACTGTTTGTGTACAGGGGGGCCAGAGGAGCCAGGAGGCCGCGTGTGGTGTGTGTGGTGTATGTGTGTTGTGTGTTGTGTGTGGTGTGTTGTGTGTTGTGTGTTGTGTGTGGTGTGTGTGTGTGTAGTGTGTGTGTGTAGTGTGTGTGTGTAGTGTGTGTGTGTAGTGTGTGTGTGTGGTGTTGTGTGTGGTGTGTGGTGTGTGGGTGTTTTGTGTGTGTGTGTGTGTTGTGTGTGTTGTGTGTAGTGTGTGTGTGTGTAGTGTGCGTGTGTGTGGTGTGGTATGTGTGTGGTGTGTGTTGTGTATGGACTAGCCAGAGAGGGATTACTTTCAGTTGGCCAGCTTAAACATGTATTGCAATGCAAAATCCAAAAATCCCTGTTTTTATGCAAAGTTTGCAAGAAATGTATAAAAATGTCTAGCAGTGTGCAGAGGATTGATGCACATGATGGGTTCTGCATACAGTATGTGTAAAGCTATTTGGATTTGAACACAGACATATTACTATTTCTGCTCTACAGAGAAGTTGGATTGATAGAAACCACCAAACGTATGTATCCTGTTCTACAGGGAATGTATATTATTCTAATAAATGGTCAAAAATAAAATTGACCATTTGTTACAATGGGGTTGTGAAAAAAAAAAAATAGGGGACAGCCTGGTTAGCTGACCTATCAAACACACATGACCAGCTCTCCTCCAATCACAGAACAACTCTGTGAACTACCATGTAGCTATTCGCACACCGCACGTTTACCTGTGGATGTCCAAGCCTGGACGTAGCTGACTGCTTCAAGACTCGAACATTCGCAGGTAAATATGTGCGCGGCTAAATGCGAATAGCGACAGCCATGGTCAGCCTGGCATTAGTTTTTAGATACTGACCGGCTGCTGCTATTTGCATGACGCGGTCATTCCACTGACAAGAATCTGCCGCTGGAATCTGCAGAATGCACATAACTTGCCGTGTGAAGGAGGCCCTAAACTCCACAAATCTGATATTAACCTTTACACCGAGTACAGGCTCCTCACATTAGCAGACATCCCAACCTGCAAAAACTAATTTCAGGGAGGTGGCAAGCTCATTTCAGGGAAGTCACGCTCTGTGCCGACAACCCCCTCCCCTCTTCATAATAAAATACTATAATAAAATAATACTTTAAAAGATAATGTTGGGTCACACTCACCAACAATGCACCCTCACTGTGCCTGTTTGCAGCCTCATCAGTGCCAACAATGCAGCCTCACTGTGCCCATCTGTATTCTCATCAGTGCCCATCTGCAGCCTCACTGTGCCCATCTGCAGCCTCACTGTGCCCATCTGCAGCCTCACTGTGCCCATCTGTATCCTCATCAGTGCCCATCTGCAGCCTCACTGTGCCCATCTGTATCCTCATCAGTGCCCATCTGCAGCCTCACTGTGCCCATCTGCAGGCTCCCCAGTACCTTGATTACACACAGCGGGTGTCTCCCGCTGTGTCATGGAGCTGCAGTCATAACTGTTCGGCGGCCGTCCACTGTAACAAAGCCCCACCTCCTCATCCATGATAGACGGTCAACTGAACACTGATACCATGCTGGAAATTGAATCAGTGTTTCGTCTATCATGGATGAGGAGGCGGGGCTTTGTTACAGTAGACGGCCACCGAACAGTTAAGACTGCAGTTGTATGATACATCAGGAGACACCCGCTGTTTGTGATTACTCCAGGCTGAGTGCAGGCTCAGCCGGGAGATCGTGCCGCACTCGCGGGTGTCCGTGAGCCCGTCGTCAAATGCGGGAGTATCCCACGAGTCGCGGGAGACTTGAGATGTCTGCATTAGAGGTATTATATATATAACAGAACTGCACTGCACTTGTAGTGGGACCTAGGCCCACGGTACCCAGTCAGGGAGAGACCACACACACAATTCTTGATGTTATAATTTTACTTGTATATTGTATACAGGTTACTGGTAATGAATAAAGACCTTTTTTTGTAGGCATTGATATAGGGCAATTTAGCAGCTGTTATTTATACACTTTTAATGTCACCAGGCTTGGGCCTGTATTATTAGAGGACGGCTTCCACTGGAGGAATGGTGGTTTGCAGTGTACCGGAACAACACTATAATACTGCTGGGAAGGACCTCACATTACTGGTCCAAATACCGAGATGTTTCCTCAAGACAGGCGTTGTCGATTGGTCACAGTGAACACATGGTACAGACAGGCCAATCCCATCCCATCTGTACCATGTGATTAGCTTTGACCAATCACAGCTAATCGCAACAAAAGACACTGAATAAATTAGTTTTATTCAGAAAAAATGGCTACTTATAAGAATGAAATCCATTGGTATATGGCAGGGATATGCAATTAACGGACCTCCAGCTGTTGCAAAACTACAAGTACCATCATGCCTCTGCCTCTGGGTGTCATGCTTGTGGCTGTCAGAGTCTTGCTATGCCTCCTGGGACTTGTAGTTCTGCAACAGCTGGAGGTCCGCTAATTGCATATCCATGGTACATGCAATAATAATTTGTAAAAAAGAAAATTCCCGATCACTTCCCCAGAGTAGCAGTGTTACTATGGTAACACTTTATTCCTCTGGTCACAGTATGTTAGAAAAAAAAATGTAATAAAAAAAAAAAAAATAAAAAAATTATAATTTATTATTTGCAAAATTGTATAAACAGAAAAAACAAAAAACAAAAAGTTTATGTTGTTTTTGTTTATTTAGCAGCAAATGAAAAACCCAGTAGGGATTTATTACCACCAAATGAAAGCTCTAGTTGTGTGAAAAAAATAATAAAAATGTAATATGAGTACAATGCTGAATGACCGAGCAATTCTCATTCAAATTGTGACAACTCTGAAAGCTGAAAATTGGCCTGGGCAGGAAGGGGGTAAAAGTGTCCGGTATTGAATTGATTAACTAAAGCCCAACTCCAGGGCAGAAATGAAGTGTGAATAGTGCATTGGGCCTCAGTTACCTTACTCCTCAGCCTGGATTCTGAACATCTCTTCCTAAGCCGCCCTGCAGAGTAACGGATCAAAGTCACAGCTTCCTCTATGAGCCAAGCGCATTTCCCACCCTGTGCTCCAGACATGTGTCCTGTTCATTATCTTCTTGGGCACCGCTCTCCTCACCTCCCCCGTGAGTTCTCCTGTCTCTGGAGAGAGGATCCAACCAATGGAAGTGTCGCCCCGCCAACAGGAGGTGTGGATACCACACAGGCAGTGATGTGGGCACCCAAAGAAGGACCCCAGGAAGTAAACAGAAGGAGAGAGAAGGATGGTCATGTGACTGTGGCAATAGATTAATAAAATTGAGCATTTGGGTATTTAATTGGGAGGGAGCTAAATATCTGTATTGGAAATCAGTGTGTATTGGTAACAAAGTACCTTTTTCTTATGAGCCTTCAATAAACACATATCCATGTGACACACAGCCATATCCTCGTTCATATACATTGTTTTCTTTCATTGTCATTCTTATTTCCTGTAGTGGGGACCGGATATATTGTTGGGCCCAGCCCTCCCTCCCCTCCCCCACCCCGTACCTCTCAGTGTTGGATATAAACACGTCTGAGACCCAAACAACCCGTGGGCCTTGCTCTGTTCTTCAGCCGGTGTTCTGACGAGAAGTGTCCCCCCATCGGATAGCGTCCGCCACGTACTGCGCAGGCGCAGCGCTTGCGCAGTACGGAGAACAAAGGAGACGCCGAAAGTGTCCTGAAGAAGAACAGCTGATCGTGAGGTATACACGGCGCCTGCGCAATGAATAGTACATTTTGTCACACGCTCCCGATGCACAAGGGGGTGGATTTGTCCGCCCCAGCTGTGTGCATTCTTTAGGCACACCGCCCCTTGTAAGTTGTATGAGCATCGGGGAGCGTGTGACAGAATGTGGTATTAAGTGCGCATGCGCCGTGTAGAGTTCATGGCCAGATGTTGATGTTCGGAGATGGTCTCCTCAGCGCCTGCGAACTACAGGGCGGACACTATCCGATGGGGGACTATTTTCGATAAGACACCGGGTCTCTTACTTCCAGATTAGAGCAGAAGGAGGACTGATAATGTGGACAGGCCGGAGCCCTCATACTGACTGGTAATATCAGCAAGTACGGAACCGATCGATTTTACATTTATCAGGTTCTTCAAGCAGTTTTAAAACACCAAAGAAAACCTTTATTATATTGTAGCTTATCAATTCATAGATGTGATGGCTGCATTAGTTTTCTTTTTTAGGCTTTCTTTCTGCATCTTCATCATCTTTCATCTGGAGATCCAGCTAGCAAGTCTGTTTTTTCTAAAGAATAAGCTCTCTTCCAGATGTATCAGTTTACAGGCATGGGACTAACCATTCAGCACTGACAGGGGTTCTTACAATGATCAGCTTCTATTCTTTTTAAAAGCTTTTTATTTAATGGGCGCCTCTGCTAACCACACATTGCTTCCATTTTGGGGTCTCATCCCTTTGACCATTTTATACCAATGCTGCTAAACTCCAATTGAGTATCAAAAGTCCCTGGTCACGACAGGGTCATTACAATTTACCTCCGACAAGGAACTTCCTTTATTTGCTCAGATAAATATCTCATTTAAAGCATTCTGCTAAATCTGTTCAATAAGTGCAAAAATAACCAGTTGATCCTGCCAATAATCCAGTGTTTCCCTATGGCCTTTGCACACTGCAGTGTGCAGTGTTATCAGCCCTGCCCAGTTTATCTCAAAACCATAGAACACCTTCTACATATGTTACGGGGATGTGGAGCTAGGGAGGTGCTCTGTAGTCCTAAGGCCCCGTGCACACCCGAGCGTACTGGAATCTCAGGCATTGCATGATTCTGCCTGCTATTTCAGAATGGCAGGAAAATGCAAGGCATGTTTGCGGTGCCATTATTTCTTAATGGCACCCAAAACGTGGTGTGATTTTGCCGCGATTATCGTGACACAACACATGAAAACTGTGGCAATCGCAGCATCAAATGTGCCTGGCTCAGTGGCAAAATTTGGTACATGGGCTTCTTTGGAGCGTATTTGGAGCTGAGGAAAACCACCCCTTTAAAATGAATGTTTTTTTTGTTTTTTGAACCAATATGTTTTACTTTCTGCTATAAAACATATCCAATAAAAAAATATGTAAAAATCTAATTTGTTTATAAATTAAGGCCAATATGTATTCTGCTACATATTTTTGGTAAAGAAAATCCAAAAAAGCATATATTGATTGGTTTGAGCAAAATGTATAGTGTCTACAACCTATGGTATATGTATACTGGAATTTACATTTTTTTTTACACTGGTAATGGCGGCGATCAGCAACTTTTAGTGGGACTGCGATATTGTGGCAGACAATCGGACACTTTTGACACTTTGTGGGAACCGTGACACCAATACAGTGGTCAGTGCTAAAAATAGGCACTGTCACTGTACTAATGACACTGGCTGGGAAGGAGTTAAACATCTAGGGCGATCAAATGGTTAACTACATGCCTAGCCAGTGTTTTTGTGTACCGTGTTCGGTGTTTGTACTAGGGGAAGACATGGATTTTATTCCTTGCTTTGCAGGGACACAAAATCCATCCCTTCCCCCATCAGAACGGAGCTCTGCCTTGTTTACATAGGCAGAGCCCCGTTCTGTGTCTCTGCCCGGCGATCGGGGGGTGCCGGCGGACACCCAATACCCACAGATCGGCTTCCGTTATGAATAATCACAGCAGCAGCAGCGGCCTGCTATATACGTGATTCTGCACAGGAGAGCCACCCTGTAGCAGTAAATCTGCTATGGGGCGGTCAGTAATTGGTTAGAGGGCACAGAAGACACTTCTGGGACCAATATAGGACTCCTGGCTTTGAATGCTCTCATGCAGTATGTTTACTCTTAAAGTGATTGTAAAGTTTTTTTGTTTTTTTTAAAATAACAAACATGTTATACTTACCTGCTCTGTGCAGCAGAACTCAGCCCCACCCCCAGCTCTCATGTCCCTAGATTGGATTGACAGCAGCGGTAGCCAATGCTGCTATCAATCTATCCAATGAGGACAAAGACAACGGCTGGAGCCGCTGGGCTTGTGCTTGTTGCTGGAACGAACAGGTTTAGGTAAGAAAAGGGGGGGTGGGGGTCTGGAGAGCAGCTGCAGCACAGAAGGTTTTTCATCATAATGCATAGAATTCTTGAGACTTTGCAACCCCTTTAACCACTTCCTGCCGTCCTATAGCAAAAGGACGGCCGGGAAGTGGTTCAGTTATCCTGACTGGGCATCATATGATGTCCAGCAGAATAACAAGCCAGTGCGCGCCCGCAGGGGCACGCAACGCGGCGATCAGTGGTGTGGTGTATCACTCTGACACACTGCATCTCCGATCGTGGTAAACTTTACCATGTGATCAGCTTTGACCAATCACAGCATGAACCAGGAAGTGCCGGTAATAGGCTTTCCTCGGTTCGTGCCAACAGGGAGAGATGATCGACAGCTCTCCTGTCAGGGGGAGGGGTGTACACAGATAATCAGCACATTGATTATCAGCGCAGCCCCCATCAGAGGTGCCCACCACAATGCCAATCAGTGCCCATCAGCTGCCAGTCAGTGCCCACACAAATCACCAATCAGTGCCCATCAATAACACCTGTCAGTGCTCTTCAGAAGCCCATCAGTAATGCCTGTCAGTACCTCCTCATCAGTGCTGCCTGTCAGTACCTCCTCATCAGTGCTGTCTGTCAGTGCCATCTATTAGTGACCATCAGTGTCGCCTATCATTGCCTATCAGTGCTGAATATCAGTGTAGCCCATCCATGCCCATCAGTGCTGCATACCAGTGCCCATCAATTCTACATATTAGTACCTCCTTATCAGAGCCTTCTCATCAGTGCCCGTCAGTGAAGGAAATTTTCTAAAATTTCAAAAGTATACAATATTATACAGTATACTGTACAGCCAAATCCTCTCCTTTCAGTTTTGGATAGAGTAGGGAAGGGTAAAACCTTGGTCTTTTCATTGCTTTCTGTGTCTTGTCAGGGAGATTTTCCTTCTCTTCCTGTCCCAGAGACACAACAAGAAGATGAGAAGATCTCTACAAAGAAAGAGAGATCCCCTCTTTGGATCTTCCCTTACATTCTGTCTTGGTAACAATTGTCACTGGGACAAATAAAGGGGTAAATCACCCCATCGGCGACACAAACAGCAATATAAACCTGGGGTACATGGATTAGAAGCAACAAACCGTGAAATTATGAATGAATGTCCATTGTTATCCATCAAGCTAAATTACCATGGTGAGGCGCTCTAGAGCACCGGATTCATAAAATGGGGTCCTAAAAGAATCCAGATATGTGAGAGCCAGTGGGGATAGAAAGTGATGAAAAGAGCAAACACATGTTGGAGTTCACACACTCGCCTTTCACCAAGGCTTGACTAAGACCTTCAGGAAAGCTTGGACTCAACAAGATCTGGAAGTGTATACAGATCTCCTATCAACTAATAATATCTGTGGGTAGTGCAGCATCAGGTCTGGACTTTAGGGCTTTACCCTCGAAACACTTTGGTTCTTTTATTTCATTGACAACTAAAGGTGAACGGGACCTGTCAAAACCCTAGATTTAACATTGGCATGCCTCCATCCCTGTATATATTGATAGAAGAAGAAGAGATGAGACTTTACATGAGGCATGTAGGTGAAGATAATGATAATAAATGAAGTGCATATAACCATGACTGAATTGTCGTAATCTCACATAATAATACATAATAGAATAAAACACAATGTACTATAACAATAATTAGGTCTTGACCCTCGAAACACATTGGTTCTTTTATTTCATTGATGATTCAAAATATCAATCTGGACTTGATCACCATTGTTGAGACCCACAACGGTTTCCGACATTTCAGTAATGTAAACCTTACAGGGGGTCTTATGCTTCCCTGCTTTGTCCAAGACAAAAAAAAAATATTTTATGTAACCTCCCACAATATTGAAAAAAACTCATACATATGAAAAGTACATAGTAGTTTAAAATTTCAGACTGTACACAATACATCGGTTTTTTAATGTATTTTGACATGATAGAACACAGCAGTGGTAACAAAGCCTTTTTTTTTTTTAAAGTCCCAAGAGAGGGCATAAAAAAACGATATACAAAATAAATAAAAGCACATAAATACATATTTATAGAGAAAAAAAAAACAAAGGAAGGAGCGCGGTGTGCAGATGCTAGGGGCTTCTCTGGTCATTGGAAATAGTGCATTGTCTACAGAACAGACTCTCCACAGTGCAGAGGAATATCACAAGCCACAAAATCTCTCCCCACTTCACAAACCGTCCACTAGAGGTCTTGCTTCCGCAAGGGCCTTTAAGTTGGGGAGCCATATCAACAGCATGCGTGGTTTTAGGGACGGGGTGCCACAAACCCCTTTCTTTGTTAGCACTCAATCCATTAATAGTGTAGTTTTTTTGTCATTTTCTTTAAATAGGTGTAGAACTACACACACACACACACACACACACACACACACACACACACATATATATATATATATATATATATATATATATATTTATATTATTAAGCTAACATGCTTTGTGTTTTCTTTCAAAAAGAATAATTCCATTTTTTTTTTTTCGTTCTTCCTAGAGTCTTTAACATCGTCTCTCCTGTCTTATTTTGGCTATTCAGTACAGGCTTCCATTTGTAAAGTGCCCTCGTCCAAAACTGGAAGCAGTTTATCCGCACCCAAATGCCTGGTGCCCCGTTCCTCAGGGGTGGTACTCTAGCAGAAGGGAGCTTTAACAGTAGTGGTAGAGACCCTAGCAGTTTTTGGCATCTGTGCATAACTTTGAAAGTCCCATAGGGAAGTTTAAAGCATTGTCCGTAGATCTGTAAGGCCAAAAAAAGAAAAAGAAATGTTAAAAGTTAAAATTTGTATAATTTTGGTAAAGATGAAAATGGTAGATATAAAATCACAATGCCAATAAACAATTTGTAACTGGGCAGGCCAGGAAGGTTTTCAAGGTCCCTTTTACTTTCAAGCAAGGCTATGAAATTTTTTTATATCATAAATGATTTGACTGGTTTGGTGTGGAGGAACACAAGTGACCTGACTTAAACCCTACTGAAACCCTTTGGGATGAACTGGAAAGCCAATTGCTAGCTAGGTCTTAAACCAGGGTTCTCTAAACTTTCTAAATAAAGGGTCAGTTTATTGTCCTTCAATTTTAGGGGGGCCGGACTGTGGCCAGTGGAAGTAGAAAATGACCTGGTGTCAGTGGGGGTAAAGAGTTCCCCATCTTTGGTATTAGAGGAGGAATAGTGCCCCATCGTGTGTCAGTGGCAGGAATAGTGGCCCATTGTTGGTGTCAGTGGCAGAAATATTGGCCCATTGTTGGTGTCAGTGGCAGGAATAGTGGCCCATTGTTGGTGTCAGTGGCAGGAATAGTGGCCCATTGTTGGCGTCAGTGGGAGCAATAGTATCCCATCATTAGGGTAAATGAGAGGACTAGTGCTTCATCATTGGTGTCAGTATGAGGAATAGAGGCAGGAACTATGGCCCACTGTTGCTGACAGTGGGGGGGGGGGGGGGGATGCCCCAAGGGCCAGATAAAAGCAAGCAAAGAGCCACATCTGGTCCCCAGGCCACCGTTTGGAGACCACTGTCTTAATAACAAATAAGGACCTGACCTTACAAATGCTCTACTGCCTAAATGGTCAAAAATTCCTATAGACACACTCTAAAATCTTGTGAAAGGCCTTCCCAGATGAAGGGAGACTGTAATATCTTCAAAGTGGGGCAACTCTATATTAATACCTATGGTTTAGGAATGGGACATCCAACAAGTTACAGTTGAGATGGCCATACATTGTAAATAAGACAGCAAGCACTGAAAAAAGTGAAATCTACAAGAAAAATTACCTCCACACTACTTCTAAGTAAAATCAGTATCAGTTACATGTAAAGGAGACCTGTCAGAATATAAACATGGAAATTGCCAACATGCTCTGGAGTTGTCATTAATATTTGCTTCTCTACTTAGTGAGTCATTGACCCACATGTACAGAAGTGCCTTATTCTTCATAGGCCTTAACAAAGGAGTGGTCTTGGACTTGCAAGTAGACTGCTTTTTCATTAGGTCTATGAAGAAAGCTTGTCCATGAGCCAAACCATGCGCCTGCAGGCCCACCTTGGGAGACTGGAGTGATATCTAACATATGCCGCAACTCCTGGACTAAGTTAGTCTATGATCTAAAGCATAAAAAATAAGTAATTCCGCGTACACACGACCGTACTTTCCGTCAGAATAGACTCCGACGGTATTTCCAACGGAGTTCCACTGAATCGGACTTGCCTACGCGATCACACCAAAGTCCGATCCTTTAGAATGCGATGACGTACGACAGGACTAGAAAAAGGAAGTTCAATAGCCAGTAGCTGCCCTTGCGTCGTTTTTGGTCCGTCGGAATAGCATACAGACGAGCGGTTTTCCCGGTAGGAACTGATTCCATCAGAAAGATTTGAAACGTGCTCTATTTCTAGGTCCATCAGAATTTTAGAAAGAAAAAGTCCGATGAAGCCCACACACGATCGGAATGTCCGACAGAATTATTCCGTGTCTGACCTTTTCTGCCGGAAAGTCCGGTCGGGTGTACGCGGCATTAGAGGTAGCTTGAGTATTGGGGACTTGTTAGGCTAAATGGTGGTACACACTGGCTTAATATTGGCCGGTATCAACCTGTTCAACAGAAACGGCCAGTGTGTACAGCAGCCTACCCGGCTTCTGTAGAATGGACATGCTGGAAAACCAGCAGCTGATCGGCATCCGATCAGTGCTGGCAGCCAATGGCTGCGAGCACAGACCAGTGTGTTCTGGTGGAGAGGGGCACAGTCCCCCAGTCAGAACACAATAGCTCATCACTTACTTAGTACAGAGAGTTCCTAAGTTTTATTGAAATTGAAACTCACTGTGTGTACCAGGCTTTAGGTTAGTTATTGTGACGGACCACCTTGCACCCATCCTGGGTGTCTCCTCCAAGATACAGCTTCCTCCACTCTGGAACCAGGAATTATAGCTGAGATTTGCACCCAAGAACAACACTTCTTCTTAGCTTAGGTGCAAAACTCACCCAGAATTTATACTACACAAAATCAGAAGATCGTGATCACATTATCCTAAACAGTGCAAACTTTGAACAGTAATATCATCAGTACATCTAATATTATATTCTTTTACAGAATGGCCCAAATGACCACACGTTGTGTTCATATTAAAGGTGCTCTGACCAACATGTTGATATATTCATCAATGGATCGTTATTGCATATCACATATGCCTATTCCCTGGATACCCAGAAACCTAGTTTTGTATAGGTGCAAAATTCTGACACGTTTGTTTTGTTTCTATATATATATATATATATATATATATATATATATATATTTTTTTTTTATATTCACGACGATACATTTATCAACCATTCCAGCATTTCATCTACTTCTATACATCATCTTGTTATAATACATATGATCTATTCAATTGTGGTCTCCCCCATGCACACAGAGAGCTATTTTAATATAGACTAATTATGCGAGCATGTAGCGGAACGCACCACATTAGCGGAATCAATGTCATTGCAATGTTCAATTTTATGCGGGTTCTCTCTTAAAATATAGATATTTAATTAATTTTTACCATTCAACATCATGTTATCTACACTTATTGTTTGTTTACGATGTATGCCATCTCCCTGTGTTTTTATATGTTTTTAAACGTGCACCTTCTTGCACCTGCTAGCACCAAGCACTGGTAATCTGACCATGTTTTATTTATGGTAGTTCTAGTTTTAAGCCACAAGATGGCGCCAATCCCAGCCACTAGAGGGCCTCTTGAACTGTCCATTCATGTAAGTGTTAACTGCTGCACCACATCAGCCAAACATTGGCCCTTATATAAGGCAGTCACATTCCTACACATGCCAGCTTGAAAAAGGAGCGCGTCCGTCATCACCATAAGCAGAGCACATGCTTGGAAACGCGTTGCATCATATCCGGTGACGTCAGACGCCGCTGCAGTCCACGTGCGTTCCAGCCCCTCTTCCTGTTCCAGCCTAATACAGACATCTCAAGTCTTCCGGAAGGTGTGGGAGACTCCCACATTTCTGCAGCGGCTCCCGCACACCCGCAAGCGCCTCCCGATCTCCCAGGAATCATCGGTGCAGCAGGAAATAGCTGTGAACAACGTTCTCCTTTGTATCGATTTTTAGCCGACAGCCGCTTCTGCTTCTCTCCCTCCCGCGGCTGATGGCTAAAAAGCTACACAGGGAGATCGGTGATCACAGCTGTCCCTCCTGCTGCACCGATCATCCCCAGCTGCTCTGTGTGCTCCTCCCCCAGCCCCCTCCGTGTCCTTCTCTGCCCCCCCCCTGTTCTCCTCCGGGCCCCCTCCATGTCCTTCTCCGCCCCTCCTGTTCTGCTCCAGCCCCCTTCGTCCCCCGCAGCCGACTCTCTTCCTCTCCCACCAGCTGTGGGGGGGAACTAGTAATTGGACACAGTGAGAGAGATCACTCCTGTGTCCTGTGATTACTGAGCAGAGTAAACTGTGTTTTGGGGTGGGGGCGTTTGCGGGCACGAAGCGCCACCTCCCTGAAATGAGTTTTTGCAGGTTGGGAAGTCTGCTAATACATCAAGCTGACGATCGGCACCCACAGGAGATGAGGCTATTGAAGCACTGCTGCAACCCAGCCAGCGCAGAGACTCACCTCACAGGACTCCGCGATGTACTTAACTTACCATGATATAAATATTTTTATGCCTTGTTATATTAAATGTCATACAGTTTACTTCAGCGGCACTTCTATCTTTTGTTTCACATTTCGAATGACAACTGCGTGGTCATGCCACGCTGTACCCAAACAAAATGTTTATCATTTTTCCCTACAAATAGAGCTTTCTTTTGGAGGTATTTGATCACCTCTGGGGCTTTTATTTTTTGCGCTACAAATAAAAAAAAGAACAAAAAAAAAAAAAAAAAAGTTTTTCTTCGTTTCTGTTACAAAACTTTGTAAATAGGTACGTTTTCTCACTGATGAGGCAGTACTGATTGGCACTGGTGAGGTGAGACTTCTATGCAGCACTGATCAGAGGCGCTGGCAGGCATCACTGATGGGCACAGAGTGCCATCCCTAATGGGCAATGATTGCCATCCCTGGTGGGCTCTAGTAGGCTTACCTGGTGGTCATGGGTGGGCATTCTGGGGGGGGGGGGCTGCACTGATAATCAGTGCAGCCCTCCCACCCCTGTCAGGAGAGTAGCCAAGCGGCTCTCCTCTACTCACGTCTATCAGCGCAAGTAGAGGAAAATCCTATACACGGCTTTTCCTGTTTACACTGTGATTGGACACGGCTGATCACGTGGTAAAGAGCCTCCGTCAGAGGCTCTTTACCTAGATCGGAGATGCGGTGTGTCAGACTAACACACCACTGATCGCCGCACTGTGCGCAATTGCGGCTTATCATGCTGGACATCCTATGACGCCCAGTCAGGATAACTGAACCACTTCCCGGCCATCATTCTGCTATAGGCTGGGCGGGAAGTGATTAACCTGTTCTGGACAGCCCCCACGTACATTTCCTGCAGCATGACAGCCTCTCTGCGTGAAATCACGTACCTGTACGTGATTCAAGCCCGCCGGTGATCAAATTCGATTTAGAAGCGATCAATCATCAGGTCCAGGCCAATGATTTATGGCCTGGACCTGCTGATCAGTTCTGACAATGACAGAGCCTCCTGGGCCTGTGTAATGTAAACACAGGCACAGGAAACAATGCAATCTTCTCTCCTGGAGTCCTTTTCGGATCAAGTGTGAGGGAAGAGAGCATCTACAGTGAGTACAAGCACTACACCGACATCAGGACTTACAGTCAGGCACATTTAACCCCTTGATCCCCCCAGTTAACCCTTTTACTCCCTGTCATAGATTCACTTGGTACGGTGTACAGATTTTTTACTGATCACTGTGTTGGTGTCACTGGTGACGCTATATAGCACTAGCAGCAGTTAGCATCAGTCTCAATCAGGGTACCCGCCATATATTCCCTAATAAAGTTTTACCCCCTGACTACCCCAAGGTAACCCTTTTAGTGCCCTGTCACAGTGTTATTAGTACAGTGTACAGAACTTTTCTTTTTTTTTTAACAGTGTATTAGTGTCACAGGTGACGCCAGATAGCATTAGCGTCAATCCCAGACAGCATCAGATTGCATCACATATTCTCTAATAAATTTTAACCCTATGATTGCCAGTAATACTCACACACACAGTATACACCTCCATTACTAGTATAGTCTGAACGGATCAATATCTTTGATCAGATCTAGCATCCCCAATAGTATAGTGTTCCCAAAAATGCAGCATTAGTAGGATCAGCCCCGACACCTGCCATCACCTGCATTTAGCCCCCCTCCCCCAAATGCAGTCAGTAGATCACTGTCACTTCTGATACACAGCACACAAAACTGCAGCATTAGTGGTAAGGCCTGATCTCTGCTAGCACTAGCAGTTAAATTGTTTTGTAGCGGTTCAAACAGTCCTTGACAACCAGGTGCTTTTCTACCCGCGAGTCATACTAGGTACCTATAAATTTATTGGCCAAAATGTCAAACATAAGGTACACTAGCTAAGAGACCTACAGGATATAAAGCATGACAGATGAGAGCGATGGGGATTCCTCACTGTCAGAATCAGGTTCACTATTCAAACCTGTAGAGACCAACACTGCAGTAACACTTGGTGACGTGGAAAGTCCCATAAGTGCAGCCCAGACTTTTCTGGGCCTATCCCTCAACGTGGACATTACTAAAAAGAATGAGTTGCGGCCATATTGGTCCATTGACCCAATTCATCATATGCCAGTGTTCTCTGCTGCTATGGCCAGGACTAGATATGAGCAAATCTCGCGGTTCATGCACTTCAACGACAATGAACTCTTTAGTCTTCGGGGTGAACCTGAATATGATCGGCTTCACAATATTCGGCCCCTTGTAAATTACATGAACCAAAAATTTGCAGCCTTGAATAAGTCCCAACAAGCTGTCTGCGTAGATGAGTCCCCGATTAAGTTTTCTGGCCGTCTTGTTTTCAAACAGTTTCTCCCCAGCAAGCGTGCCAGATATGGGGTCAAAAGTTCTGTGACAGGGCAAAAGGCTATACATGTAGTTTCCGGATTTACGAGGGAAAAGATAGCAGCGTGGAGCCCTTGGACTGCCCAGACTACATAGGGATCAGCTGTGAGATTGTTTGGGAATTGGTGTCACCCTTATTCGGAAAGGGGTACCACTTGTACGTGGACAATTATTATAAAAGCGTGCCACTTTTTAGACACCTTTTTAAATTTGGAATTGACGCATGTGGCGCAGTGTGATCTAATCACTGGGGCTTCCCCCAACAGCTTGTAAATTCCCGAATTGGATGGGGAGAGAGAGCCTGCTTGAAGTTTTTTCTTCCACTCACGCAGATATGACAGTCCAAACTGCAATGCAGACTGGTGTTGTTTAGAAGCCCCTCTGTGTCCATGACTACAACCTTAACATAGGAGGGATGGACTTCAACGACCAGATGATGGGACCATATTTAATTGCCCGTAAGGCCAGACGCTGATATAAGAAAGTGTCTGTATACTTATTCCAATTGGCTCTGTTCAATGCTTATGTACTATAAAAAGCATCAGGAAGAAGTGGATCCTTCCTAAAATTCCAGGAAGAGATCATCATCACAGCCCTTTTGTTTCCAGAAGGTGCTCTGACCCGATTTCCCAATCCAGATGCAGTGAGCCGGCTGCATGAGAGGCATTTTCCAGATGTCCTCCCTGGTACCCCTACCCAAAGAGCACCCCAAAAAAGATGTTGCGTCTATAGCAAATGCGGATATAGGCACGATGAAGGAGCATGCATGCTCTGAACGCGAGCACTACGGCCACGCCCCCGCTCTCCTCCACCTGACGTCATCCTACGTACCTGTTGATGCGCTGCCTGAGGGAATCCCACTCCTCGGAGCTACAGACTCCACCGCAAGCGGCCGAGGCCAGCCCCGCCACAGCCCAGCTGGTTCCAGATGTGACTCTGCGTTGCCCAGGAGAACTTACCTATGCCTTTTCTTATCACACAAATGTGAGTGCACAATTTACAATATTAAAGTTCTACTACCCTTAGAGCAGCGCTGCCTTTTTTTCTGCTTTCTCATACTACAGAGTCCCTTCTACTCTGACAAGCTGGCTGCTGCTCATCATATATGCCTAAACCATCTTTAAACTGTTTTCAACTGCTTGTTACCCCCTGGATATACCTGATCTCCCACGCCACTGCCCCTTACCTATCCATCAGCAGCACCTGTCAGCGCTCCATTCCCCCTCTGTTACTGGATATAGGCACGACGCCTGCTATTTTTTTCCCTCCTGTCCTGGCCAACCTGGTCTCTGCATCCAGGACCGTTTCCAACGCTACCACACACTAGTGGATTATTATTATAGGGTACAGCAGGGCACAGTCCTAGGGGACACATTCACACAGGGTCTCAAAAGATGTTAGATGGCTATTGCATTTTGAGAGACGCTAGCCTAGAACAGTTCTTTTAGTTACAAAAAAAGTGTAAAAAATAAAATAAAATAAAAATAAATAAAAGAACCAAAAAGAGTTGTCGTTTTATTTTATTGTTCCTACTGTACTTTATGCTATACTGCTGTTTTATTGTTACCCATTCTGTTTTACTGTACTGTATACTATAATGTTTTATTATTACTGTGTTTTATTGTTACTATTGTTTGCTTTGCAGGTACGCCATTCAGCTGCAGCACTGATCTGTATATTCTGGGGTTTGCTTTCAGAGTACGTAAATCAGTGACTACAGCGCTGTAGGAGGTGATTTCACAAAAAAAAAAAAAGAAAAAAAGAAGAGCATGGGGGCTGGGGTGGACAGAGGGCGGTTCGCCCCTATGCTTCGGCATATATTTTTTTTTTCACTTTTCTTGGCAGCCTTCTTCATCCACATTGATCGATGTGACTGGAGGAATCTCTTAGGTTCTCCTATTGTTCAGGCGGCAGGCTGCATGGAAAAAAAGAACATTACAATATATGCCCAACAAGGACCAGGAACATACTGGTACGTCACTGGACTTTGAGTGGTTATACTGGGATGATGCCCGCAAATTTAGGCATCCTGGTATCGAAAGATGGTAAGCAATCCAAGAGGCCAATTAGCCGCTAGACTGCTTTTACAAGCAGTGGAAGGGAATGTCCCCTCCCGCCGCCTTCTATGGTTTTCTCGGGCTCTTCTATCCCACGGGGGAACCTGAGAATGCAACCGGTGATTCAGCCAGCTGATCATAGAGCTGATCGTAGACCAGAATGGCTCCAATCATCTCTACAGACTAAGAAACCGGAAGCTACGAGCATTTCACCACTTTGGTTTTGCCAAATATAAACAGCGCCATTTTTAAATTGGGAAAGCATCTTATCACACCGATCTTGGTGTGGTCAGAACCTTTAAGGGCAGAGGAGAGATCTAGAGTCTAACAGACCCCAAATTTTTAAAAAGAGTACCTGTTACTACCTATTGCTATCATAGGATATATTTACATTCTTTGTGATAACAATAAAAATGATAGAAAAAAAAAAAGGGGGACAGTGTAAGAAAAAAAAAAATAATTAAAGCACCCCTGTTCCCCCATGCTTACACACAAAAGCTAACGCATGCATCGGTCTCGTGTCATATGTAAACAGCAATTGCACTATGCATGTGAGTTATCACTGCGAACGTCAGATCGAGGGCAGTAATTCTAGCAGTAAACCTCTGTAAATCTAAAGTTGGTAATCTGTAAAGGCTTTTAAAAAAGTACGTAGTTTGTCGCCACTGCACAGGCGCGTGCAATTTTAAAGCATGTCGTGTTTGGTATATATGTACTCGGCGTAAGATCATCTTTTATATTCTACCTAACAATTGTGTAATATAACGGAAAATTTATATCAAATACTTACCGTAATTTTCCTTTCCTGATAGGCTCCATGGCAGCATACGTGTGGGGTTGACCCTGCCCCCATAACTACCCAACAGGACCCCTTCCTTATAAATTTCAGCTGTGGGCTCTCAGCCGTGTTTCGTAACTAGCCTACTCCAAGCATTGGGAGGGACTCCTGCTGCCATGGAGCCTATCAGGAAAGGAAAATTACGGTAAGTATTTGATATAAATTTTCCGTTTTCCCGACAGGCTCCATGGCAGCATACGTGTGGGAAATAACTTGCCAAACACACCCGGGTGGGCACAATGCTGAGCAAGAAAATACATTTATTTAACACTGTCCACTGACAGCACTTTCAAACCAAAATTAATGGATGACAAAGCGGCTGGTTCAACGCAATAGTGGGAAACAAACGTATTGATAGATGACCAAGAAGCCGCTCTACATATGACTTCGGGTGCGACATGAAGAGAAGCCGCCCACGAGGTTGAAATACTCCGAGTTGAGTGTGCAGTCACTGCCTCTGGAGGAGCCAAGCCCTTCGCTTTATAAGCCCTTTGAATGGTCTGTACTATCCAAGCAGAGATGGATCTGATTGAAGCCTGTTTTCCTCTATTTTTTCACTGTAGAAGAATGAAAAGAAAATCCGTCTGTCTAAACGATTTTATAGCTTCTAAGTATTGACTCAAAGTATGTCCCACATCAAGGGGATGGACATCTTGACCTTCTGTTGTGCTAAAGGTAGGCAACACAATTTCCTGATTTTCTTTACTTTAGGGTTTGAGCCCAACATGGGAATTAATACTGCTCTATCCGGAAAAAAGGTCAGGAAAGGCTCTTTGGAACCTAAGTTCCTGATTTCAGACACTCTTTTGGCTGAAGTTACTGCCACCAGGAAGACGGTCTTGAGTGTGAGGTCTTTAACTGATAGAGGATATTCAGGATCTGTTCCAAGCGTGGAAAGAAAATCTAGAACAAGGGGAAGATCCCATTTAGGGAATCTCGGTTTCCTTTGAGGTCTTAGCCTGATAGCACCCTTGAAGAATTGGCGAACCAGGGCGTGGTTAGCCCATGAAATTCCTGTAAATGCCAAGATGGCTGATATTTGCACACGAAGGAAACTTACTGCTAGAGGCAAATCCAACCCTGTTTGCAGAAAGCTGAGGATATCCTGGACTTTTGGAGAACCACAAGGATTAGGTCTAGAGGCCATGTGCTCTGTGAACTTGGACCAGATACGTTCATACACTCTATTAGTGCTCTTCCGTCTGGCATTCAGAAGCGTCAGGATGGCTTCTTCTGGACAACCTAAGGCTTCAAGCCTTCCCCTCTCAAAAACCAAACCCTGAGATGTAGATGAGCAGGGCATGGATGCAGGATAGAACCTTGGGACAGAAGATCCGCCCTGAGAGGTAGAGGGATTGACTCCCTATAACTGAAGAGAGTTAAGAGGGGAAACCATGGCCTGTTGGGCCAATACGGTATCACTGCCATGACTTCCACTTCCTCTGTTCTGAGCCTGCGGAGAAACTGGAGTATCACAGGTACCGGAGGGAAGGCATACGCCTTGTTGAACCTCCACCGATCTGTGAGGGCATCTATCCCATATGTTTGGGGATCCCGGAACCTCGAGTAATACTTGGTCAGTTTGTAATTGCATGGGGATACAAACAGGTCCACTTCTGGGAACACTCCCAGTATCAGGAGCCACTTGAACACCTCTTTGTGCAGGGACCATTCGTTGTTGACCATTTGAACACGGGACAGAAAGTCCACCTGAACATTCTGGACCCCCGGAATGTAGACTGCCGAAATGTTGGACAGATTCTTCTGAGCCCAGTTCATGATTGGCTCCACTTCCTGTAGGAGGGACCAGCTGCGAGTCCCACCTTGTTTCCTTATATAGGCCACAGCGGTTGTATTGTCCAACCGGAGCATCACTGAGGAGTTATTTATCAGATGGTAGAAGGATCTGAGCGCCTGAAAGGCCGCTCGAAGTTCCAGAATGTTGGATACAGTCTTCTGAGATGGCGAGTTCCATCTGCCCTGAGCCACTTCTGACAGGCAATGAGCCCCCCAGCCCCGATTGCTGGCATCTGAGGTCACTGTGACCCATGTGATGGGGAGAATTGAATGGCAATTGCGGAGATTTTTCCCTTGGAGCCACCAAAGGAGAGACTCTCTCATGGATAAAGTGAGGAGGATGCACTGATTCTTGCTGGGAGAATCCCACTGTTGGAGAAACCTTTTCTGGAATGGGCGAGTGTGCCATTGAGCCCACTTCACCATGGGAATGGTGGCTGCCATTGTGCCAAACACCTTCAGACATTGAAGAGTGGATAGGTGAGATGAAGCAAGGGTTGAACGGATCCTGTCCCGGATCACCACAATCTTCTCTTCGGGTAGCGAGATGGTGCCTTCTAGTGTGTTGAAATGGGCACCTAGAAATATGAGAGACTGAGATGGAATCAGGTGACTTTTCTCCAAATTCAGGAGCCACCCAAACTTATGGAGAGTGGAAATTACTAGACTCCTGTGCTTTAGAAGCTGACCCTTGTCCTGGGCTAGAAGGAGGAGGTCGTCGAGATAGTGGTGAAGGCGAACTCCTTTGACTCGGAGCAGAGCAACAACAGCCAGCAGAACCTTGGAAAACACTCGAGGTGATGTCGCGAGACCAAATGGAAGGCAGGTAAACTGTAAATGTTGATCGCCTACAGCAAAGCGAAGAAACTTTTGGAAGTCTGCTGCCACTGGGACATGAAAGTAGGCGTCTTTCAAGTCTATTGACACCAGCCAGTCTCCTAGATGAACTGATTGTTGAATCGTTAATAGTGACTCAATCTTGAATTTTTCCTTTCGGATAAACCGGTTGAGATGAGTCAGGTCTATAACAGGCCTCCATGTGCCGTTCTTCTTCTGTACCAGAAACAGAGGGGAATACATGCCTTCTCCTCGTTCGCCATCTGGAACAGGAATGGCTGCGTTTTGAGCTAATAAAGAGCTTATGTAAGCTAAAAGAACTTGTTTCTTCTCCCTTGAACTTGGAAGATTTGTTGGTATAAATCTTAGTCTGAGAGTGCTGTTGAAAACCCAGGTGTGGCCTGAGAACACTGTCTTGACAGTCCAGAAATCCCGAATTGAGGCCGCCCAAACATGCCGGAAGTGGAGCAGACGAGTCCCTACCTGACATGTTTGAGCGGGCCCAATTTCAAAAGGACTTAGTGGAGTCCTGGTTACTGGTAGAAGCCCCTTTTGTGGGCTTTTTAAAAGAGGACTGCCTGGATTTCCAGGATCTAGAAAATTCCCGACCAGGCCTATAACTACGTGCTTCCCTTGCACGGTCGGTGTTCTGCAATCTTGAAAAGGTGCGTTTTTGGTTCTGTAAACGCCTGTCTTGAGGGAGGAACCCCGATTTACCACCCGTAGCCCGGGTAATGGCGCTATCAAGCTTGTTGCCGAAGAGGGATGAACCCTCAAATGGAATACGGCACCAAGCCTGCTTAGAGGCTGGATCCGCCAACCAAGGTCGCAGCCACAAGGCCCGACGGGCGGTGACCGATGACAACGTCACCCGAGCCACTAGGCGAACAATGTCAATAGAGACCTCCCCCAGAAAGGCAGAGGCAAGCCTGATTTCCTGAATAGGGGAGCTCTTAGCCGCTTCTTCAGAGATACCTCTAAGAGAATCATTCACATTGTCTGACCATGTCTCTAAAGCTTTAGAGACTGCTGCTAAGGCCAGAGCGGGTTTGCACACTGTGCCTGCTGTCAGATAAATCCTTTTTAGGTCGGCATCAATCCGTCTCTCCAGCGAATCTTTAAATGAGACTGTATCTTCAAGAGGCAGAGTCACATATCTCACAAGCCTCATTAATGCAGCATCTACCAAGGGAGCTGACTCAAGGTGTTTAACCTCTTCTTCCTTGAAAGGGTATAGTTTTGAGACTTTAGATTGCATAGAGCTTTTTCTATCCATCTTGCCCCATTCTTCAAAAATTATAGCTCCTACTTCCGTGAGGAAAGGAAAATAATGACGCTCCTTGCTGAGTTGTTTGAAAAACTTTCTCTGTTTAGCAGGAGAAATAACTGGGTCTTCCCAAACCAAAGCGTTTTTAACAGCTTTCACCAGAGAAGGAACCAGGGCATATTCAAAGCCCATCCCAGGATCATCCGCTTCTGACCCACTATCTGAAGGGGGAGCTGACTGGTGACTAGGTTGAGAAGACTCCCACGTCTCATGGACTGGACCCTCTTCTGACAGGGGAATCAGTGGATCCTGAGAAGAATCACGAGGCTTATCAGCGTGTCTCTCTCCTGCAGCGATTCTTTCACAACTCGCTTGAATAATGTTTCCAGGTGTTGGTCTGCACCTTCCCTCTCACTAGCTGCTTTAGAAAAACAGCGGTCACAGAGAGACTTGCTGGCAGGAACTGGGGCCCTGCATCCCCAACATATTTTCTCCGGTCCCCTATTATGAGATGAGGGGGGGGTGAGGAGAGCCTCTACTGTGGTCTTTAGACTTAGAGGATGAACCATGGTGTCTAGAGCCAGAGGAGGAATGCCGGTGGTGTGATTTAGACAACCCGCTCCTTCTGCGGGAACTACTTTGTCTTTGGTTAGACCTAGAAGGGCTAAGGAAAGAAGGAAGACAGAAATAGAGAAAGAGAAAGGCACAAAGTCAGAATAATGCCCTACACTTGTTGAGTCCATGGAAAATTGTATATTTTGCCACAAGTTTCGGTAAATGATATATTGCCATGGGGATATATGAAATTACACCCTAAAATACTTTCAGCTGCTTCTCCTGAGTATGGGGAGACTTTTTGGCAGTCTAGCCACGTACAGGACCCCGAAAACCAAACACCTCACTACATATCAGTTTCGGAGGCCCTGAAATGTCAAGATAGCACAACCCCCAGCCCCACCCCCCAATGACCCCTTTTCGGAAAGTAGGTATTTGCTAAGAGACATGGTGAGTATTTTGCAGATCTCATTTGTTGCCACAATTTTTTGGAAAATGAAGATGGAAAGTAATTTATTTTTTGTTTTCCTTTTTACAATTTTCAAAACTTTGTGACAAAAAATGAGATCTGCAACATACTCAAAATGCCTCTCAGAAAATAGCTTGGGGTGTCTACTTCCAAAAAAGGAGTCATTTGTTTTTTTTTGTGCTATTTTGGCCTTTTATGGCCTCTGAAACTGATATGTAGCGGGGAAGTGAAATTAGCAATTTACGCCCTTAGAAATCCTGAAGGCGGTAATTGGTTTTCGGCACCTGTACATGGCTAGGCTCCCAAAAAGTCCTACACATGTGGTATCTCCATACTCAGGAGACGCAGCAAAATGTATTTTGGGGTGTAATTCCACATATACTCATGGCATGAGCAATATATCATTTCAGTGGCAACTTTGTGTAAAACGTTTTTATTCTTTTTTTTTTTTTGTCATTTTTCAATCACTTGTGACAAAAAAATTAAGTATTCAATGTGCTCAACATGCCTCTCAGCAAATTCCTTGGGGTGTCTACTTTCCAAAAAGGGGTGATTTGGGGGAGGGGGGTTGTGCTGCTCTGCCATTTTAGCACCTCAAGAAATGAGATAGGCAGTCAAAGTAAAAGCTGCGTAAATTCCAGTATATATACCATAGTTTGTAGACGCTATAACTTTTGCACAATCCAACAAATATGCTTATGGAGATTTTTTTTTTTTTTAACCCAAGACGTAGCTGAATATATTGTGGCCTAAATGTATGACAAAAATTGAGTTTATTAGATATTTTTTTATAACAAAAAATAGAAAATACGTGTCACAGAATTCAAGGAAGTAAATGTGTGGGGAGCTTCACAAAGTTTCTAAACTAAGATTTCAGAAATAGAAAAAATTTAAATACAATGTGGAAATTAATAGGATATTAAATGAACAGTGCGTTAACTCCATGCCAAACTAGGGATCCTGCTAATGGTTAATGACAGTCAGTAATAGAGTATGTCCAAAAAACAAAACTGCGGGGAGATCCACGCTGATTGAGAGCGTAATAGGTACACTACCGGCTCAGCTTGGTAATAGAGTATACACTGATTAGCCATAACATTGTGACCACTCACCTAATATGGAGTAGGTCTCCCTTTTACCGCCAAAACAGCCCCGACCTGAATGAAGCAGAGACTCTACTAGATAAAGCATCACACTGACCCATTATTAAGACCTGGTTCACACTAGCATGATGCTTCTTTTTTTTTTTTTTTAGGCAATTTGAGGTGTGATTATGTGAGCAAATTTGACATAACTTTATCCCTAGTAGTCAAGGCGCTGCTGCTCCCTTGCCTGAAAGGGGAGTCGAGGGTTAAAAACCATGAAATTGCTTTCCAAATCACATCAGAATCTCATGTACCTGTGATTTCTGTGCGATTCCTTTGGTCTCTATGGGGCCAAAAACGTACTGAAATTGCACCAGAGTAGCACAGGAACCTTTTCCAAAATCACATGGTGCGAAGTTGCATTGATGTGAACGGGCACCACTAAAAACAATTTGATTTCTATTGTGATGCAATTCTGTGCGACTTGAGTCGCATCAGAAATCGCACTCGTGTGAACCAGGCTTGAGAGTTTGTGGTTTAGAGAAAGCCCAATATTGTACAAAGTTAGTAAACACCTATTCCTCACACCTACAGCGCATCCGGAAAGTATTCACAGTGCTTCACTTTTTCCACATTTTGTTACAGCCTTATTCCAACATGGATTAAAGTGGAGTTCCACCCACTTTTGAAAGGTGGTCTTAAACTAAACACCACCCCTCTTTTTTGGATTCATCATTTTTTTTCTAAAGTACCTTTTTTAGAAGTACTAAGCATACTTCCGTTCCAGCTGGGCCGCGGCGCAGGACTTCATGTCATCTTGTGCGGCGAGCCCCCCCCCTGCTGTCTTCTGGGACCTGTGTGTGTCCCAGAAGACAAGCTGGCCATATACAAAGCGCTGCGCAATCCGCACATGCGCAGTAGGAAAGAGGCTGTGAAGCCGCAAGGTTCCACTGCCGGTTTCCCTTAGTTAGAATGGCAGCGCCTGCACCCAATCCAATGGATGGATTGGCCTGGGGGGGGGGGCCCTGACATCGCAGGTTCCCTGGACAGGTAAGTGTCCTTATTAAAAGTCAGCAGCTACAGTGTTTGTAGCTGCTGACCTTAAAAAAAAAAAATTTGCGGCTGAAACTCCGCTTTGAATTATTTTCTAAATTCAACAATACCCCATAAGGACAGCATGAAAGAAGTTTGTTTGAAATCTCTGCAAATTTATATAAAAAATTGTACAGTACATAAGTATTCACAGACTTTGCACAATACTTTGTTGAAGCACTTTGGCACCAATTACAGCCTCAAGTCTTTTTGAGTATGGATGTTACAAGCTTGGCACACTTATTTTTGGGCGGTTTCAGGTTGGATGGGGAGCATCAGTGTACAGCCATTTTCAGATCTCTCCAGAGATGTTCAAATCGGGTTCAAGTCTAGGCCACTCAAGGACATTTACAGAGTTGTCCCATAACCACTCCCTAGTTATCTTGACTGTGTGCTTAGGGTCAGTGTCCTGTTGGAAGATGAACCCAGTCTGAGGTCCAGAGCACTCTGGAGCAGGTTTTCATCAAGGATGTCTCTGTACATTGCTGCATTCATCTTGCCCTCGATCCTGACTAGTGTCCCAGTTGCTGGAGCGGTGCCTGGTTTCCTCCAGACATGACGCTTGCCATTCAGGCCAAAGAGTTCAATCCTTGTTTCATCACACCACAGAATTTTGTTTCTCATGGTCTGAGAGTCCTTCAGGTGCCTTTTGGCAAACTCCAGGCAGGCTGTCATGTGCCTTTTGCCGAGAAGTGACTTCAGTCTGGCTCAGTCTGACTCTAACATGCAGGCCTGATTGGTGGAGTGCTGCAGAGATGGTTGTTCTTCTGAAAGGTTCTCCTCTCTCCACAGAGAAACGCTGGAGCTCTGCCAGTGACCATCAGGTTCTTGGTCACCTCCCTGACTAAGGCCCTTCTTCCCCGATCGCTGTTTGGCCGGGCGGCCCGCTCTAGGAGGAGTCCTGGTGGTTCCAAACTTCTTCCATTTACAGATTATAGCGGCCACTTTGCTCATTGGGACCTTCAATGCTGCTGTCAGGGAAGGCATGTCCATAGTACAAATGAAGCTTCACGGTGCACGTATATGCGAAGACCAACTGGCCGGGCAGATGGTCGTGGGCTTGGGAGCGTGCACCCGTCACTAATGCTGGCGCCAATCGGGACACGTAAACAGGCTTCTGTATGGACTCATTGCTGTTTGGTCTGCAGCTTCTGTGTGTTGTTCCCGATTCCGTGTGACCTCTGATCTTGATCTGGCTTACCCCTAATCTGATTGTCTGCTTCATACCCTGACCCCAGCTTGTCTATTGGATTCCACTTCTACTTGATTGATCTCCTGGTACCGACTGGGCTTGTGACCCGACTATTCTGCAGCCTATGCCTGAAATGCCCAACCGTTACCAACCCGGCTTGTCTGACCCTGCATCTTGCTCATCCAGCCTGCTACAACTGTCAGTCCAGCAAGTCTTCATCTGGTTCCTGCTTTCAGCTGCCTATTACAATCTGCCAAGTTCTGTGCCAGCTCTTCTACTACCAGCCTGCTTGCTGCCACATCCACCTGACTGCCGCCACGCAGACTACTGGACTGATTACAGGTACATCCTACATCACCGGGCTCCTGTGGCTGCTGTCTCACTATCAGTGGCCCCTGAGCCAGAGCTGTACAAGAGGCCCTCCTCTACACATCAGGCTCACCGACCAAGTACCAAGCTTTAGAAATATTTCTGTACCCTTCCCCAGATCTGTGCTTCGATACAATCCTGTCTTGGAGGCCTACAGACAATTCCTTGGACTTTATGGCTTGGTTTGTGCCGACATGCACCGTTAACTATGGGACTTTATATGGACAGGTGTGTGCCTTTCCAAATCATATCAAATCAACTGAATTTACCACAGGTGGACTCCAATCAAGTTGTAGAAACATCTCAAGGATGATCAGAGGAAACAGGATGCCCCTGAGCTCCTATTTGAGTTTCATGGCAAAGACTGTGAATGTTTCTGTACATGTGATTTTGTTTTTTATATTTTTTAAAATTTGCAAAGATTTCAAACAAATTTCTTTCAGTTGTCATTATGGGGTATTGTTTGTAGAATTTTGAGGAAAACAATTTAATCCATTTTGGAATAAGGCTGTAACAAAATGTGGAAAAAGTAAAGTGCTGTGAATGCTTTCTGGATGCACTATATATGAGCTTGTTGGACATCCTATTTTAAAACCAGAGCTGCCTTCCTTTTGCAGTTATAACAGCCTCTATTCATAAGAAAATGCCTTTGGAATGTGTCTGCAGAAATTCGTGCCCATTCAGCCAAAACAGCACTTGTGAGATCCGTCCCACATTAGGCATTCCGGTTCATCCTCTGTGCATGCCACTCCAGTTCCTCAAGACCAAACTCATCAAGGTAGGTTTTTATAGAGTTGGCTTTGTGCACAGAGGAACAGTCATACCGCCACAGAAAAGGGCCTTCCCCAAACTGCTGTCACAAGTTTTAAGCACCTGGATGCAATAATCTGAAGGGGGTCCAAGTCATTTTGGCCATATAGTGCATCTTGGAAGCACTTTGATCCGTTTTGGGCTGTCGTTAACATATTTTATACAATCTATAAATATTTACCAACATTTGTTTTGGTAGAAATTTACCAAAAACCTTTATGGATTTCCCTTCAAATGAGACCTATAGGGGAAGATTTGATTTCAGCTTCCAGGTTTTATTGTCAAAGCTTAACCCCTTCCCACCCACGCTATAGCCGAAAGACGTCTACAGTGCAGCTTACTTTGCCAAGGAAGGGCAGCGCGCTCTGTGATCACAGATCGGGGTAAAGGGCCAATCACAGTGGCCCTTTACCATGTGATCAGCTGTGTCTAATGTCAGCTGATCACGATGCAAATACAAGACAGTTATTGGCTTTCCTTTCCTTGCACTGACAGCATGAGGAGGGGAGAAGAGAGACGATAACTGGCTTGTGTTAAAAGGGACATCTGCACTGATAACCAGAGTCCTGATTATCAGTACAGTCCCAAAAGAAAAAACCCTGTGGTGATTAAATAGCATCAAAAGAAAGCTCTATTTTGTGTGAAAAAAAAAAAAAAAAAAAAAAAAAAAAAAAAATGTCATATGGCTATAGTGTTGCATGACTGCGCAATTGCTATTCAAAGTGTGAGAGCGCTGGAAAGCTGAAAATTGGTCTGGGCAGGAAAGGGGTAAAAGTTCCTGGTAGGCAAGTGGTTAATTGAACTAGCTGAAGTTAGAATCTGGTGCAGCTGTGCATAGTAACCAAACAACTTCTGAGTGCTCCAGTTTATTAAATCTCCCCCCCTAAAGTTTTCAGTCACTTACCAGAAAATGTAGCAGGGACGCTGTAGTAGTAGGAGAGATGATGGTGCTTGCTGCAAATTCTAAACGTCAGTCACAAAATCTAAGAGAGAACTCACACACGACAGACGAGCAGTTGTACAGTTCAACGTTTCTTTAATTCATGTGTGCAATATAACCAGCAATCTTTAATTTAAACATACATTTTAATATATACTCTGTTTTACTGTGAAAACAAAACACATCTGGGCTCCGGCTGTGACCTATCATAGCCCAGAAGAATTTATGAATTGGACTGCTCATGTCCAATAGGAATTCTGGAAATGGATGAGATGAAGCATGGAACTGGTAAAGAACCCAAAGGCCCAAATGACATGCAGCAGCTAGCCAGATGTGTTCGAATATAACTGATGGCAGATATTAGTGTACTGACTTCCTATTAATGCTGTCTGTACTTGTTAGCAACATGATCCTGCCCATGGAGGTGAGTACGGAAGGGTTATTATTAAACAAGGGCACAAAAGAGGGTTATAGCACTATGAATGCTCAGCCATAAGCAAAGCAAACGCTAAATAGCAGGCAATCTTTAGTTGTCTGAAGAGGCCGGAAGCAGAAGGAGTTTATAAAAGATGTAGATGTTTATAAGTCTATCAGCAAGAATGCTTCATGTGAAAAGAGCCAGGTTGTCCAACTCAGGCATTCAGCTAAGTGTGAGTTTTAGTAACTCAATCATGCTACTGAAATTGCCTTTGATTAACTGCAGCAGACCAGAAATATAGAGTTCACTGATGTAAAAATTGGCTCTCTGAGTTGTAAGCTACACATTAGCAACAATGATTAATTGCAGACAAAGGTAGAATTGCACAATCATATGTGATTAATTGCTGTTGGGAACTTACACCTCATGGAGCTCGTTGTTCCATCCAGTAACTGATCTCTGGTCCTATGCTATTAATCTCAGGCAATTGCAGTAGGGCAATTGAGCTACTTAAAAAAACCCCCCCCAAAAAAAACAAGCTCTGGGTCTTAGGCCTTAGTCATCAAGGACCATGCTCCTCCAGATCTAGAATTTGTTTTATTCAAAAGAAAATTAATCAAGGAGCTATTGAAGGTTTCACTCCGTAGAGAGGGTAATTTAGGGCAGGGGTCTCAAATTGGCGGTCCTCCAAGCTGTTGCACAACTACAAGTCCCATAAGGCATTGCAAGGCTGACAGTTACAAGCATGACTCCATCAGGCAAAGGCATGATAGGACTTGTAGTTTCGAAACAGCTGGAGGGCCGCAAGTTTGAGACCCCTGATTTAGGGTGTTAAATGGAAGCTCCAGATAAAACACTGTTGAAACACATATGCAAGAAGCGTTTTATCTTTAAAAATAGTAAAAATGCATGGAACACCTGTGATCTCCCATCCCTGCCTTGCTACATGACAGAATGGTATGGGTGGCAATTTTCAAAGACTGCCATCTCTGAGCAACTAGCCCAGCGCCTGATGTGCTCTGCACATTACCCGTGATCATTACTTGGTGATGCCAACCCCAAACTCATGTCTCAAGTAACTTTATTTCGAGCCACCACAAAGCTGTACAGCTTTTATTTAGAATTTAACAACTCAATAGTAATATTCTATTGTTGGTGATGGGTGACAGAAGCAATTGTGATTTTTATTTGACACACCTCCGCCGATTCAGTAAAGCAGCTCATAGCCGATTCGATTTTCTTTCCTTCCACCACGGGAAGGGAAGAAAATCACTTAATTATTCAGTGTTGATGGGGAAATGCCTCTCACAGCGATATTGTGTTCTGCCGGTGGGGGTGGATTTGGCGTGGGAAGATCATGATTACTGCTGACAGCTATAGCCGGCAGCAGTAATTTCGGGCCAAAAAAAAATCGGACATGTTGGTTGTACCAAAGTCGATCAATGGATCTCAAATTGGATACAATAAACCTGCCCTATACATAAACCAAAATTCGGCTGGTCCCTGAACTGGGCAAATTTCAATCCATGCATGGCTTAAATAATTAAAGATTTGTGAACATTGCTTAAGATCCATTGAAGCAGGAGGTGAACAGTCTTGCAAATATTAGTAAAAAATAATGCTGCTCACAACTTCAAGGTTTCCTGCCCAGCTGTAATGACTTTGTTTACAACCCATGTTGTCTCCTGAAAAGGCTGTGAGCCCTATTCTATGATATAGTCTATCCTATTTTAACTGACACAATACTTATTCAACAGAAGCTGGGCTGAGTTATTCTTTTCAGTTGGGAAGAGGCTGCAGATAGTCAAACAGGCAATGTACATTGCAAATAAACTTCAAAATGACAGACATTTTGGTCATCTTTGCTGTGTAGCTCATCATTCTTTGTTAAAGTGATATTAAAGTCTTGTTTAAAAATGACATGTTATACTTCCCTGCTCTGTACAGTGGTTTTGCACAGAGCAGCCCAGATCCTCTTCTTTTCGAGTCCCTCGCTGGCGCTCCTGGCCCCTCCCTCCTGCCGAGTTCCACCACAGCAAGCAGCTCGCTATGGGGGCGCTCGAGCCGAGCCACTGCTCTTGTGTGTTCATTCAGACATGGAGAATGCATTAAGATAAAAAACCTTCTGCCTTTAGAACCACTTTAATTTCAGCATAGACATACCCATAGGCATAACATGATTGTTGCCCCATCCAA
Source organism: Lithobates clamitans (assembly GCA_037952925.1). Lineage (NCBI taxonomy): Eukaryota > Metazoa > Chordata > Amphibia > Anura > Ranidae > Lithobates > Lithobates clamitans. The sequence continues at coordinate 949,890 of JBBGZY010001540.1, forward strand.
GCCGATTATGGTCACATAAGGAAGTGAATATATGTCTGTCTATAGGCTCTGAGACTTTCTAGGGAATTACAGATTTAGTTAGAATTTGTAAGCCAATTGTTCTGGTCCCCTGGCCGCCCAAGATAAAAGTCAGTTATCCTCTTAATTATGTCCCTTCCAAAGACCCAGCTTGAGTGATCTGAGCTTGCACATAGATGGAAAGATTTTTCAGGTGATAGATCTTTCCGCAGTAAAATTAATTCTGTATATCCAAATACAGTCTAGCTTTCATCCACAGAAGGAAAGATCATGGAGAACCATGGGGAGTGAGACAACTAGTGCTTATTGTTCACATTACTGGAGTGCCAGGGCCCAAAACAACCTCCTTCCTAACTTTCCAACAAGAGGATGTGATGCACACACAGTGCAAAGTTTATCCCCGTCTGGCAGCACACAAATAACACATACTTTCAGCGCTTGGGTATACGGAATATCACCTCTGCAAGAGATGCCTGACCATAGTCAGTATGGCCAAACTACTAAAAGGAGAATGCAACTCATAACTTTTCTCTTTTTGAGAAGGTATGGGAACCCCATGTCATTACGAAGCCAAGCCAAGTTCGGCAGACTGAATGTATCAAGTTGATCGATAGGCAGGCTGAATGTACCAATTTGATCGATCAACTTGGGTACAACCAGCCTGCCGGATTTACTTGCGATTATTGCTAGCGGCTGCTATAGCCACTAGTGAAGATCTGTAAAGAGGAGTAGACTAAAATCCCTCCTGAGATGTGTGCAAACATGGTAACCAACTACAAGAAAATGTCTGACCTCTGTGATTGCCAACAAGGGTTTCTCCACCAAGTACTAAGTCATATTTTTCTTGGGGATCAAATACTTATTTTACTCACTGAACTGCAACTCAATTTATAACATTTGTATGTGTTTTTTTTCTGGATTTTCGGTTGATATTCTGGCTCTATCATTTAAAATATTCCTATGATAAAAATGATAGACCCTTCATTTCTTTGTAAGTGGGCAAACTTACAAAATCTGCAGGGGATCAAATTATTAATTTCTCCACTGTATATAAGCTGACAAGTATGGTACCAGAAGTAGTCCATCAATTTACTAAAAAGGAGTGACATTACTTATTGTCTCAGCACAATCCAACATTCCGAGTGACTGCTGATTTTTGGTTCAGATCACAAAAATGGGTTCATGCCCTGCATATAGCCGACAGGTACACTTTAACATGACAAGGTAAATGAGGCTGAAACAGATGTCTTCTTTGTTTGGGCCAATGAGGACTACAAACCAGTCAGTACAAGCAAGATGAGTTCTCAGAGTGGTTGTTGTAATGTGAAATGATAGTATCACGAACTGTAGGGTTTTACAATTATACATATTTTACATAATATAGAAATAGGAGTTAAAATCATTTATGTCAATACCCAAATTAAGTGAAAAAGGACAGGGAAGATTCTGCCGTGCTCAGTACACAGACGCCCCTATGGGAGTATCTTTTTCTTTCCAGCTACGCCATCTTTCCACAATACTCATAGCGGTGACCGTCAATCACCTGCAGCACTAGAGGGAATGATTCAGTGCTATGGCCGTCCTCATCTCCACAAATGGGTTCCACATAGACAAGGTTTAGCAAGACGAGTGCTTTGAGTTTAGTGATGCGGCTTTGTGCTGTTACAGACTCCCACTGGAAAACGTGAAAAAGAACAGGACATTTACATTCACTGTAGTAAAGCAAAAAAAAAAGAAAAACCTAACTATAATCAAATATTTACAAAGAAGAGACATTCAGAGCAGAGTGAGAGTCACAGTGACTCCGGGGAGGGGTGGGTGAGGTTGTAGGGCCTGGGTAGAGATGTTTGTGAAGAAGAGACCAGTGTCATTCCCTTCTTGTACTGTCCTGGAATTCTGCTCCAATACCAGCCTCACCCGCAAAGTGCTTAAAACACCGTCGTCTTATTCACATTCTGCAAACACATCAGCAGGCTGTGATACGGGCTTCCCGGTGCAGCCACCAACTCAAACACTGACTGGAAGGCCCTGCGGTCCAGCTCTTCATCAATCTGGTGCCTGTAAAAGTCTATGGCCACTAAACAGAACAAGTTGACGTCCACAGGTTCAGACTTGCCCATTCGGCTGATCACATGTGGAAGACTGGAAGAAAGGTTAGGGAAAATCCAAAAAAACAACAACACAGAAAACATGTGGACAAGTGTTTAGAATTGCAGCGTTCATTTACTAAAAGAAAAGGCTGCTCACCTAGCAAAGTAGAACTAAAGGCAAAACTCCCCCCCCCCCCCATTTTAGATCAAGTAGGGGAGGGTTAAAGCCCCTGTCAGTTTTTCTTTTTTCTGGACATCTGTGTCCCATTTTGTTGAGATTTGCCTTCACTTCCTGTCCCATAGCCAAAACAGAAAGTGAGAGGAAATCCCTGCAAATTAAAGAATCGGTAAACCCACCATTTCATATTCCTGATATGTGCCTGCTGTACCATGGACTTGTATGAAAAAGTATCCTGTTCTCTTTGTTTTGCTTCCTTTGTGTAATATCCCTGGTGTTCCTGCTACTCCCTCTGCTTTCCTAATAAAAACTGACCACACTAAGCAGTAGAGCACACCGTGGTCAGTTCTCTAGCTCTGCTCGGAACTCAGCATGCTCTCCTCCAATGATCAGACTTGTCCTGAGACACCCCCCCATGCACAGCCTTTCACTGGGAAGTACAGTGTTAAATAATTAACCACCACCACCCACCCGGCCACTGCACATATACTGCCGGGTGGGAGCTTCCTCCTGAGTGGACAGTCAGGAACGTCCCTCAGGAGGGGAATCGCACGCACGTGCCTGTGCAGAGGCGCGACCCCGATGAGCTTGTGTGGCCCTCCTGATCACATGATGGCTGTGTCCAATCAGAGCAGTCATGTGATGTAAATAGAGAGCTGGTTGCTAGGCTCTCCTCTCCTCACATGGAAGTCGTCAGTGAGGAGAGGAGAGCAGATCGCTGCAGCCAGCTGGTGATCAGTGAGTATGAGCTATTTTTTTACAGCCTTTTACACACTGATCACTGTCACAGTGTCCCCAAACATGTAAACACACAATGTCCCCAAAATAGTGTCCCCACACAGTAAAAACACCTGTCCCCACATATGTAACACTAAAATCATATGTCCCAATGATCATCTGCGTACATATGTCCGTGATCACACAAACCAATTATCATACACCTAACAGGATTTTTTTTTTTTTTTTACCCAAGACATGTAGCAGAATACATTTGGCTTAAATTTATGACAAAATTTTATTTTATTGGATCTTTTTTAAAACAGAAAGAAGAAAATATATTTTTTCTTCAAAATTTCCGCTCTTTTTTCACAAAAAATAAAAAATTGATTTGTGAATAAATATTTGTGTGAACAAAATGACAAAAATTTAAGGTACAGTGTTGCATGACCGCGCAATTCTTATTTAAAGTGCAAGAGCGCTGAAAGCTGAAAATTGGCCTGTGAAGCAAAGGGGCGAAAGTGCCCAGTATTTAAGTGGTTAAAAAAAGATACGTTTTCCCTTTAGTTGTAGTTTAATTTGTTCACTGCAAATACTCACAGTGGCTTAGTGGTGAGCACTCCTGCTTTGCAGCACTAGGGTCCTTGGTTGTGATTCCCTGTGCTTGGGAGGTTTCCTCCAGGTATTCTGGTTTCCTCCCACAACTCAAAGACATGCTGGTAAATAAATGGTCTCCAGTATGTGTATGTATGCAAGTAAAGTAGAAATCTTAGATTGTAAGCTCCCGGGGACAGGGACTAATATCAATGTACAATATGTAAATCACTGTGTAAAGCACGCTATATATATACCTATAAAATGTATATTATAGGATAAGTTCACCTTTGGGAACATGTTATATGCTCCCGCAGCCTCTCCCTGATCCTCCTTCTAATTTTGACAGTGGGCTGGGGATTTTCTCCCCACACCCACTGTCACAATTTGAAAAGAACGCAGCCACGTGGGGCTCCGCCCACACAGCCGCATCATTCTTTCAGAGTTCTATGAATTTACTACAAGTACTGATGGCTTGTAGTTCTCGAACTACGAGGGCTGGTGAGCGCTCTAGTAGTTCATTGATTCTTCCTGTCATTCAGTAACAGCCTGCCTGTACAAGGTATGGGCAGACAGCTCCATAGTCCGCAGGAGCTTGCAGCCGTGATCTGCTGTTCGCAGGTGCAATGCTTTACAAGCTCTTAAGAAACAAAAATTATCTTTTTTACCTGCAAAAAATGTGGATTTATTATTTTTTTTAAAGGTGAAATTCATTAGGGAAATTCAAATACCAGGATTTTTTCTTGGACACAAATGATTGAAGAAAATACACCTTCACCTTATATACTAAGCTTAGTGAATATTCACTTTACTTAATAAACTGACTTTACTTATAGGGCCAGTTCACACCACATGCTGTCCTGTGTATTTTCTTTCCTGCATCAAAAAACACAAGAAAAGTAGGTTATATGGTTTCCAATGGCATAGCTCACACCAGTGCAGTTAGTTCCAGCAAGTCCAACATGCTGCATTTTTCCTGCACTGGACTGTACTAGAACGTGGTAAAATGCATCAAAAATGCACCGAACCCCAAGAAAGTGAAAAAAAAAGAAAAGGAAACCCCATTAGATCAGTGTTTAACAAGTCCTGGCTTTTCCTGTCAGTCAGAACCCATGATCTATTCCAACAAATTACTGAGGGTTTTGCTTACAGAAATGGACTTTAATATCTTTCTACAGTGCCAGCCAGAAAACATGTAGCTAGGAGCACTGGCAATAACAGAGATTTCACTAATACAAAGTATACGCAAAATAAACGTGTTTTGGTTTGTTATGAATTTATCACATTCAGGAGTCCATCAAGCAAACGAAGAAAAGCCCTAAGGGTGCTTTTCACACCGAGGCATCGGCGGCGCTATACTGTCGTTTTTGCAGAGGTTTTCGGCTACTAGCGGGACGCTTTTAACCCCCGCTAGCGGCCAAAAAAAGGGTTAAAACCACCTGCAAGGTGCTGCTCATTCACTTCAGTGGGCAGGAGCGGTGGAGGAGAGGGGTATACACCGCTCCAAAGATGCTGCTTGCAGGAATTTTTTTTAATGTCCTGCCAGCGCATCGCCTCAGTGTGAAAGGACTCAGGCTTTCACACAGACTGCAGGGGAGCCGTTTTACAGGCGCTATTTTTAGCCCAAAAGCACCTCAAAAATGCCTCAGTGTGAAAGGGGTCTTAGGGTGCACAGACGTTCTCACCACTGTACGTATATAAACCTGGACAATAAGGCGAAGTTCACACTGGCGGGGAAGTTTACCACCCCTCTAAAAAGCAATCCACGTTGGTGAGTTTTTAAGTGGTGAGGGGAGCTTGCAGTGTTAAGTTGGGTGGAGTTTGTAGATGTTCAGATGGCCATACTGATATCTCTTAAATGCAGGTTTATTCCCCCAAATTGCAATAGGAATTTTACATTGCAATACCGAACAGCAATCACAGGCCAAGCTGTTGGCACTCAGTAAAAACACAGTCCTATTGACATCACTGGGCACGCTTGGCAAATGGAATCCTTGCCAAATGCGACAGGCTGAGTTAAAATTGCTGTGGCATGTGGATGGACTTGTGTGGCTGCCATTTACATTTTTAGATAGGTAGCCGGGGAAAGCCAAACAACCTGTTTTTATCGCCTCTTTGCTGCCAGTGTGAACGTCTTATGGTGCCATTCACACCAGTGCGCTTTTTCTTTAAGGCATAAAAAGATTCAGAATTTCTCCTGTCACTTTGCTTCTAAGTGCTTTTTGAAGACTAGATTCAGACTTATGTGATTCAGGAACTAGTGCATAAATCACACTGGTCCCCAGCCCACAGATAAAACGCTCTGCTCTTTAGCAGATGCAGGGGGATGCCATTAATTCTTGATAGCACCCCCATGCTTCGGAAAATGCAGTGTGTTTACGGATGTGAGAAACCAAATGGTGTCGCAGTGCCATGCAGTTCTGTGCAGTTGCCTTGCACAAAATAAAGAGGTTTGAACCTGGGCGAATTGACGTTTGTATAGCTTTTTGCTTAGAATATCTATTAAAACTTTTACATATGTGAACTACTGACCAGAAAAATCAGTGGAAATGACAAATGTAAAAGCAGTCTAGCACATATAAAAAGCACTACAAATAACTAAATATTAAAAAATACACATGTACATTTTTACTAGCTTTCCACCCGCCCACAGTACATTTACAGCAGCACGCCGCTCAAACGACTGCTGTGTCTGGTGGATTGCGGCTCCTGGTACCTGGAAGTTTTATTTTATTGGATATGTTTTACAACAGAATGTAAAAAATATTGTTTTTTTTTTCATTTCCAATCTATTTTTAATTTACAGTTGTGCTCCTAAGTTTACATACCCTGGCAGAATTTATGATTTCTTAGCCGACTTTCAGAAAATATGAATGATAACACAAAAACTTTTCTTTTACTCATGATTAGGGATGACCCGAACACCCCCCCCCCCCCCGGGTCGGTTTGCACCAGCCGAACAGGCAAAAAATTCGGCAGAACACACGAACACAGTTAAAGTCTATGGGACACGAACATGAGTAATCAAAAGTGCTCATTTTAAAGACTTATATGCAAGTTATTGTCATAAAAAGTGTTTGGGGACCCGGGTCCTGCCCCAGGGGACATGCATCAATGCAAAAAATTATTTTTGAAAAACTGATGTTTTTTCAGGAGCAGTGATTTTTTTAATGCTTAAAGTGAAACAATAAAAATGAAATATTCCTTTAAATATTGTGCCTGGGGGGTGTCTACAGTATGCCTTTAAAGTGGCGCATTTTTCCTGTGTTTAGAACAGTACCACAGCAAAATGACATTTCTAAAGGAAAAATTGTCATTTAAAACTGATTGCGGCTGTAATGAATTGTCGGGTCTCGGCAATTTGGATAAAACTCATTGAAAAAAAACAAAAAAGGAGCATGGGATCCCCCTCGTCCCAGTCCATTACCAGGCCCTTTGGGTCTGGTATGAATATTAAGGGGAACCCCGAACCAAAATGAGAAAAAAACATTTTTTGGGTGGGGGTCCCCTTAAAATCCATACCAGGCCCTTCAGGTCTGATATGGAAATTAAGGGAAACCCTGAGCCAAATTATAGAAAAAAAAAAATGGCGTAGGGGTCCCCCCCAAATCCATACCATTTTAAGGGGAACCCTGCGCCAAAATAAAAAATAAATGGCGTAGGGGTCCCCCTCAAAATCCATACCAGACCTTTATCCGAGCACGCAACCTGGCACCAAGAAAAGAGGGGGGGGGGTACGAGAGAGCGCCCCCTCCTAAACCGTGCCAGGCCACATGCCCTCAACATGGGGAGGGTGATTTGGGGTAGCCTTATCCCCACAACCCTTGCACGGTGGTTGTGGGGGTCTGTGGGCGGGGGGCTTATCGGAATCTGGAAAGCGCCTTTAACAAGGGGACCCCCAGGGGGCCTGGCCTCCCCCCTGTGTGAAATGGTAACGGGGTACAAATGTACCTCTACCATTTCACAAAAAAAGTGTCAAAATGTAAAAAAAAAAAAAAAAAAAAAACACAAGACACAGCTTGGGGACAAGTCCTTTATTAAATAATAAAAAAATAAAAATGTCCCATGATGTTCTGCCGACAGACTGAAAAAGCAAAAAAAAAAAAATCCGCCACGATCCGCCTCCATGGGAGGCTCCCGCCATGTGACGCTTCATCGCCTTTGACAGAACCCCTCAATTTTTTCAACAGAACACCTCATTTTCCACTTCTTAATTAGCCTTTGAACGCTGCTGATTGGCATTCTCAATCCTTGGATATCTTTTTACATCCCTTTCCTGTGTTATACAGTTAAACTACCTTTTCCCGCAGATCCTTTGACAATTCTTTTGCTTTCCCCATCACTCAGAAACGTCAGCGCAGCACTGGATGTAGGATGCAAGGGTCTGTCAGGAGTCCAGAAACGAACTTAAATTTTATACACACACACCGATTACAAGCAAACATATCACACGTAAAGATGGTTACCTTTGATAGCCATTCAAACCCCTTTGTGTCAACTAGTGTGCTTGTTATTAGGCCAAAATCACCAGGGTATGTAAACTTTTGATCAGGGTCATTTGGGTAGTTTCTGTTGCTATTATGATTTAAAAAAGAGTAAACACAGTTGATTGATAATAAATGGCTTCAGCCAAACACTAACCATGAGTGAAAGAAATGTTTTTGTGTTATCATTCATATTCTCTGAAAAATGGCCAAAAAAAAAAAAAATCATAAATTCTGCCAGGGTGTGTAAACTTATGAGCACAACTGTATATAGCAAAAAATAAAAACCCCAATTGGTGATCAAATACCACCAAAAGAATGCTCTATTTGTGTGAAACAAAATGACATAAAATTTAATTTGCATACAGTGTTGCACAACCACACAATTGCCAGTTAAAATAGCACAGGGCTGAAAAGCAATAGCATGGTCATGAAGGGGGTAAACCTTCCGGAGGTCAAGTGGTTGAAGGGAAAGGTGTGACTGAGCATAAAAGGCTGAAACAATCTGCAAACTTCACTGAATGCGAGTGATTTGTGAGGTCTGACTTTCATATATCCAGATTATGAGTTTCGATTATGTAGAGACTGAAATGTCCTTAGAGAAATTGGATATGAATAGCTCATTCCATTACAAAGTGCTTATCCCTATCTCCTCCCAGGAGCTCTAGTGTTCACTTAGCCTGATTATAAAGAGATTCCAAAGGATACATTGCAGAAATCCACTTGCTGGTAGACGCACTGACAAAAAAGCAGGAAAGGCTCCACATTGCCATGGCCACCGGAGTTCTCTGTGTGAAGTTGGAGAGAGAGAGCATCACCCAGTCTCGTACCATGGAGGACTGGCCAGTGGCATGAAGAGTCTGGAACACCTGCAAAAAAGGAGTTCAGCAGTGAAACCAAAGATGTAATATGGCAGACATTAGAGGCTGTGCCATGCCCACTCCAGGGGAAAGATCAGCAAGGTTTAACTTGTCTTTAAACTGAACCTGTGCTTTGCCCATGCTGGAAAAAACATCAGGTTACTTTAATGGCAGCAGCACCCAACAGGCTATACTCGCTTTTCCTTCACTTCCCTGTCACCATGGGTGAAAGTAATCAGCATGTAGGTAAAGGGGATCATGCGACTTACCCTCATTGGCTTTTCAGGTATCAGTGTTGTCACATGGGGCAGGGAGATAGTTGAACCTCACACAGGAATAAAAACCAACAGACTGTATATTGTTGGGAGCACCAAATTCACGAAAACCCTGTGACATTTCCATTGTTGGTAGCAATGCATTTGAAAAGTAGCTCTCGCTATTGTTTCAACAAATTCATACACAAGCACCACCATATCAGTGATAAGAAAAGAAGGGGTAAAAATTTGGACTCCTTCCATGCTGTAGAAAATTGTTGATGGTCTCACATGTGTAACTATTGTTTTGGATATTTGAGATAATTCTACAATTACTTTTGTATTTACGTTCCTCTGGAACTGATATTTGGTACGTTTCTATTACTCTACCAACTTATATAGTTAGAAACCTAGAGAATCTATGTTTCTAAGTAAAGCTTGAGACTCCTTTCCTCCTGCTGGTGATCCCTCTCCTGATAACTAAAGCGCTATATAGTAGAATCAGGACCTCCTTTTCCCTCCCTCTATATCACAAGTGTCAAACACAAGGTATAGTTCCGCCAGGCCATTACATGTGGCCCCCAAACCTCTCCTGCATCTGTGGCACCCCCCCATTGTCTCCGCCCCCACCTTTTTTCTTAGTAGTCAGTAGCAGAGAGGATAGAAATCCTCCTACAAATCCCAGGTCTCTGTGCCACTGCAGCACCCCCTGGTCTAGTCATTTAGTAGACTCTGGCAGCTGACTACAGCCCTCCACCGGTCCTCCTCCAGGCCCTGCACTTTCTGCTTCCTGGCAGCAGCACAATGTAAGGGTGAGTGGCACTCTGATGTAACGGAGGGTGGGGGAATCTTGACATCTGATGTGGGGGGAAGGGGGGGGGGGGAGTGCTCTGGACATTTGCATATAATTACGAGATTACTACACATCTATGCCAATTGAAAAAGGAGGGTCGCACACCGCTGGCATCTTCCACAAGAAGCTTTATTGGACACTGCTCAGACAGAACACCATGGCAAAACCATGTTCTGTGAGCAGTCTCCAAGACCCCTTTCACACATATGGACTGTTCCGGTCCGCCTGTCGGTTTTTCAGGTGGACCTGAACAGATGCTACATTCACCTCTATGGAGCGACGGAGGCTAGCTGTGACATGTCCACTGACATCCGATCCGCTAAATCCAGACAGATGGAAACCCTATTTTCCATCCGTCTGGCTGATCGGATGAAAACGGAAAGGCGGATCGGATGAAAACGAAAAGGCGGATCGGATGAAAACGGAAAGGCGGATCGGATGAAAACGAAAAGGCGGATCGGATGAAAACGAAAAGGCGGATCGGATGAAAACGAAAAGGCGGATCGGATGAAAACGAAAAGGCGGATCGGATGAAAACGAAAAGGCGGATCGGATGAAAACGAAAAGGCGGATCCATTTTCATCCAATCCCCCATAGAGGAGAGCGAAGCTCTGACAGGCCCGTCTCGGCTCAGTGAGCGAAGACGGACCTGTCAACCGCCGGCTCAGTGGGGATCAACGGTTCGATCCCCACTGTGAAAACGGACATACAAGTGTGAACGAGCCCTAATAAAGGTTGTTGTGGAGGATACCAGCGGTGTGCGACCCTCCTTTTCATACTTGCTACAGGAGTGGGAGTGGACTCTGTGCATGTTTGCACCTGCCCTTCACAGCTTAAGTCCTAAAGTGTTACTAAACCCAGGACCCTGCATGCACTATATTTGGTCTCCCACAGAACATGGAAATGCAATTATTTTAGTAAATATAAATGGCTAAATACCTTTTCTCATCAGCAGTATATAGCAGTCTTGTGGCGTCTCTTAGTGTCTGGTTAAAGCTTGTAGGAGTTTCATTGTCCTCTGACTGTCCTATGAGGCTGAAGGACCCCTGACCAATTTGTCTGGACAGTACTGATTGGCCCTGTGCCGAACACATGCACCCTCTCAAGAAAAAACAAAACTCTAGCAATACACACCAAACTGAGCATGTGCAGAGTGACTCCAAACGTTCTGTCTTATCAGGAGATATATTGGGGACAGTGGAAGAAGGGGAGCAACAGAGAAGACAGGCTGAAACAGCCTTTTTACACAATACAGAGGGATTTACTGCATATACAGACTGATTTTACTGTTGTAGGTTTAGTAACGTTCAGGAGGTAATTATTTAATATGATAAAGAGTAGATACATTTATATCGTCTTACAGATACAACCAGACCACTGAGGACAGCCATAATGCTGATGTGGCCCACAAAGAAATTAATTTGACACCCCTGTTCCAGGGTTGTCAACCTCCCGCAGCATTTTTTACTGACAAAACATGGAAAATTTATTGGCGGATCATATTTTTTTACTGGCAACCTGAAAAATTACAGCTCCTATTGAAAACTAACAGTGAATATTTGAACAGTATAAACATGATATGGAAACACTGACAAAACCTATAACAAAGTAATTTGCTTGATTTACACTTAAAAAGTCAACATGGTATGACATGATCAGCCCCTGATATTTACTGGCAGTTGTAAAAAAAAATAAAAAAAATTCACAGATTTTTACAGTCAGTAAATTTACGGGGGGTTGGCAACTCTGCCCTGGTCTATATAGTGGAATCAGGACCCCCTTTCTCTAGCGGGTGATCCCTTTAGTGATGTGAGGTGTTAAACAGAAGTCAGCAAAATTACTGGCACGTTTTTCTTGCATGCACAACCATCATCCGTGTATTGTCTATTAGCTGCACGAAATTACTTACTATACGTGATGCGCACAGCCGGCTGGGGGGGCGCTGCTCCCCCGCCATCTATTACAATTGGATTCGATCAGGAACTGATCAATCCCCAGGCCCAGGCCAATGAAATCTGGCCTGGACCTGGTGATCGCTCCTGACGAATGAGATCCTTTCCCTGTCTGTGTAACTGTAAGCACTGACAGGGGAAGTGATGTCATCTCTCCTCGTGTCGGTCTTTTCGTTCCAGACCGAGAGGAGAAAGCATCAAATAGTGAGTTGCACCAACACTACACTGACACCAGGTCACGTAGGCACACAATTCACCCCCCGATCACCCCCCCCAGTTAACCCCTTCACCACCTGTCACTGTGTCACCCAGTACAGCAATCAGATTTTTTTTTTTGATCGCTGTACTAGTGTCATTAGTGACAAAAATCAGCGTTAGGGTAATTAGTCTTAGGCCCAGATAGGTCTGGGGAACCCCCTAACCCCCCCAATAAAGGTTTAACCCCTTGATTAACCCGTCACCTGTGATCACAGTATAAGTGTCACGGGTGAGGCAGTTTAGCTAGTTTATTTTTTATGGCATCAGGGCACCCGCCATATTTTACCCAATAAAGGTTTAACCCCCTGATCACCCGGCGGATAAACAAAGTTAGGTTTTAGCGTCAGATAGGGTCTGCATCGCCCCAGGCAGAGTCAGATTGGTGCCAGTACCGAAAATACCCTCACACGCACCATACACCTCCCTTTAGTAATATAGTGTCTGAACGGATCGATATCGGATCAGATCTATACTAGCGTCCCCAGCAGTTTAGGGTTCCCAAAAACACAGTGTTAGCGGGATCAGCCCAGATACCTGCTAGCACCTACATTTAGCCCCTCTGTCCAGCCCAGCCCACCCAAGTGCAGTATCAATCGATCACTGTCACTTACAAAACACATAAATAACTGCAGAGAGTCAGGCCTGATCCCTGCGATCGCTAACAGTTTTTTTTGGTAGCGTTTGAATCAGTGGCTAACAGGAGCTTTTTTTACCTGCGAGTCTCACTAGTGTACCATTAAATTTAGAGAACAAAATGCCAAATCAAAAGGTACACTAGTGAAGAGGTCTACACGTTTCTGAGCATGACAGATAGTGAAGAGGAAGTCACTCATCTGTCAGATTCAGGCTCAGAATAAGAACCTGTAGACAGCAGCAGCACCCTGACATATAGCTCTAACGGAGTTGTGGTCCCTGCCAAGGTCAGGCATACCAGACCCCGATTTTCTTCTGCTGTCGTTGAGGTGCAAGAACCGCAGGTCCCTCGTAGGTAGCAGAGAACCAGTACTAACGCCGCTATTCCTTCTGGTGAACTGGCAAGCACCAGCGGCCTAGTACATCCTGGTCATACATCCAGCACTGCAGTAACACTTGGTGACGTGGCGAGTCCCATAAGTGCAGTTCAAGCTGGCGAGGTGGCAAGCACTAGTAGCGTCCCGCTGCCACCAAGAAGACAAACACAGGCCCCGTCAAGCCCATAGTGCCCTTCCTGCTGCATTCGCCAATCCTAATTAGGAGCCCACCACTTCTGCAGCACCCGTACTACCCCCATTCACTGGCCAACCTGGAATTCAGGTGGAAACAGTTGATTTTACGTCACTTGATTTTTATTCGCTGTTTGGGGTCATTTGGGGGGGGTTGTGTTATCTTGGCATTTTATGGCCTTCAAAACTGTGATCGGTAGTGAGGAGTGAAATAAAAAATTTACACCCTTAGAAATCCTGAAGGCGGTGCTTGGTTTTCGGGGCCCCGTACGCAACTAGGTTCCCAAAAAGTCTCACACATGAGGTATCCCCGTACTCAGGAGAAGCAGCATAATGTATGTTGGGGTGTAATTCCACATATAACCATGCCATGTGTGAGCAATATATCATTTAGTGACAACTTTGTGTACATTTTTTTTTTTCATTTTTCAATCACTTGTGACAAAAAATAAAATATTCAATGGGCTCAACATGCCTCTCAGCAATTTTCTTGGGGTGTCTACTTTCCAAAATGGTGTCATTTGGGGGGGGGGGGGTTGTACTGCCCTGCCATTTTAGCACCTCAAGAAATGAGATATGCAGTCATAAACTAAAAGCTGTTTAAATTCCAGAAAATGTACCCTAGTTTGTAGACGCTATAACTTTTGCACAAACCAATAAATATACGCTTATTGGCATTTTTTTTTTACCAAAGACATGTGGCTGAATACATTTTGGCCTAAATGTATGACTAAAATTGAGTTTATTGAATTTTTTTTATAACAAAAAGTAGAAAATATTTTTTTTTTCAAAATTTTCGGTCTTTTTCCGTTTATATCACAAAAAATAAAAATCGCAGAGGCAATCAAATACCATCAAAAGAAAGCTTTATTTGTGGGGAAAAAAAGGACGCAAATTTCCTTTGGGTACAACATTGCATGACCGCGCAATTACCAGTTAAAGCAGCGCAGTGCCAAATTGTAAAAAGTCCTCAGGTCATTGAGCTGCCAAATCCTCCGGGGCTGAAGTGGTTAAATAGTCAGACTTATCTTCCTCAGTGCACACAGGAACTCTGGTGTATATCCAGCTCTCCTTTACAGTGCAGCAAATCATTGGGACGTGTGTATTTGCCCATGTTTAATAAGCTGTGGGTAACTGGATAACAATTACATTGTTATAGTTGCCTGTGGAGATGAATATGCTTTTCCTATAGAATGTGCATATGTGGGAAGGACCCCTAATGGCTGCCTAATACTGTTACTGAAAAAAGCGGATATTATGGTGCTAACTTATTCTGAAATGCTTGGCCAGGCAATGTCACACACAGCAGGTCCTTCTGCTGAGAGAACTCAACTAAACTCCCATTTCCGACACCTTGGTGCATACTCGGCAGGAATCAACAGGGTCAGATAGGCAGACTCCAGGATACTCAGGCTCTGCCTGGATTTCTGCTCAAATATATAACTCAGATGATAAAGAAACTATATACGTAGCATGGTTTACAATAAGTTCTTGTTCCTACAAAAGAATTATGGTGTTTAATGTTTTTGAAAATTGTACATGTAAAAGAGGTCAGCTTAATGTAAACTATAATTGTTACTAGGATAGCGATAGCTAAATCTTGGAAGTCTCCAACGATTCCCTTTCATCTTATAAAATCCAAACTGTCTTGGATTATGGTAAATGAACGTCTCTCTGCTATTCTAAATGACAAAATGGCATTGTTTGAAAGAATATGGGACCCTTGGATAAAATACATCTCGAATAAATAATGCGATGGATTCTTAGGAATCCCTTGCTCTACGACAGGAGTGCACATCTCCCACTTTCTTCTACCCTCTACTTTCCACTTTCCTATTTCTTTCTTTCCCTTCTCCTAATCATACAAAATAATCCTTGAAGATTATGAAGTTAATGGAGACCTTAGGGCTGCTATGGGAGTTAAATTAGAAGGTTACACCAGGTAGAGGAGTCAGGGAGAGAGAATTCTCCTCAGGTGACTCCCCATATTTTACATGAAACGCATTAAGGAATCACCAACAACATGAGATTAGGTATCGTGTAACCTCCCTATCTCTTTCTTTTTGCCTTTTGGTTGTTAAGTATAAATAACTTGTTATTGGTTTTTACACCTTAAACAATGTATGTAAAAATTGAATTTTATGTCTTGTGAAGAAAATTTTTTTTTGAATAAAAATATTGGAAAAGAATTATGGTGTTTAATGTTTTTGAAAATTGTACATGTAAAAGAGGTCAGCTTAATGTAAACTATAATTGTTATTAAAGAAACCCTGTCACCAACTTAATAGAATGCAAGTACAGGGGGTCCCCTAGTTACAAACATCCGACTTACAAACGACGCCTACTTACAAACAGAGGGAGACAACAGGAAGTGAGAGGAAATCTACCCCTAGGAAGACAAATTCCCTCCTGTAAGAGCTATTATGGGGAAAAATGTACCCCCACTGATGCTTTATCACCAATGCTTGTTTCCACAACAACCCAAAATTTTCAAAATCCAATTGTCATTGGGACAGAAAGTGAGGTGAAATCTTCTGAACAGGGGCACAGACAGCAAAACAAATGTTACAGGGGTGTTAACCTCTCCCTATGCTATCCAAAAAGCTTAAAAATATTTTTTTTGGCTGGAGCTACACTAAAAAATGTACCTGTTCCGACTTACAAACAGATTCAACTTAAGAACAAACCTACAGTCCTTAACTTGTTTGTAACCCGGGGACCCCCTGTAATAGCAACAAAAATATCACCGGTTTTAAATGCTTACTTGCAGCAGCATTTCCTATTTCATAAAAGATTTTGTATTAACTTCCAGAGTGCTACCCTTCTCCCCTCCCCCCTTTCTTCCTCTCTATCCTTTCTTTTTTTTCTCCCCTTCTTGGAGTTGCTGCTGAATGTTAAGGACCAGAATGCCATAAACCATAACTTATTACGGAACTGGGGGGGTGGTTCACTGTGCTCCAGTGCCCATTGATTGGTCCATTTTTTTTGTAATACAGGTCTATATAACACATGTTTAATTTTCTTCCCATCTTCTTTTTTACAGGGTACTCTTGTATTACATACAACTTCTTCCTCTATGCCAAAGTGACTCCAACAAGTATTGTGGATTGGGCATTTTTTGTTTTTTATTGAGATTGGTGGTATGATGGTACCATCCTTGTTTGAAATTTTGTATGTAAAAATGTTTTTTAATTAATTTAGAATGAACTATAACTTGCAGAATGCCTCTGAATTTGCTAGGTAATTTGACTACTCCAGGAAGATTCACTTTCTTGGCACAGCCCCCTCCCTACTTGGATGCCACAGTCCTCTCCTCTTATAGGAGTAGAATTATTGCTTGTGCTGACCCAGCTACTCCAACCCTTTCTCCTAATCAGACTGAAAATCGAAGAAAATGAACTGGGTTTTTTTAAGGCACAGCATCTTACATAAAAATATTGCCCATTTTTTGTACAACATATAAAAATTAATCAAATTCAGTACAATTGTTGCAGCAAATTTATGGAATAAAAGTACATTAGAGCTTAAAAATAATAAATTTATCGTTGCCTGACAAGTTTCAAGGTTCATATAGATTTCATCACGCTTCTTTCTTTATTCTCCATGTAGTACATCTTTGAGTTCTCATTGTGTGGCCCCGTGTCTTCTTAAAATCCCTGAGACTGAATAATTTGCTATTTAAGCTGGGATCACCATTGAGATATTTGTATATCACTATCATATCTCCTATCAAGTGTTTCTTCTCCAGGGAGAATATGTTTAGGATTTGTAGTCGTTCCTCCTAATTGAGGTCCTCCAGCACCCTTATTAATTTTGTTGCCCTTCTCTGAACTCTTCTGGACCAGCACATCCTTCCTGAGGATTGGTGACCAGAACTGGATGGAATACTCCAGATGTGGCCGAACCAGAGTTTCATAAAGTGGCAGGATTATGTACAGTTGTGCTCATAAGTTTACACACCCTGGCAGAATTTATGATTTCTTGGTCATTTTTCAGAGAATATGAATGATAACACTAAAACTTTTCTTTCACTCATGGTTAGTATTTGGCTGAAGCCATTAATCATCAATCAACTGTGTTTACTCTTCTTAAATCATAATGGCAACAGAAATTACCCATATGACCCTGATCAAAAGTTTACATACCCCAGTTCTTAAAACTGCCCCCTTTAACATCAATGACAGCTTGAAGTCTTTTGTGGTATTTGTGGATGAGGCTCTTTATCTTCTCAGATGGTAAAGCTGCCCATTCCTCTTGGTAAAAAGCCTCCAGTTCCTGTAAATTCTTGGGTTGTCTTGCATGAACTTCACGTTTGAGATCTCCCCAGAGTGGCTCAATGATATTGAGGTCAGGAGACTGAGATGGCCACTCCAGAACCTTCACTTTATTCTGCTGTAGCCAATGACAGGTCGACTTGACCTTGTGTTTTAGATCATTGTCATGTTGGAATGTCGAGTACATCCCATGCGCAGCTTCCTGGCTGATAAATGCAAATGTTCCTCCAGTATTTTTTGATAACATACTGCATTTATCTTGCCAACAATTTTGACCAAAATTCCTGTGCCTTTGTAGCTCACACATCCCTAAAACATCAGCGATCCACCTCCGTACCTTTCATCATAGGCCTTGTTGACTCCTCTACAAATGTAGCGTTTATGGTTGTGGCCAAAAAGCTCGATATTTGTCTCATCACGCCAAATTACTTTGTGCCATAAGGTTTGAGGCTTGTCTCTGTACTGTTTGGCGTATTGTAAGCAGGATACTTTGTGGCATTTGCGTAGTAATGGCTTTCTTCTGGCAACTCGACCATGCAGTCCATCTTTCCTCAAGTGCCTCCTTATTGTTCATCTTGAAACAACCACACCACATATTTTCAGAGAGTCCTGTATTTCACCTGAAATTATTTGTGGGTTTTTCTTTGCATCCCGAACAATTTTCCTGGCAGTTGTGGCTGAAATTTTAGTTGGTCTACCTGACCATGGTTTTGTTTCAACAGAACCCCTCATTTTCCACTTTTTGATTAGCGTTTGAACACTGCTGATTGGCATACCTCCCTACTTTTTTGGGATGGGAATGAAGGACACCTATTAGCAAAAGTATGTAGGCATTAGGACACACCACTTGCTACGCCGCTTCAAAGGAGAATTCTACAAAAAAAATGATTTGTTTAACCCACAAGTGCTTTTTGTTTTGCCACTACTATTTCTTTATACTGACTATTGAAATTTACAAATGCAGAAATTTAGAAATTGGATGAAAGGTTTAGCACTGGGAAAAACTTTTTGAAGGATAAATAGTGAATTTTATATACAACTCTATATAGATCAGACCAAAATGAGGGACAAATGAGGAGGAACGAGGGACAGAGGGACTTTGTTCTAAATCAGGGACAGTTGGGAGCTATGCTTATTGCCATTCTCAATTCCTTGGATATCTTTTTATATCCCTTTCCTGTTTTATACAGTTCTACCTTTTCCCACAGATTCTATGACAATTCTTTTGCTTTTCCCATGACTCAGATTTCAGAAACGTCAGTGCAGCACTGGATGAAAGATGCAAGGGTCTGCCAGGAGTCCAGAAACGCATTGACCTTTTACACACACACTAATTACAAGAAAACAGATCAAAAGGTGAGGATGATTACCTTTAATAGCCATTCAAACCCCTTTGTATCAACTTGTGTGCATGTTATCAGGCCAAAATCACCAGGGTATGTAAACTTTTGATCAGGATCATTTGGGTAGTTTCTGCTGCCATTATGATTTAAAAGGAGTAAACACAGTTGATTGATAATAAATGGCTTCACCCAAACACTAACCATAAGTGAAAGAAATGTTTGTGTTATCATTCATATTCTCTGAAAAAAGGTCAAGAAATCATAAATTCTGCCAGGGTATGTAAACTTATGAGCACAACTGTATATGTTGTACATCAACTAGACAATACATTTTTAGGTGTTAACTTTGAAGAATGAAATTGCGTTTTTTTAAGATGCTGTGCCTTAAAAAACCCAGTTCATTTCCCTAGTTTTTCAATCTGATTAGCCTTTTGGGGATATGGAACTATATTTCTCCTCCTACATAACCTTTTTGGCACTGTCAGGGTAGAAGTGAATGAAAATACTATACAGTGTTGCTTGAATGACAGCTTTGAGTCTGCTGTGTCTGTTGACATCACATCCAAGATGGAGGTGCCCAGCAGCAGTCTCAAGGCTTTTGGTGGTCTACAAAAGTGAAGTTCTTACAGGTAAACAACATGCATAAAATGCAATAATCGAATAGTATGACAACTGGATCTCTTTGATGTGTAAAAAATCTGGTTTATATATTGTTTGTTAACATGTGTCATTATATTTAGTTGCTTTGCTTACTAATTAGTGCAATGTTGTAACTTGCCGATTTTTTTTATCCCATCGCCAGTCTACCAACTGGGCCCAACTGACTGTAAGTAATAGACTCTCTGGTGTCAACGTGAAACACCACATAAGATATGCTGCTTAGGCTATAGGTGACCAAAAAGGAGACCAGAAATTTTATCAAGGCAACTTGGTGAGCTTTTTCAGGTGAATTGTATTCATAGGTCCACTGTAAAAAGATTTTCCTCCGTACAGTGGAAAATCAAAAAAATGTCATTTGTTGCTCTAAAAACTATAATGTTTTATAAACCATTACTTTACATTCTGCACCTGTTCTACACACTTTCAAATGCTGCAAAGCTCAGATATTTAATCTAAATACCATCAAAGAGTAAAGCATTTTAGAGAACCCCTTTTTCCCCTGTGGTCCTTCAAAGCTTTCAGTATATGCCAGTATTGTGCTTTACATTCTATTATGATCTACAACTTTTTCAAGCCACTTCCAGATACCAAGAAGTTATACAATGACCAATAAAACCATAAAACAAAGTAAATAAAAGAATAAAAAAAAAAAGTTGGCGGTATATAGGTACAGGTCCACAGGGTAGACCCCAAGCTAAAACGATCAATCAATACATGCAGATGGGGTGCATTCCCCATGGTGCTCATTTGCCAATGTGTGATGAAATGCTGCATGTATCTTGTTAGCGTCCATTCAAGGTTATAGAAGTTTTACAAGACAGGAAAACACGGAAACCAATGAAAGAATATTCCAAAATGAAGACATTGTACACACTCACCTTGTAAACAACAGCTGCCATAAATTGTGGGTAGGGTTGCTGATTGGATAAAAACTCCCCAATGACTTTGTTCATTACATCTTGAGGAGGGAAAAAGTCATCCAAGAACTGTGGAAGAATCCTGGCCACCACCCTCGCCTCAAAGGGGAATCCTTTCCTGATTCTGTCCAACAGAATGATGAAAATGTGAATCAGCCAGTGCAACATGGAACAGCTTATAAACTAACATGTGATGTGCGATTGGTTGTAGTTCAATAGCTTTCATGTACAAACAGGTACTACAAATCTGAAATACATGCACAAAAACAGTGTTAACTTAAAAAAAAAAAAAAACCCCATGAATTTATAAAATGGCATGTTTCTGGTTTGTTAGCTGTACACACTTGCCAAAAGTATTGGGACACCTGCCTTTACACGCACATGAACTTTAATGGCTCCTCCCCTTTACGCTGTTGGTCAACAGCAGGGAGCGAAGAGGATGGGCAGGCAGCCGGCTGTGCGGGTATGGCAGCGAGTGTTCTGCCATTACCTGTAATAGCAGCGGCGCCGGCCCACCCACATAGTGAGATAAGGAGCGGGGCACGATCGGGCGAAACCACTGTCTTCTTGGGTGTCAATGTGCCGCCCCTCAGAACCTGCCGTCCGGGACCAATGGTTCCATCGGGTCCCATGGTAGGGCCGGCCCTGCCTCCAGCCCATCAGATTACACAGTAGACACTCCCACAGAAAAACTAATTGAAGCTGTCAGCTAGCGTGTATGGCCACTGAAAACAAATACAGATTTTGGATTAATATAGCTGAAAAAAATAATTGCGTACTGAAGGTACATTCAAGACCTAAAAGGAGGATCCTTTTTGACATTTTCCTGAAGTTTTTTTTTTCATTAAACATTGGCATTTCCTACTAAGATAATCTCACAAAAGCAGCTTCAATATTTAATTGAAATGTACAGATATAAACTCCCTGAAGTCTTTTTGTAGGAGCACACTGAAGGTAGAGACATGAAACAGGAACAAAAAAGACTAATTGCTCTTTTTCCAGCCAGCCCCTTAGACAATATATGACATATCTGTGAGATCAGGGGCATCAATGGGGACAAAGCTCACTCAGCAAACTGCCTAGCCTTGTCAAATGTAGTGGCACAGAAATATGCAATAGAGAAACTTGTTTCTTTCATATATAAATGCTACAATATTACAAGTATGCAGAGAGAAATACAACTTAGTTTTGTATTAACCATGTAAAGACCGCCTACCGCACATATACTGCGGCAGGGCGGCTCTATTTGCACGAAACGACGTACCTGTATGTCATTTCGTGCAATAGACACTGGGGGCGCACGTGGGCCGATTGGACAGAGGGGGAGCCAATCAGCAGACTGCCCGTTTTTTTTCTTCCTTTCCTTTGACGGCTGTGGCTACAGAAGAGCAAAGAGAATTCTTTGCATAGAAAGAATTGTGAAACACTTTAGTCAAGATCGCGATAACGATTCTTTGTTGATTAATTGTGCAGCTCTACCGCCCGCCACCCGCGATCGCTCCCCAGATAGGCAGAAAGGCTATCTGCCTATGTAAACAAGGCAGATCGCCATTCTGACAGGGAAGAAGATAGAGATTTTGTGTTCCTGCTAAGCAGGAACACAGATCTCTGTCTTCATTCAGTCAGACCATGCCCCACACAGTTAGCAAGCACCTCTAATGACACGCTTAACCTTTTGATCGCCCCTAATGTTAACCCCCTCCCTGCCAGTGTCATTAGTACAGTAACAGTGCATATCTTTAGCATTGATCACTGTAATAATGTCACTGGTTCCCAAAAAAATGTCACAAGTGTCAGTCAGGTGTCCGATTTGTCTGACGCAATGTCACAGTCCCACTAAAAATCACTGCAAATACTAGTAAAAAAAAAAAAAGCCATAAATCTATCCCATAGTTTGTAGACTAACTTTTGTGCAAACCAATCAATATACTCTTAATGGGATTTTTTTTTTTTTTTTACAAAAATATGTAGCAGAATACATATTGGTCTAAATTGATGAAGAAATTAGATTCTTTTACATTTTTTATTGGATATGTTTTATAGCAGACAGGAAAAAATTTTTATTCAAAATTGTCGTCGCCTTTTTATTGTTTATAGCGCAAAAAATAAAAAACTGCAGAGGTGATCAAATACCACCAAAAGAAAACACCACTTGTGGGAAAAAAAGGGACATCAGTTTTAATTTGGGTACAGTGTCAGATGACCGAGCAACTGTCAGTTAAAGTAACGCAGTGCCGTAAAGCAAAAAAAATGGACTCATCATTAAGGGGGTAAAACCTACCGGGCTAAACTGGTTAAAAGAGAAGCATGGACTTCAAAAACAAACAATTTATACTCACCTAGGAGGATGCAGCATCACGATCCGATGCCGCATCTGTCCCCCGTTAGCTCTGTAGTGAGAGCTGAGAGATCAAACACCAATCATCTCCCAGGTCTCCCTCTCCGCTCCAGTGCTCACTGGAGTGCTGGGCTGTGTAGGAGGGGCTGACTCAGCTGATCACTGAAAGACTGAGCCAGGTTGTTGCTGGTCCAGGCATCTGGGTGGATCCCAACCATATGGCCAGGATCTTCCCAGAGCCTTGACCGGCTCTGTGACGTCAACTGACAAGCTGAAAGCGGTTCACAGGAGTGCAGAACCAACTGTACTCCTGTGATCCATAAGAGCAGCATAGCCAAAAAAAAAATGTAGCAGAATTGTCTTTACAGCATATGTATGTCCTGTTAATACACAGGCAATGATGTTGATACTCCGACATGATGTCAAAATTAGGTAAAAGGACTCTCAGGTCTTCATCTATTTGAGTTACCAGCTGTTTGTTAATGACTGCTGACTAACCCACTTACAATAGTTGTACAGCAAGTAGTTTTATTCTTGGACCGGTCCGCATTAAGCCTTTACCTGTCAAAAAGCACAGATACACGCTCCATGGCAACAATGACCGACTCACTGTCTGGGGCAGCAGGACTTGGATCTGTGGTACGACCTGGGCTGATCTTCTCTTTACCTACATGGAGAAACATAATCAAATCTTTTCTTCCTTACACAATATTTGGTAAAACGTATTCGTTAGTTGCGATGTATTGGTATAGGTATTGGTAATGTAACTGTCGCTAGTAATAATCACTCTCTTCTCCCAGCGGGGACGGCTTCCTCCACCAGGAGACTATATTGGCTCAGCAGGAGGGATTACCCTGTCAGCACTGACTGTTGATGGGGGAATCAAAAGCGAATTTCTTTCCTGCCACCTGCGGTGGCAGGAAAGAAATTTGCTCTGTGTATGGCCTGCACTGCACAGGAAGTGACTGTGAAAGGTAATTTTTTTAAAATAACAAACATATCATACTTACCTCCACTGTGCAGCACGTTTTGCACAGAGTGACCCCGAGCCTACTCTTCTGGGGTCCCCCGGCAGCTCTCTGATCCCCACATCGGATAACCCCCTCTGAGAAATGCTTCCCCGAGAGGGTTACCTTGCAGGCGCTCTCCCGAGACCAGCATTCTGCGTCCATAGAGGCCAAATGCAGGACTCGGCTCCGCCCCCTGGTGCTCGTGTGATTGGATTTGATTGACAGCAGCAGGAGCTAATGGCTGCGCTGCTATTAATCTATCCAATCAAGAGCCGAGTATCCTGGGCAGAGAGACAGCACTTCAAGTCGGTCAAGTTCGAGGGCTTAGGTAAGTAAAACGGGGGGGCTGGGGGGCCAGTCACTGACAGGGGTTTTTTCACCTTAATACATAGGATGGTGGATAGGTTTACAACCCCTTTAAGCCAGTGCAGTACCACATTCTAGGTTGGTAAGCTGCAATACATAAAATTTAGTTTTTGGGTTTAATAAGGGTTCACAATTAAACAGTATTACCACAATAAGGTCACAGGAAACCTACCTGTGTACATGCATGTCAGCATCAATCCTAAGGCAGTCATGGCCCTGTGTGGGCTGTGCATATTCACTCGGTCAACACTAAGCTTCACCAGTGCCTCCCCGTCCAGCCTGGAAAGCTGCTCAGACAGCAGGAGGCGCTCTAGACCTCGGAGCACACAGTGATAGATCATGGAGGGTGTGGATTCCTCACTCCCCGATACCATCACTCCACACATCTGGGAGGGAGAGAGAGAGAGATAGTAGAGAGATTTATGAGTGACAAACTATTCTGGCAGCAGCAATAATACCAAATACATTTCAATGGCTAGAGGGGGTCAGAAAGAGAATTTAGGTTATCCATTGTGTATTGTTTTCCTGGTGCATATGCTACCTTATTCTCATTTTTGTGGAACGCTGTACTTTTTTCGGTCTGTTACAGAAGTTCAATAAAAAAAAAAAAAAAGTTACAAAAAAAGAGAAAGATATTTCTTTGCCATATAAAAAAGCAAGGTTCTTTTAATATTCAGAGTATGATCTAAATCCCAAAAGGAAACCTTGCTACTCATACAGTGTAATGCATTAAGAGGCTTTGTCATGGTACACCTTCAATCAATAGGACCTGAGAAAGAGCCATTTGGTATGTCGTTCTTTGCTTTAATTTTCTTATTTGCAGTACAAGATGAAAGAGAAGACATGAATGCGGTATTAGGTGTCATAGGTTACTGTTCAAGGATGGCTTTTATATAATCATAATATACAGAATATGTACATTAAGTATGATGGCGGCTTAGCAGATGATCAGTATGTGTAAGGCTACTCTTTTGTTATCAGAACCAGCAACCGTCACTTTGCTTTACATTTAACTGACCCTCGTGGCTCAGATTCTCACACTCATACCAAAAATGGGGCACAAGTCCTCCTCCATTGATCCACTCATACGGCATGATTCCTTATGACACGATGTGACATCATTTCTCTTGCTGACAACAAGGATGGGCACAGATCCTCCCACTCACATCATCCATGAGGCATCATTTCTCCTATTGACACAGATAGGGAACAATTCCTTCCCCAACACTGATTGCAGTGCACAATTCTTCCACTGACACCAATGATACATCCCACCAATAGCAATGATGGGGCACAACTTCTCCCACCGACACCAACAATGGTACAAATATCCCCCAACCACAGGCACTAGGTAGTTTTTTTTTCTACTACTGATAACCAGCTCTAGTATTTCTTTACTCCCACTGGCCATAGCCTGACCCCTTATAGTTTTAAGGATGGGAAACTAGCCCTTTGTTTAGTAAGTTATGAGGACCCCTTCTATATATGTTGTATATACCCCTTTCTAAGAAATAGGCTTTACCACCGTTTCTACACTGAGTTGGGTCTTAAAGAGGAGTTCCACCTCCCCCTCAAAAAATTAAAAGCTAGCAGCTACACATACTGCAGCTGCTGACTTTTAATATCAGGACACTTACCTGTCCTGGAGTTGAGCGATGTCCGCTGTTTCCATCGGCTGTTGGGTGCTGCCGCCGCCATTGCCGGTAAGGGAACCTGGCCGTGAAGCCTTTCAGCTTCACGGCTGAGTACCTACTGCGCATCCCGAAGCGCGCTGCACTCTCCTACTGACCTGACAGCAGGGGAAGGAGGAGAGAGCCAGACTTCTGACATACCTCGCCGTGGCGAGGTCCAACGGAAGGGGGGGGACAGGGTACCTGTCAAAAACAGGTACCCGCCCCCCCCCCCCCCGAAAGGTGCCAAATGTGGCACCAGAGGGGGGAGGAGACAGATAAGCGGAAGTTCCATTTTTGGGTGGAACTCCGCTTTAATTAGAAAGGACATACTGTACCATGGAACCCCCTGGGAATGGGGAAAAGTAAGTAAGATAACTTGGAAGAAGGAGAAGCTTACGCATTCCAGGGCTGGAGTAGATTCTGGTCAATGCAATGCAAAGACAAACAATCTGTAGCATCTTATCGCTATGTTATGTTCTGCCAGTTACCGTAATCATGTGAGTGAATATCATATTAATATGCATGTCAGAGAAAATAAAATTAAGATTGCAGGGCTGTAATGATACAGTATTCAAACTATTCTAAGGCCAAGACCTATCCAATTAACTGAATAAGTTGCAACTTAGACCAACTTGACAAAAGCTCTCAAACTTAATGTGCAATTCCAACAGGTACATAAGGGCCCTTTCACACAGATACGTTTTTTTCCTGTTTTTACCCTGCAAGAAAAAAGTTTCACTTTAAATCCTATGGGGCTCTTCACACCACTGCGTTACAGGTGCAGTGCATTTTGAAAAGTCCTGCATGTTGCATCTTTGGTGTGGTTTTTAAAACAGAACTAAAAATGCAGCTTTGTATTGAAACAAATGGAAATTGCTGTAAAAATGCACCTTGATTTGCATGTTTGGTGCTTTTTTTTGTCACGTGGACAATTTTCACAGGTGCAGGCAACCTAAAAACGCACCAGAAACGCATAGGCGTTCTTACCACAATTTTGCTACAGAGCAGCGTGAAAGGGCCCTAAAACTCCATGAAATTATTAGTAGAGATATTTAAAAAATGCTAACACACACACACAATGGGGTTGATTTACTAAAACGAAAGAGTGCAAAATGTGGTGCAGCTGTGCATAGAAACCAATCAGCTTCCATTTTTTTTTTTTGTCAAAGCTTAATTGAACAACCTAAAGTTAGAAGCTGATTGGCTACCATACACAACTGCACCAGATTTTGTGCTCTCCAGTTTTAATAAATCACTCCAATGAGCTCCAGACAATTTATTAAAGTGAAATCTATGTTCAAAATAGAGACCACAAATAAACTTCCCACAGTAAAGCACACACCTTGTGGTGCTTTCACCTTCCACTTTTGTCCTGCTGAACTACTTACTGCTGCAGCCTCTGCAAGAAGCCTATACAAGTACTGGTGCTTACAATTATTATATTTAAAGTGATTGCAAAGGAATTGAAGAGAAAAAAAAAAAAACAACAAACATCTCTATACTTACCTGCTCATTGCAATCAAATTGCAGAGTGGCCCTGAACCTCTCTTTCTCGGGTCCCCCACCGGCGCTCCCGACTCCTTCCCTCTGTCCAGTGCCCCCACGAGAAGCCACTTTCTGAGCCCCGCTGCTGCATCTATTGACACAGACAGCGGGACCCGGCCCCGCCTCCTGCTCCCTTGTCACTGGCTTTGATTGACAGCACTGGGAGCCAGAGGCTCCCGGTGACCCAGCAAAGCCATTGGGACACGGAAGTGAGGGGAGAGAAGAGCTGCAGACGTACACAGCGCTGGATCGAATGAGGGCTCAGGTAAGTAAAAGGGGGTTATAGGGGCCAAATCTGATGCCTAAACATTTTTTATCACAACTGCTTCCCACCCACTGTACAGTTAAATGATGGACAGGCGGGAGCACTCTTGTTCTGGGAGGACGTCATATGACGCGCTCCCATTCTTGCTGAATGGGGGCTTGTGCATGGCAAACTTTGGTGCGCTGTGTACCTTGGATACAACACAACACATCACCGATCTCACTAAAGAGCCTATGACGTAGGCTCTTTACCATGTGATCAGCTGTGTCCAATCACAGCTGATCACAGAGTAAACAGGAAATGCTGGTTATCGGCATTCCTCTTCTCACTCTGATGAAGCGTGAGGAGAGGAGAACCGGTGAGCAGCATTCCTCAGCGGGGACATCTGCACTGACAAATCAGTGCCCTGATGATCAGTGCAGCCCCTCCAGTGCCCCCATCAATAATCATCAGTGCCGCCTATCAGTGACCATCAGTGCAGTCGCTTCAGCGCACATCAGTGAAGGAGAAAAAATTACTTAATTACAAAATTTTAAAACAGAAACCAAGAAAAACTTTTTTTTTCTTCAAAATTTTTGGTCTTTTTCCATTTGTTCAGCAAAAAATAAAAAACCCACTGGTGATTAAATACCACCAAAAGAAAGCTCCATCTGTCCCCCCAAAAATTTAGTTTTGGCACAGTGTTGCATAACTGTGCAATTGTCATTCAAAGTGTGACAGCACTGAAAGCTGAATATTGGCCTGGGCAGGAAGGGGGTGAAAGTGCCCAGTAGGCAAGTGGTTAATGCAAGGAATTTGTCAAGGTAAAAAATGTTTAGGCGTTAGAACCACTTTAAGAAAATATTGCAAGAATATTTAATGCACGGATTTTCATTTTACAACACACAGCTTATTTCTTGTCCAATAGACCCATTGAAGATTGCTGCAACTCTCAGCTTGGTGTCTCTATTGCCTAACATGGCAGTTCTCATGGCACAACAGACACTCACCTGTATAATGCCTGCAGTAAAGTCTGGCCCAACATCCAATGGGTAGTTTTCAACCAAGTAAAAGGCAGCCGCACACAT
Organism: Lithobates clamitans; assembly: GCA_037952925.1. Taxonomy (NCBI): domain Eukaryota; kingdom Metazoa; phylum Chordata; class Amphibia; order Anura; family Ranidae; genus Lithobates; species Lithobates clamitans. The sequence continues at coordinate 978,808 of JBBGZY010001540.1, forward strand.
TACCAGAATGTGCTGCTGGTTGTGCAGGTTTACACAGCTGGAATAGACAAACACAGACAAAATTACATTTCAAATACAATAAAATACAAAGATAAAAATTAAAACCTGACCCATTGGTTATCAATTTACAATCTTTATTAACTCTAAGTTTAAAGGATAAGTTTGGCTTTGAAACATCTTCCAGCTACCGTCCCCTCATCTTCCCATCCCCCACTTCCTGTGACAGCAGACAGGGTTTCTTCCCCCTGCACCCGCTGTCACTTTTTGAAAATAACACGGCTGAGCGGGGCTCCATTTTTTTGTTCAGTGTGAACATCCGTGCTTGGTTAGTTGCTTTGGGGAGCAGGGGAGAAATCAGGGGTCTAAAACCCCTGGTGTCTCCATAAAGAGGACCTGTCACTGTCTACTGCTAGTACCCAATTACACTTAAAAGTGTCCCCTCCTAACACCTATTGCTCATTAACCTGTATAAGAAAGATGTGTATACGCACCTATTTTCAGCCCAATTTCGTCTGATCCCATGATCCCCTGAATGTCTGCCAGCAGCAACCGCTCTGACACTGTTGGTTATGCCTGTTGGTTATGCCTGGAGAGGTGACGTCAATGGCCCATCCATTGTCAGCAATCCCTCCTCTCCCCTACAGCAGTGCTGGCTAACACAGGGGAGCGGGATCATGTGACCAGAGTGGTGGCCTGAAAACAGGCAGGTATAAAATAGGCAACTACAGTGGGGAAAATAATTAATTTAATCCCATGCAGATTTTGTAAGTTTGCCCACTTACAAAAATGAAGGGTCTATAATTGTTATAATTTTGTATTTTAAATGATAGAGACAGAAGATCAACCAAAAATCCAGAAAAAAACACATGATACAAATATTATAAATTGAGTTGCAGTTCAGTGAGTAAAATAAGTATTTGATCCCCAAGCAAAAAACAATAATTCTGGCTCCCACAGACTGGCTACAGTATGTGCTACACAGATTAATCCTGTCATTTTAAGAAGGTGCTCCTAATGACAATTCGTTATGTGTGTAAAAGACACTTGTCCACAGAATCTCTTTCTTCCATTCAAACCTCACCATCATGGGCAAGACCAAAGAGCTGTCAAAGGATGTCAGGGGCAAGATTGTAGACCTGCACAAGGCTGGAATGGGCTACAAGACCATCAGCAAGAAGCTTGGTGAGAAGGAGACAACTGCTGGACCAAATGATATACAAAATACTGCAACCATCAATCTCCCTCGGTCTGGATCTCCATGCAAGGTTTCGCCTCATGGCGTAAGGAAGATCATGAGAAAAGTGAGGTATCAGCCCAGAACTACACTATGACCCTAAGAACACCATCCCTACAGTCAAGCATGGAGGTAGAAACAATATGCTTTGGGGCGTTTCTCTGCTAAAAAGGTACAGGCCGACTGTCATGTCATGTATTGTAAAATGTTGGATGAGAACCTCCTTGCCTCAGCAAGAACGCTTGCAGCATGACAGTGACCCAAAAACATACCGCCAAGGCAACAAAGGAGTGGCTCCAGAAGCAGCACATTAAGGTCATGGAGTGGCCTAGCCAGTCTCCAGACCTTAATCCTATAGAAAATTTATGGAGGCATCTGAAACTTCGAGTTGCCAAGCAACAGCCAAGAAACGTTAAAGATTTAGAGAAGATCTGTAAAGAGTGGACTAATATCCCTCCTGAGATGTGTGCAAACCTGGTAACCAACTACAAGAAACGTGTTACCTCTGTGCTTGCCAACAAGGGTTTCTCCAAGTACTAAGTTATGTTTTGCGTGGGGATCAAATACTTATTAAACTGCAACTCAATTTTTAACATTTGTATCAAGTGCTTTTCCTGGATTTGTGGTTGATATTCTGACTCTAGAATTTAAGATACACCTATGATAAAAATTATAGACCCTCCATGTCTTCGTAAGTGGGCAAACTTACAATATCTGAAGGAAAGCAAATCATTATATTCCCCACTGTATATACATCTTTCTTAGTTACTTTAGTCAGTAAGTTTAGTTTAGTAAGTATGGGAAGGGGGAGGTGACAGTTTTAAGATTATTTAGGGTTATCCCGATATTCCACTTAACATGGTAAAACGTGTATGAATTAATTTAAATAAAATACATTAAAAAGTAATTAAAACATTCAAAAGCACTCCCATCACCTTGTGCATACACACAAATGCAAGCATAGGTCCAGCACACATATGTAGAAAGTGACTGCCATGAATCCCGGAGTGAGCCATAATTTACGATTAACTACCGTAATTTATATTAAAATAAGTTGTAAAGGCTTTTAAGATATTACCTAGTTTGCTGCCATTTCAAGGGCATGCGCAGTTTTAAATCTTGACATATTTTGTATCCATTTACTCGACACAACATCGTCTTTACTGTTTTACCAAAAAGTGGGTATTATATTGTGTTTATGTGCATTACATTTCATTTGAGTGTTTTTTTTTTTTGACAATTGATAATGGATGTGCAAATATCATGTGACATAAAAAATGGCAAATGGCACCATTTTATTCTCTAGGGTCTCAGTGTTAAGAAAATATATATTTGGGGGTTGCAAGTAATTTTCTAGCAAAAAAAAAAAAAAAATCAGATTTTAACGTGTGTGAAAAATTAAAAAAGTGTCACTAAAATCAGTTACCCTATTAGGAGATTTCCCCTCTATTCCTGTTCTGGTGACTACTTAAAATGTAGAGGATGTTCTCTATCACTCTTAGGGCCCTTTCACACTGGGGCGGGGGAGGCGTCGGCGGTAAAGCGCCGCTATTGTAAGCGGCATTTTACCGTCGGTATTCGGCCGCTAGCGGGGCAGTTTTACCCCCCACTAGCGCCCGAGAAAGGGTTAAAAACCACCGCAAAGCGCCTCTGCAGAGGCGCTTAGCCGGCGGTATAGCCGCGCCGTCCCATTGATTTCAATGGGCAAAAGCGGTGAAGGAGCGGTATACACTCCGCTCCTTCACCGCTCCGAAAATGCTGCTAGCAGGACTTTTTTTCCTGTCCTGCTAGCGCACCGCTCCAGTGTGAAAGAAAAAGCAGTGGCACTTTCGGGTCGGTTTGCAGGTGCTATTAGTAGCGCAATAGCGCCTGCAAACCGCCTCAGTGTGATAGGGCCCTTAGTGATAACGGTCACCAGGATGAATAGAAACAGTGAATCTCCCTAACGGGGGCACAGACGGCAATAGAAACCTGATAGATGTTCTAATGTATCTCCACTTGATATGGCTTTAGCTCTTCTTTAAGGCACAACTGGCCTTTCCAGCACCACATACACTTCTGATTATTACAGATCCATGTACACATAATAGTCAAAGTGAGATGCAAATCGGCAAATAGAGCTGCAAACTTTTGGGTCATTGTAGATGCCATGCCTAAGCTCACCTACATTTGAGAGAGTATTGATTTCTTTTCATTTAAAGGGGTTGTAAAGGTAAAAATTTTTTCACCTTAATGCATTCTATGCATTAAGGTGAAAAAACTTCTGACAATACCGCCGCCCCCAGCCCCCCCGTTTTACTTACCTGATGCCTCGAAAGTCAGCTTCGCGTTCCCGACAGCTATTCCTCCGTTCACCCTGGCCGCGGATTGGCTACAGTGGATGGATTGGAAGCAGCGCAGCCATTGGCTCGCGCTGCTGTCAATCACATCCAATGACGCAGCGCGCTGGGGGGCGGGGCCGAGTGATACAGTGAGCGGCTATAGCCGCCGGCTGTATCACGGGAGCGCGCCCGCAAGCACTCACCACCATGCGAGGGAGCTCGCATTAAGGTGGTTAATGCTTGCGGGGAGGAGCTGAAACAGCCGCCGAGGGACCCCAGAAGACCAGGTTCGGGGCCACTCTGTGCAGAACGAGCTGCACAGTGAAGGTAAGTATAACATGTTTGTTATTTTTTTTTTAAAAAAATCTTACCTTTACAACCCCTTTAATAAGGTTTTACACCAGACCCTGTGCACTTTTTAAAACCTGCACTAGGATTATGTTTCGATGGAGTGATGTTTACGCTCGCCAAGTCATACTTTTACATACTCTCAAACACCTGACCATGCTACATTCCCAAAGCTGATTAATGCGGCGCTGCCATAATATAAATTGATTTAAGTCATACAAACTGGAGACCAGTTTGATTTAAGCTGTGCAAACTTTGAGAAGATTTGGAGCCCGAGACTGGAATGCAAGAATACATCCGACTCTCTACAGTTTAGTTAGGGAGCACGCTATGAGACATAGATCCAACTGTGGTGAACTGTATATTCTGCAGCCAGGGCATAACAGTGAACTGTATATATACTCTGCTGCAATATTGTTTAATTTCAGGGTCCCCTGACTCATATTTAGTGGTCGGATTGATACAGTTTAAACATTACCAGTCTAACAATGGACTGTAAAGACTGTATATAAATATATAGGAACAAGCCAACAGTGAAACTAAATGCAATGCAACTTTAAAATAATACATAAGAAGGCAATGTAAGGGCTAAAGTGCTTTGCATGTGGGCACGTGTAGCTTAACTGTAATAATACTGTAAAGGAGCGGGGAAGGTACAGTGAGGAAAAAAGGATTTGATCCCCTGCTGATTTTGTACCCTTTGCCCACTGACAACGAAATGTATAGTCTATAATTTTAATGGTAGGTTTATTTTAACAGTGACAGAACAACAACAAAAATATTCAGAAAAATGCATTTCAAAAAAGTTATAAATTGATTTGCATTTTAATGCATGAAATAAGTATTTGACCCTTTCGCAAAATATGGAAGGACCGTACAAAATCTTGGGATACAAAAGACAAATATAAAAATATAATTTTTATTACAATTTAAAATACATGAATTTAAAAAAGAGAGACATGGAGTAATGCAATGGCTCTAAATGGGTGTGGCGACACTGGAAAATGTACCATCTGTATATTAATTGCTCGACATGTTTCACGGAAGGGCAGCAACATGTTTCTGATGCCCCGCCTTCATCAGGATTTTTCAGAATAAATTGTGGTTTAGGTTTGACATCTAGTGATCTGGGTACCCTCCTTTTTTCTTTACATGTCTTGAGGGGACCCCATATCCATCAAGGAGCTGCCGGTGACTGCACACGTCTTTTCTCCTATCAAGTTTACCACCCTCCTGCATGACTTCTATGGATTTTCAATGACTATTTGTCTGCCAGCTGACTCGCTTGCTAATTTAGTGAGTGATTTGTGTTTTTGTATCTGGATCACAAGACTGGCTGACAAATCAGTTGCATACAATATGTAATGGTTTGTCTAGAGCAGACCTCCAAACTGCAGCTAAACTTGACTACTGCAAGATTTGAAGTGGAACTGGGACGAAAGGGTGGGGGGGCCCAGACTCTGAAGACATCAGGGACAAAAGAGGGGGGACCCTGAAGGCAACCAGGATGAAAGAGGGTGGGGGTGGGACTCTGAAGGCAACCGGGACGAAAGGGGGGGGGGGGGGGACGACGACGACTGATCAGGTCAGGCAGGATATGGCCCTTTGCTTGCTTTCCTCAGACCCTTCGGGCACTATCCCCCGCTCAGCAGCAGTGGGCCATACTTCCTGCCACTGACACCAATGATGGCGCACTATTCCTCCCCCTAATACCAACATTGGTTACCCCCCCCGGACGCCAGGACATTTTCTACCTCCACTGGCGACAGAGCAGCCCCCCTGAACAGTTGACGGGCAGTAAACTGGCCCTTTGTTTGGAAAGTTTGGACACCCATTTAAATCATAAACTGATTACAAAAAACTCCAAGTAAAAAAGTATTCATTCGAATGGAATTTATAAAAGAAAAAAATTATAACTCGAATATACTGTATGATGTGGTCCTTGTACCGAAAGGTTTGGAGACCCCCGATCTAGGAGTTTAGTAGCGCTAAGGCTGACCCTAGTTCTGTGTGGCTACAAACTGTTACCGTGGCAGCACTAAAAGGTTAGGATATGTAAATTCCAGTTTGATATACACAACAGTCATTAAGCTTCCGGGATCATTACACATAATACTTATGCAGCTATAGTCAAAACATTCATATATCAGGGGAATGAGGCTTAACTGGTACAGGAGGCAGGGCCCAACAAAAGCTTCCTCTAAAATACACATAGAACGTCTAAATGATAAAACAAAGTCTCTGTTCATCTTTCCTGCCCTTCCCCTACATCACATCATGCAGAGTGTAAGGTGAACTGGAGGAGAGACTTACTGTGCTATGCCCCTCAGATTGGACAGCAGGTAGTCACTGATGATGGGTATGAGCTGCTTGGCCGTGTCATCCAGGAGGTCGCACTCCAGCACATAGAGGATGCCGTGCAGAGCACCAATGCGGCTGGGCATGTGAGTACTTCGCAGTGTGCTCTCCAGGAGCCGGCTGACAGGCTCTGCAATAGATTTATCCTGACAAAAAACAGGCAGATGTCACTTGTGATGATAAATACACACAATAAAACACAAAGGGGCAAGGAATCTATTACCAAACAGTCACTTAAGGTGCCTTTTACACGGCGTTTTGCCTGTCAGTTTTCCATCCGCCTGTTAATGGATGAAAAACGAACAGCAATGCATTTCAATTATGTAAATGGATGTCATCTGTTTATATCAGTTTGTCGGCTTCCGTTCAGGTCTGTTATTTTACACAGAACAAGTCTGCATTTTTGCTCCAGTTAAAAAATGGATGAAAAACTGATGTACACGGAATCCGCTATTTTCTTAGCAAAAAGGTGACTGTATGGATGACACCCGTGTGAAAGTGGCCTAAAGTTGAATCTGTCTAACACACGTGATTAAATGAGAAGACTTCTCTTCACTTACTCTCTCTACTCTCATCCTCTTACCATTTTTGCCTCCACTTCTTGGTTCTCTTGAAGGCACTAGTGATGTAGTCTCAGCTGTGCAGATGCCCTCCTTGGGAAGGCAACCTTGGTAGTGCCTTCAGGGAGATCTTGTACTATTCTCATACTACGCATGCGACAGAATGAAGAGCATGACATCATGCGCTTCATCTGGTACTAAACTAATTTGTGATAGAAAAAAAAAAAAAAAAAAAGAAAATTCTACCCAAGATGAGTGTAATGCTGTATAGTGTATGGACAAAATCAGGTGCACGACACCATGCCTTCCACCTTGGGGATCTGTAGGATGACATACATTTGCAATATGGCAGTTCGGGAGCAGAGACACCGGCTGAACACAGGAAGCCTGAAAGCGGATCCACAAAAAGGAAAAGGCAAGGTGGACATAGCTGCTTATATACAATGCATTCTATATTATTGCAGGAGAAGGGAGGAGGTCCTCTTTAAAGCCCAACTTCCATTATTTCCCCCCCATTTTCAGTTTAGTAAATGCATTGCTAAACATTTCCATGATATTCCCAGCATGCTCCATGGTCACTGCTCCTCTACCCAGTTGACTGATGCTCAGCGTCATCCAACATCGTCCTCTTAGCCTAGTCTGTGATGGGCGCACCCCCCCCCAGTCATCATGCCACCTGGACTCATAGCCTACAGCTTTCTGTAGATTGATACTCACACATCACAATGTTTGACATATGAGTGCTGTTGCCTGTCTACCGGCTGAAGATGGAGCTGAATAAGCAGAACTGAAACTGCAATTAAAGACTCAAAATAAGAGAAATATACTTAAATTTTTTCTCGTGTGGTGGAGGTGTGCGAGGAGGTCGATTCTTTTGGGAAAATAGAGTTGGGCTTCAAGAAAAGCCCAACCACCCATAAACACAGCTTTACTCTGCCTAGCTGCTAGGGGGTTGACTTCTATTAATGGTGAAACTATAGAAGACAAATGTTACACAATCAGTTCTGCCCAATGATTAGCCAATCCATCCTGTCCCTGAGAAAGATATACCGCTCTATAAAAGGAGTAATCAGTAGCACACCACTGAGTAGAGCTCAAGGCGGAGGCAGCTTACCATTCCCAGCACGGCAGCCGCCTTGCAGATTGCAGGCACCAGATACTGAATGAGAATTTCATCCTCGGATGGGTGCTGTTTATGGAGCTCAGTTAAAGCCGTGTACATCATCTCAAACTGGTTCCTCTCCGTGAATAAATCAGATACCGCCAGCAGCTGCCGAGAGACAAGTACAGAATAAACGCACGGCTACAACACTGCTGTTTCCCCCAACAAGAAAATAGCACATGTATCGAATACACAAATACAATCATTTAGGAGGCGCCACACAAACTCACAATTCAGCACCAGAGGGAGAAACAAAACTTAGTTAAAGTACTTAAAGTGATTGTAACGGTATTTTAAAAAAAAATAAACCTGTTCTGTGCAATTCCATTGCACAGAGCAGCTGTGAACCTCCTTTTTTCGGGTCCCCCGCCGGCGCTCCTGGCCCCTCCCCCCTTCTGTGGGAAGTGGTTTCCCATGGGGGCACTTGTGCATGCTCACACACGAGCCCCGCTGCTGCGTCCATTGACACAGACCGTGGGACTCACCCCCCCCCCACTCCCTCGTCACTGGGTTTGATTGACAGTACTGGGAGCCAATGACTCTGTGAGCCCCAGCAAAGGCAGAGACCCGGAAGTGAGGGGAGAAAAGAGCTGCAGATGTGCACAGTACTGGATCAAATGAGGGCTCAGGTAAGTAAAAGAGGGGTGAGGGGGATGATGACACCTAAACAGTTTTTACCTTAATGCAAAGAATGCATTAGGGTAAAAAATATTTAGGCTTCACGACTACTTTAAAACTTACTTAAATTTGGACCCTCTTAATCAGAATTAACAATTTTTAATCCTTATGCTACTAACATTAGTAAATAGACAGGAAGGTATATTATATTTACTTTAAACTTTTATTTCTTTACATTTCTTCAATTGCTTCCTGTTTCTGGCTTAGGCCAAAATGACGTCATACATTCCAGGAGTCTTTGGGGATTTATCTGTCTTTCATCTAGAGGAGGGGTGTTCTCAGCTAAACACACCTTCCTGCCTGCATGCTTGTGCTAAGGGCAGATGGATTTCAGGAAGTAAATTCCGCATGAATCATCTGCCCTTACTCAAGATGGCCACGGCCAGAAAGGCTACTTTTATCAAAGTGATTTTTCAACACAATAAAGCACAGAGACATGGATCGATGAGTTTATGGATATTAAAAATGAATTAAATAGCATTTTAGATACAGTTTAGTTCCATCTCCATCAGATCATCAATCTGGCAATCACCGCCTTTCAAACAGGTGGTCACTTTTAAAGTATTACAGAGTAAAATAAAATTCCCTGCACAATTAAATGAATGAATACTAAGTTCATTTATAGCATTTTCATACATACTTCAAACATGCTGAAAAAATTATTGAAACATTATGGGGTCTATTTATAAAAAAAAAAAACAAGCATTTGTTCAGTCCTAACAAATTATAACCTTATTTTGCTTAAAGTGATTGTAAAGGCTCATTTTTTTTAAATATATAGACAACATGTTATACTTACCTCCTCTGTGCAGTTAGTTTTGCACAGAGCAGCCTCTATCCTCCTCTTCCCAGGTCCCTCTTCGCTGCTCCTAGCCCCTCCCTCCTTTGAGTGCCCCTCAGCCAGCTACAGGGGGCACCCAAGCCAAGTCAGAGCTCCGTGTATCCATTCAGACACGGATCGCCGACCTGACCATAGAATGCATTAAGATTAAAAAAAAAACTTCTGCCTTTACAACTCCTTTAATATTTGCATTTCTAAGAACCATCAGTGCCATCTAATGGCCGTATGTGGCATGTTTCCTGAAATAACTTAATTAGGACAAATACCACATTATTGCTACCAGATGGAATTGATGATTAGGGATGAGCTTCGTGTTCGAGTCGAACCCATGTTCGACTCGAACATCGGCTGTTCGACCGTCCGTCGAATTGCGAACGATATGGGCCGTTCGCGCCAAATTCGTGTGGCGCGTCACGGCCCATAATTCACTGCGGCATCGCAGTGCATTGCTGGCTGATGATTGGCCAAGCATGCACTATGACCCGCATGCTTGGCCAATCACAGCGCCGTCAGTAGAGAGAGCTGTAATTGGCCAAAGCCAGGGTGGCTTTGGCCAATTATGGCTCAGGGATTTAGTACACACCCCACACTATATAAGGCCGCCTGCACGGCGGCCCTGTGTAGTGTGTGTTCCGGTGTGCTGAGCGATAGAGAGAGAGAGAGACAGTGTCATTTGATTTGAGTTAGATAGATTAGGCAGAACAGTCAGTCAGTTAGCTGCACTTACAGTGTATTGTGTATATATATGCATCCCAGGTGTTGCATATATATATATACATTGTATTCAGTTTAGCTAGATCCGTTCCTGTTATCTTCTATCTAGACTATTTACATTCAGTGCAGTGTGTCCTGCTCACAGTGTTCAGCTAGATCCGTTCCTGCTATTTACATTCAGTACAGTGCTTCCTGCTCACAGTGTTCAGCTAGATCCGTTCCTGCTATTTACATTCAGTGCAGTGCGTGCTGCTCACAGTGTTCAGCTAGATCCGTTCCTGCTATTTACATTCAGTGCAGTGCGTCCTGCTCACAGTGTTCAGCTAGATCCGTTCCTGCTATTTACATTCAGTGCAGTGCGTCCTGCTCACAGTGTTCAGCTAGATCCGTTCCTGGTATTTACATTTAGTGCAGTGCGTCCTGCTCACAGTGTTCAGCTAGATCCGTTCCTGCTATTTACATTCAGTGCAGTGCGTCCTGCTCACAGTGTTCAGCTAGATCCGTTCCTGCTATTTACATTCAGTGCAGTGCGTGCTGCTCACAGTGTTCAGCTAGATCCGTTCCTGCTATTTACATTCAGTGCAGTGCGTCCTGCTCACAGTGTTCAGCTAGATCCGTTCCTGCTATTTACATTCAGTGCAGTGCGTCCTGCTCACAGTGTTTAGCTACATCCGTTCCTGCTGTTTACATTCAGTGCAGTGCGTCCTGCTCACAGTGTTCAGCTAGATCCGTTCCTGCTATTTACATTCAGTGCAGTGCGTCCTGCTCACAGTGTTCAGCTAGATCCGTTCCTGCTATTTACATTCAGTGCAGTGCGTCCTGCTCACAGTGTTCAGCTAGATCCGTTCCTGCTATATACATTTAGTGCAGTACGTCCTGCTCACAGTGTTCAGCTAGATCCGTTCCTGTTATCTTCCTACTGACAGGCAGGCTTGTCTGGTTACAGTATATAAAGCTACCTGAAGAAAATTACAGGTGTTCTTTTTGATCCTATTAGTACCACGGTCAGGCAGCTAGACTATTTACATTTAGTACAGTGTGTCCTGCTCACAGTGTTCAGCTAGATCCGTTCCTGTTATTTACATTCAGTGCAGTGCGTCCTGCTCACAGTGTTCAGCTAGATCCGTTCCTGTTATTTACATTCAGTGCAGTGCGTCCTGCTCACAGTGTTCAGCTAGATCCGTTCCTGCTATTTACATTCAGTGCAGTGCGTCCTGCTCACAGTGTTTAGCTACATCCGTTCCTGCTGTTTACATTCAGTGCAGTGCGTCCTGCTCACAGTGTTCAGCTAGATCCGTTCCTGCTATTTACATTCAGTGCAGTGCGTCCTGCTCACAGTGTTCAGCTAGATCCGTTCCTGCTATTTACATTCAGTGCAGTGCGTGCTGCTCACAGTGTTTAGCTACATCCGTTCCTGCTGTTTACATTCAGTGCAGTGCGTCCTGCTCACAGTGTTCAGCTAGATCCGTTCCTGCTATTTACATTCAGTGCAGTGCGTCCTGCTCACAGTGTTCAGCTAGATCCGTTCCTGCTATTTACATTCAGTGCAGTGCGTCCTGCTCACAGTGTTCAGCTAGATCCGTTCCTGCTATATACATTTAGTGCAGTACGTCCTGCTCACAGTGTTCAGCTAGATCCGTTCCTGTTATCTTCCTACTGACAGGCAGGCTTGTCTGGTTACAGTATATAAAGCTACCTGAAGAAAATTACAGGTGTTCTTTTTGATCCTATTAGTACCACGGTCAGGCAGCTAGACTATTTACATTTAGTACAGTGTGTCCTGCTCACAGTGTTCAGCTAGATCCGTTCCTGTTATTTACATTCAGTGCAGTGCGTCCTGCTCACAGTGTTCAGCTAGATCCGTTCCTGCTATTTACATTCAGTGCAGTGCGTCCTGCTCACAGTGTTCAGCTAGATCCGTTCCTGCTATTTACATTCAGTGCAGTGCGTCCTGCTCACAGTGTTCAGCTAGATCCGTTCCTGCTATATACATTTAGTGCAGTACGTCCTGCTCACAGTGTTCAGCTAGATCCGTTCCTGTTATCTTCCTACTGACAGGCAGGCTTGTCTGGTTACAGTATATAAAGCTACCTGAAGAAAATTACAGGTGTTCTTTTTGATCCTATTAGTACCACGGTCAGGCAGCTAGACTATTTACATTTAGTACAGTGTGTCCTGCTCACAGTGTTCAGCTAGATCCGTTCCTGTTATTTACATGCAGTGCAGTGCGTCCTGCTCACAGTGTTCAGCTAGATCCGTTCCTGCTATTTACATTCAGTGCAGTGCGTCCTGCTCACAGTGTTTAGCTACATCCGTTCCTGCTGTTTACATTCAGTGCAGTGCGTCCTGCTCACAGTGTTCAGCTAGATCCGTTCCTGCTATTTACATTCAGTGCAGTGCGTCCTGCTCACAGTGTTCAGCTAGATCCGTTCCTGCTATATACATTTAGTGCAGTACGTCCTGCTCACAGTGTTCAGCTAGATCCGTTCCTGTTATCTTCCTACTGACAGGCAGGCTTGTCTGGTTACAGTATATAAAGCTACCTGAAGAAAATTACAGGTGTTCTTTTTGATCCTATTAGTACCACGGTCAGGCAGCTAGACTATTTACATTTAGTACAGTGTGTCCTGCTCACAGTGTTCAGCTAGATCCGTTCCTGTTATTTACATTCAGTGCAGTGCGTCCTGCTCACAGTGTTCAGCTAGATCCGTTCCTGCTATTTACATTCAGTGCAGTGCGTCCTGCTCACAGTGTTCAGCTAGATCCGTTCCTGCTATTTACATTCAGTGCAGTGCGTCCTGCTCACAGTGTTCAGCTAGATCCGTTCCTGCTATATACATTTAGTGCAGTACGTCCTGCTCACAGTGTTCAGCTAGATCCGTTCCTGTTATCTTCCTACTGACAGGCAGGCTTGTCTGGTTACAGTATATAAAGCTACCTGAAGAAAATTACAGGTGTTCTTTTTGATCCTATTAGTACCACGGTCAGGCAGCTAGACTATTTACATTTAGTACAGTGTGCCCTGCTCACAGTGTTCAGCTAGATCCGTTCCTGTTATTTACATTCAGTGCAGTGCGTCCTGCTCACAGTGTTCAGCTAGATCCGTTCCTGCTATTTACATTCAGTGCAGTGCGTCCTGCTCACAGTGTTTAGCTACATCCGTTCCTGCTGTTTACATTCAGTGCAGTGCGTCCTGCTCACAGTGTTCAGCTAGATCCGTTCCTGCTATTTACATTCAGTGCAGTGCGTCCTGCTCACAGTGTTCAGCTAGATCCGTTCCTGCTATATACATTTAGTGCAGTACGTCCTGCTCACAGTGTTCAGCTAGATCCGTTCCTGTTATCTTCCTACTGACAGGCAGGCTTGTCTGGTTACAGTATATAAAGCTACCTGAAGAAAATTACAGGTGTTCTATCCCAGCTTAGTGCAGCTACAGGCCATTAGTATGTCTGGAAGGCCAAGAAGGAGAGGCAGACAGTCACAAGCCAATAAGAGAGGGCAAGCAGGCTCTGTGTCTAGTGCTGGTCGTGGAGACGGTGCATCCTCATCAGCACGTGGCCATGGGACACGCTTGGCCTTTTTTTCGGCAGCTGGCCGTGTTGAGCCGCAACATGCGGAAGACTTGGTCGAGTGGATGACCAAGCCGTCCTCATCCTCCTCATCCTCTCTCACCCATGCCCAGGGTGCTTTGTCTGGCAAAGCAGCGGCCTCTTCCCTCAGCTCAATGTCATCAGTGACTCCTTCCCTAGCCCCACCATGTCCTCCTGAGGATTCCCTCGAACTGTTTGACCACAGTGTTGGGTACATGCTCCAGGAGGATGCCCAGCGTTTGGAAGGCTCTGATGATGATACTGAGCTCAATGAAGGCAGTAACATGAGCACGGACAGAGGGGGTGCCCAAGAAGGACAGCAATCTGGCAGTCATGCTCCCCCTGCTGCAGCATACTGCCAGGTTTGCTCCAGTGATGAGGAGGGAGGGGATGATGAGGTCACTGACTCAACGTGGGTGCCTGATAGGAGAGAGGAGGAGGAGGAGGAGGAGGAGGAGGAGGAGGTGGCACATCACCAACTAGGCAGGATGCCCTCCAGGGGCCAGCCTAAGGGCAGCACATTGACTGCATCACACCCCAAAGCTCCACATGTGCAGGGCGCTGCAGTCTCTGCGCGTTATTCAAAAAGTTCTTTGGTGTGGGCCTTTTTTGAGACGAGTGCATCAGATCGCACCGCTGCTATTTGCAATATATGTCTCAAGCGTATCTCGCGTGGCCAAAACATCTCCCGCTTGGGTACCACATGCTTGACCAGACATATGTTGACCTGCCATGCAGTTCGTTGGCAAGCGTATCTAAAAGACCCACACCAAAGAACAAAGACGATCTCTCCTTGCTCCTCATCAGCTGAGATTTCCAACCCCACTAGACCTTCAGTCCTCTCTGCGACCTGCAGTGAGAGGAATGAAGGTGTAGAATTAGGTGTGTCACAGCCAAGTACTTATGGGCAATCTGCTTTTGGTACACCGACGTCAGATTGTACCAGGCAAATTTCCCTGCCCCAGCTGCTGCACCGCCGAAAGAAGTTTGCTCCCAGCCATCCACATGCCCAGCGGTTGAATGCTAGCTTGGCAAAATTGCTAGCACTTCAACTGCTGCCTTTTCAGTTGGTAGACTCTGCCCCCTTCCGTGAGTTTGTGGAATGTGCGGTTCCTCAGTGGCAGGTACCCAAACGCCACTTTTTCTCACGGAAGGCGATTCCGGCTCTCTACCGGCATGTGGAAGGCAATGTCCATGCCTCGCTGGACAGGGCGGTCAGCGGTAAGGTGCATATTACCGCTGACTCATGGTCCAGCAGGCATGGACAGGGACGTTACTTAAGTTTCACGGCGCATTGGGTGACTCTGCTGGCAGCTGGGAAGGATGCAGGACAAGGTGCAGTAGTGTTGGAGGTTGTTCCGCCACCACGCCTCCAAAATGCTGATTGTGACACACCTCTCTCCTCCACCCCCTCCTCTTCTTCTTCCTCCATGGCCTCTTCCTCGGAACCAGCGGTGCTCCGTAGGCGTTCAAGGGGCTACGCAAGTACGCAGGCCAAAAGATGCCATGCGGTGCTTGAGCTGGTGTGCTTGGGGGACAGGAGCCACACTGGGGCAGAGGTTCTGTCAGCTCTGCAGGGGCAGGTTCAGAGGTGGTTGACGCCACGCCAACTTAAGGCAGGAATGGTGGTTTGCGACAATGGCACCAACCTCCTCTCTGCCCTCCGACAGGGACAACTGACCCATGTGCCCTGTTTGGCTCACGTCCTTAACTTGGTGGTGCAGCGGTTCTTGGGCAGGTACCCGGGCTTACAGGATGTCCTGAGGCAGGCCAGGAAAGTCTGTGTGCATTTCCGCCGGTCATATAATGCCAGTGCTCGGCTGACGGACCTCCAAAAGGAGTTTAACCTGCCCAAGAACCGCCTAATCTGTGACATGCCCACCAGGTGGAACTCGACGTTGGCCATGCTGCAGCGGCTGCACACGCAGCAGAGGGCCATCAATGAGTACCTGTGCGACTATGGCACCAGGACAGGGTCAGGGGACCTTGGTTTTTTTTCCCCACGCCAGTGGGCCATGATCAGGGATGCATGCACTGTCCTGTCACCATTCGAGGAGGCCACGAGGATGGTGAGCACTGACAGTGCATGCATCAGTGACACTGTCCCCCTTGTCCACCTGTTGGAGCACACGCTGCGTGGAATAATGGACAGGGCACTTGAGGCAGAACAGAGGCAGGAAGAGGAGGACTTCCTTAGCTCTCAAGGCCCCCTTTATCCAGACAGTGTTCCTGCGTGCCCGCCGATCACACAGGAAGAGGACGAGGAGGAGGAGGAGGAGGAGGAGGAAGATTGTGTCAGTATGGAGGTGGAGCCTGGCACTCAGCATCAGCAGTCTTTAAGGGATCAGTCCCAAGGAACACATGGACTTGTACGTGGCTGGGAGGAGGTGGCTGCGGACGTTGTTGTCCTTAGTGACCCAGAGGACTCCGGACCGAATGCCTCAGCAAACCTACGCTGCATGGCCTCCCTGATCCTGCAAAGCCTGCGTAAGGATCCTCGTATTCGTGGTATCAAGGAGAAGGACCAATACTGGCTGGCAACCCTCCTTGATCCACGTTACAAGGGTAAGGTTGCGGACCTTATCTTGCCATCGCAGAGGGAGCAGAGGATGAAACATCTTCGGGAGGCCTTGCAGAAAGGTCTGTGCAACGCGTTCCCAGAGACTGGGAGGTTACAAACTCCTGTTTCTGGACAACGTGTTGCTGAGGCTTCGGTCAGTCAAAGAAGGAGCGGTGGAGAAGGTGGCCGTCTGACCGATGCGTTCAGACAATTTTTTGGTCCGCAGCCCCAAGGTATGATCGGTTCCAGCAACCATCGCCAGCGTCTGTTTTACATGGTGCAGGAATACCTAGGGGCAAGATCAGACTTGGACACCTTTCCCACCGAAAATCCTCTGGGTTACTGGGTCTTGAGGATGGATCACTGGCCAGAGCTTGCACAGTATGCAATTGAGCTACTGGCCTGTCCTGCATCCAGCGTTCTTTCGGAACGCACATTCAGTGCTGCTGGAGGCGTGGTAACCGATCACAGGGTGCGTCTGTCCACCGACTCGGTCGATCGGCTGACCTTCATAAAAATGAATCAGTCTTGGATCACCACCAGCTACCAAGCACCTGATGCAGATGTAACCGAATAATTTTTTTTGAAATCTCAGATCCCTTCAAAGACTGCCTATGCTGATGCTGAGTGACTATCCCTGAGTAATTATCCTCTTCCTCCTCAATCATCACGCTGATAGCTTGTAAGAACATTTTTGGTTCTGGGCGCCACCACCAGTGCCTAAGGCACAATTTTTCAGCCCCTGTTTAACAGGGGCGTGTAATTACAATTTTTGATGTAATACTTTGCAGCAGGGCTCGTTCCTGCATTCCAACTAGAGTGTCTGTGAGGGGTTGCAGTGTTGTGGCACCAGCACCAGTGCCTAAGACCCAATTTTTCAGCCCCTGTCTAACAGGGGCGTGTAATTACAATTTTTGATGCAATACTTTGCAGCAGGGCTTGTTCCTGCATTCCAACTAGAGTGTCTGTGAGGGGTTGCAGTGTTGTGGCACCAGCACCAGTGCCTAAGACCCAATTTTTCAGCCCCTGTCTAACAGGGGCGTGTAATTACAATTTTTGATGCAATACTTTGCAGCAGGGCTTGTTCCTGCGTTTCAACTAGAGTGTCTGTGAGGGGTTGCAGTGTTGTGGCACCAGCACCAGTGCCTAAGACCCAATTTTTCTGCCCCTGTCTAACAGGGGCGTGTAATTACAATTTTTGATGCAATACTTTGCAGCAGGGCTCGTTCCTGCGTTCCAACTAGAGTGTCTGTGAGGGGTTGCAGTGTTGTGGCACCAGCACCAGTGCCTAAGGCCTAATTTTTCAGCTCCTGTTCAACAGGGGCATGTAATTACAATTCTTGATCTAATATTTCACAGCAGGGCCCTGTGAGGGCTTACAGTGTTTTGGCCACAGCAACACCTAAGGCCCAAATTTCTGCTGAGTATATAGGGCAGGACCCTACTTTCAAACATCTAACTTACAAACGACTCCTACTTGCAAACGGAAGGAGACAACAGGAAGTGAGATGAAATCTACCCCTAAGGAAGGGAAATTCTCTCCTGTAAGAGTTAATATGGGAAAACAATTTTTCCTTTCCACTGATGCTTTCCAATCCTTGTTCCACAAAAAAACACAAATTTTCAAAAAACATTTTTCATTGGGACAAAAAAGTGAGGTGAAATCTTCTGAAGAGGAGGAAAGACGCAAAACAAATGTCACAGGGGTGATAACCCTTCCCTATGTTTTCCAAAAAGCTTAGAAAAGATTTTTTGGCTGGAGCTAAACACATTAAAAATGTTCAAAATTACAAACAGATTCTACTTAACAACAAACCTACAGTCCCTGTCTTGTTTGCACCGCCTGTATACTGCTGTTCAGAGTATATAGGGACCTTTCCTTATTTTAATTTGGGTGCGGGGTTCCCCTTAATATCCATACAAGACCCAAAGGGCCTGGTAATGGACTGGGGGGTACCCATGCCGTTTGTCTCACTGATTTTCATCCATATTGCCATGACCCGACATGACATTAAACCCGCAAGCAGTTTTAAATGAGATTTTTTCCTTTAAAAATGACATTTGGTGCAGGGACTGTTCTAAACATGGGAAACACGCGTCACTTTACAGGCATACTATAGACACCCCCCAGGTACGATATTTAAAGGAATATTTCACTTTTTTTTTTTTACTTTAAGCATCATTAAAATCACTGCTCCCGAAAAAACGGCCGTTTTTAAAAGTTTTTTTTGCATTGATACATGTCCCCTGGGGTAGGACCCGGGTCCCCAAACCCTTTTTAGGACAATACCATGCAAATTAGCCTTTAAAATGAGCACTTTTGATTTCGAACGTTCGAGTCCCATAGACGTCAATGGGGTTCTAACGTTCGTGCGAACTTGCGGTCCGTTCGCGGGTTCTGGTGCGAACCGAACCGGGGGGTGTTCGGCTCATCCCTATTGATGATCCTAGGAAACCACTGTATTAAACAAAATGCAGTCAGAATTTGCAGGGCCTGGGCAAAAGCTTGTGACTTTCATCCAATGTTTTTTTTTTTTTTAAATAGACTCCTAGTGTAGCTGAGGTGCTCCTTTTAGAGCCCTTTCACACTGAGGCGGTTTGCAGGCGCTATTGCGCTAATACCGACCCGAAAGTGCCGCTGCTTTGATTCCAGTGTGCAAGCCCCGAGGGCTTGCACACTGGAGCGATGCGCTGGCAGGACGGTAAAAAAAGTCCTGCTAGCAGCATCTTCGGAGCGGTGAAGGAGCGCAGTGTATACCGCTCCTTTACAGCTCCTGCCCATTGAAATCAATGGGACGGCGCGGCTATACCGCCGGCAAAGCGCCTCTGCAGAGGCGCTTTACAGTGGTTTTTAACCCTTTCTCGGCCGCTAGTGGTGGGTAAAACCGATCCGCTAGCGGCCGCATACCGACGGTAAAGCGCCGCTTACAATAGCGGCGCTTTACCGCCGCCCCAGTGTGAAAGGGGCCTTAGAGATAGAAGATAATCTCTGGGATGATTTTGTATATCCCAAGGAATTTAGACAATATCAATGTGCTTTGAAATGACTTCATTATTACACACCAGTTCTGACAAAGTAGCCCGAGTTCCCTATGACCACAACCAAACAATACAGTACTTGAGCCCAGGGGACCCCAGTTTAATTAAATTATTGCTTAGAGCCACATTTTAGCTAAAAGCAACCGTTTATCAGGAAGTAATGTAGCAGAACTATTGTGAAGTTCTTTGCTGCATTTTGAAATTGAATGTTCTGGAGCATATACCCTATATTTTTTCAGCTCCCAGTGCTGAACAGGGCTGAAGGGGAATCAAAGGAAAGCTAAGTACTGCTGGGGGTGGAGGAGTTAAAATGTTGTTTTGCTCTGAACTGCCAAAGTGCAGTTTTGAGACTTCTCTGAAGCAATACAGGCAATTGCTAAGATATACAGATCAGCGCGACAAAAGGTTTAATAAAATTTAACTTAATTTAATAGGTTTCATAAAAGAGCAAATGATTCAATAACTGCAAGTGGTGAGTCACTATATGTGTTCACAGCAATTTACACCGCACTCTATATACTTAGAGCAAGGCAGATCCAGAGGAGACTCATTATTGTTCTATGCATTGTAAAAATGCTAATAAGATGCAGAGGAGCACTATATTATTTATCAAAATTGTTCTCAGGATGCGCTGAATATGGTATTAATGAAAACACGTACTATTTAAAATATGCAGCCTGCCACTGTTGACCTCTTGCTTATGAAAATGCTAAATGTCCTGCCTGTCATCCAATAGTTTCCATTCTGCCCCAAAATAAGTATGAAGATCAGGAATTCTGCTTTCACTGACTGCATGCTTGTTAAGTCTGACTTAAAAGCATCTTGGTACATATATATATATATATATATCCATCCATCTACACACACATATATGCACACACACCAATAAAATAGGATTTTATTCATAGGAAATTGAGCTAGAAAAGGGTCTGTACTATGGGAAACAGTTCTATCTACCCTCTATATTAGCACTGGTATAATACGTAACCTTTAACAGGTTGGCAATTTCTTAGTGAATCAAAGGAAAGATATCTTTTCTAATGGACAAAACCTGAAGGACAGCACGTTCTTCAAAACGAAATGCACTGATAGATCTACAACTCTGCCCTCGGCTACATCACCCACCTCATCTCAATATACTAACCAAACTGTTCTCTTCAATCCTCCCAAGACCTCCTGCTCTCTAGCTCCCTTGTTACCTCCAAGACTTCTTCAGAGCCTCTCCCATCCTCTGGAACGCCTTACTCCAATCTGTCCGACCATCTACTAGTCCGTCGGCCTTTAGGCGATCCCTGCAAACCCATCCCTTCAGAGTGGCCTATGCTGCCTCTTACTAATAAACTAAACTTTGAATTCCTCCATCAGCTCATCCCCAACAGGTATTACCTATTGTATCACTTGGCCCTCCCTTTTAGATTGTAAGCTCTTACAAGCAGGGCCCTCTGATTTCTTCTGTATTGAATATTAACAGTGTATATATATATATATATATATATATATATATATATATATATATATATATATATATATATATATATATATATATATATATACATATATATATACACACATATACATATACATACATACATACACACACACACAGGTGCATCTAAAAAAATATCAATAGAATATCATCAAAAAGTTAATTTTTTTCAGTAATTCCATTAAAAAAGTGAAACTCTCATATTTTAATTGTGATGATTATGGCTTACAGCTAGTGAAAAGCCCAAATTCAGTATCTCAGAATATTAGAATATTGTGAAAAAGTTCAATATTGTAGACTCATGGTGTGACACTCTAATCAGCTAATTAACTCAAAACACCTGTAAAGGTTTCCTGAGCCAGCCTGGTTCAGTAGGTTACACAATCATGGAGAAGACTGCTGACTTGAGTTGTCCAGAAGACAATCATTGACACCCTCCACAAGAGGTGTAAGTCACAAAAGGCGATTGCTAAAGAAGCTGGCTGTTCACAGAGTGCTGTATCCAAGAATATGAAAGTTGAGTGAAAGGAAAAAGTGTGGTAGAAAAAAGTGCACAAGCAACCAGGATAACCGCAGCCATCAGGAGGATTGTGAAGCAAAGGCCGTTCAAGAATTTGGGGAGATTAACAAGGCGTGGACTACGGCTGGTGTCAGTGCTTCAAGAGCCACCACACACAGACATATCCAGGACATGTGCTACAACTGTTGCATTTCTTGTGTAAAGTCACTCCTGAACCAGAGACAACATCAGAAGGGTCTTACCCGGGCTAAGGAGAAAAAAGGACTGGACTGTTAACTCGGTGCTCCAGAGTCCTCGTTTCGGATGAAAGCAAATTTTGCATTTCATTTGGAAATCAAGGTCCCAGAGTCTGGAGGAAGAGTGGAGAGGCACAGAATCCAAGATGCATGAGGTCCAGTGTGAAGTTTCCACAGTCAGTGATGATTTGGGAAGCCATGTCATCTGCTGGTGTTGGTCCACTGTGTTTTATCAAGTCTAAAGTCAGTGGAGCCCCCTACCATGAAATTTTAGAGCACTTCATGCTTCCCTCTGCTGACCAGCTTTATGGAGATGCCGATTTCTTTTTCCAGCAGGACTTGGCACCTGCCCACACTGCCAAAAGTACCAATGCATGGTTTATTGATCATGGTATCACTGTGCTTCATTTGCCAGCCAACTCGCCTGACCTAAACCCCATAGAGAATCTGTGGTTTATTGTCAAGAGGAAGATAAGAGACACTAGACCCAACAACACAGACAAGCTGAAGGCAGCTATCAAAGCAACCTGGGATTCCATAACACCTCAGCAGTGCCACAGGCTGTTCACCTCTATGCCACGCCGCATTGATGCAGTAATTCATGCAAAAAGAAGCCCCGACCAAGTATTGAGTGCATACTATACTGTACATACTTTTCGGTGAGCCAAGATTTGTGCTAAAAAATACTGAATTTTGTGTTTTCACTAGCTGTAAGCCAAAATCATCAAAATTAAAAAGGAAATGCTTGAAATATAGCACTCTGTGTAATGAATCTATATAAGAGTTTCACTTTTTGAATTGAATTACTAAACTAAATTAACATTTCTCATATTTAAATTTTTTGAGATGCAATACATACACACACCATTCAGTCCAGCTAGCGCTCAGCACAACCTTGCTTCAAAATCATTAGAGCTTCCCTTGCATATCTGGATGTCCAGTTTGAGCTCAGGTAATGCAACTGTCATAATTCTGCCTTACCATTGTCAGTACAAGATCAGCAGAAGGTGAGTGGGAGGATTACTGGTATATGTCTTCTCTGAACACACAAAAGTTAATGAAAGCATGCAAAAACTTCTATCAAATCCAATAGAAAATCAACTTACCGATCTTACAACCTCACTGACCAAGATGACCGGAGTCTTCTTCCCAGTGTTAGCAGGGAGAATCCACTGACTATACAGCTCAAGGAGAAACTGTGAACAGGAATGTATGTCCACTCCAGCCCGATGTTTCCTGTACAGAACAGAAAATAATAAATAAATATCCGCTACTTATAGCAAAGTTTCCGACTATTATTAGCTTAACAGGTTAGTTCACACCCTCCCCACCTGTCTGGTCCCTGTTGTACTTACCTCTGTGCGTGAAGAGCTGTCATTGCCCATGCAGCCAGTATAGTGGCGCAAGGATTTGAAATCCCCTCCTCTTCCCTTCTTTCTGAAGGACATCCAGGCTGGATCAGAACGATTCTTAATTGTCAGCACAGGCAAGTGACTGCTTTGACCAATAGAAATTGCTTGGACCTTTCCCATAAGCCCAACAGAAAGAAGGGGATATAGAGATTTCAAATCCTCGGACTGCTTCAATGGCTGCGTGGGCGTAGGTTGTTAGTTCACTTTTTTTTGTATATATTTATTATATTATAATATTTGTGGTGTAGCAAAATGAAATTCCGATGTCAAAAGCAAAAATTCAGTATACACTTGACTGAAACCAAAAATTACCATTTTCATAAAATACATATGTGTTTTTACATATAACTGTATTATATTCAACTTTTTATTATCATAAATTTAAATGAATATGAATTCATTTTTGGCCATCACTGGCACCTTTTCGGCTGATGCTGCTTTCACACTGAGCAGTTTTTGAAGTGCTTTTGTGTTAAAAAAGAAAAAAAAAGCACCAAAAACACATCTCCCCATTGAAACGCATTGAAAAGGCAGCAAGTACGTGTTAAAAACACACCCGTGTTGCGGATTTTGGGTCAAATGCATATTTAACATTGTGTTGCGTTTTCGGTGACCATTATCGTCACCTTTTTTTCTATAGGCAAAACGTAGACAACCCTACTTTCATCTGATAATATTCAATGGCCTTTAATTTCCGTGCATCCCTAATGATAATATGTATTTATTATTATAGATTAAAAAAAATATTTCTGAAAAGGTGAAAGTGCACTTAAAGTACAATAGATCAGTGAAGCAAAGTAAACTGGTCTGCATGATCTGCTCCCTTGTGCAAACAGATTCCTTCAGTGAACTGCTAAAAGGGGTCCTATGGACTCCATAACAATAGAATTACACAGAGACAAGCATGCAGTGGCTCTGCAAGAATCCTGCACTTTGTTCCATGCCCCCTACTGCCAACCTCAGGGTCCGCAGTATGAGCAAAACCTACTGTGGATCTGGCTTTTATTTACAAGCAGAGGATTATGGTGAAGGATTCCCTACCCCCTATGATGTCACAGCCTTGATACACATATTTAGGATAGCATCCCATAATGATGTATATTAGGTCCTTATTGGAGCCATTACAAGCACAAGGAGCAGAAAACCCAAATCACAATCTTTTGTGCCAAAGCAGTAGCCTTTGGTACCACAGAACCTGATGAAAAGTCTAGACATTTACTATGTTATGCAAGTTTTGACTGGAGTTGGACTTTAAGATTAAAGTACTTTCAGGCAAAACCTAACTACTTAAAAATGCTCCTTTCCCTCCTAACACCTATTCTGACTAACCTGTGTAAGATCGAACTGTACCCTGTATTCAGACCGCTCCAGTCATGTGATCTGTCTTCCTTTGTCGTCCAGAGGCTGCTGCAGGGGAGAGGATGGAGGTCCAACAATGGATGGACCTTTAGAACTTATGGGGTGACATAATGGCTCGCAGACATTACCAGCCATTGAACGCTCTCTCCTCTCCCCTTCAGCCAGCACTGCCTGGACCAGATTGGTATGAAAAAAAGTATTCAGATTGGGTTAATCAGAATAGCTAGTAGGAGAGGGGAAGAGTAATTAGGTTTTGCCTGGAATTCTACTTTAAAGTGATATTAAACCTTTTTGTAAAAAAAACTAAAAGAACAAACATGTCATACTTACCTGCTATGTGCAAAGTTTTGCACAGAGCAGCCCTGATCCTCCTTTTCTGGGGTCCCCTGATGGCGCTCCAGGCCCTTCCTCTTCGGAGAGTTCCCCCCAGGGAAAGCCACTTTCATCTATTGACACAGACTAGGTGACTCAGCCCAGCCCCCCCTGTCACAGCATTTGATTGACAGCAGCCAAAACCAAAGGCTGCCGCTGCTATTAATCTGCCCAATGAGGAGGGAAACAGCGGCGGGAGCCACTGCTCTGATGAAAAATTGCTGGATGGAATCGGGCTCTGGAAAAAATAAGGGGGGGGGGTATTGGGGGCTCCTGCAGCACAGAAGTTTTTGTTACCTTAATATATAGAACCACTTTAAGGTTGTGCTGTAAAAGGTTAGTGCTGGAGCAGGAGAAACGTTATAGGCTTACTTTAGTGATTGCCAACCTCCGTCGATAAATGCTTATCTAACTCCGTATTTTATACTGTCTGAAACACTGACTTGAATCAAGAATGCAGATCAGGAAATTCAGAGTGACATCATCTTCAGTATTGGTTTCCTTAAAGCGGAACTTCCACTTTTTGGAATCTTCTCCCCCTCCGGCGTCACATTTGGCACCTTTCAGGGGGGGAGGGGGGAGCAGATACCGGTCTAATCCAGGTATTTGCTCCCACTTCAGGGCATAGATAGCCGCAATATCCGCGGATATCTATACCATATCCGGCACCTCCTCTGTCCGTCTCCGTCCACCAAACCCCCCCCCCCCCTCTGTCTACTGGGAGAAACATCGGCTTCGGGTGCCGACATCGCAGGCACTCTGGAAAGGTAAGTGTCCATATTTTAAAGGTCAGCAGCTGCAGTAAAAAATTTGGCGGAACTCTGCTTTAAGTGCTTGGGGGTTGAAGAGTTAAAGGTTATTTTGAAGGGTTAGGTTATATGATGAAGTATTTATAGCTCTTTAATTGGTAGGAACAGTGGTACTTGCTGACTATTTTCAGTGCAGAAAGCCCATGCTGTAACTTAGAAGGCTGGCCTAAAAAAAAAAAAACCCTTCATATTCTCAGCCCCTTATTGCAGGTAAAGCAGATATTTAATTCGCTCCCACTGTCTACACTAGACACCTTAATAAGTCCCTGTATGGCACACAAAGCCTATTTCAGCATTTGTTTGACCTCATTTGCTGAGATTCGCTCATTTCTAGCTTTACACAACTCTAGAATGGTTAATGGAGTACTATGGTCAAAACATACACTTTCATTTTAGAAAATCAGCATTGTAATAGTAATACAAACAATATACCGTATATACTCGAGTATAAGTCATTCCGAGTATAAGTCGAGGCCCTAATTTAAACACAAAAAAATATGGGAAAAACTTATTGACCCGAGTATAAGACGAGGGTGAGAAATGCACAGCTACTGTAAGTGGAAAAGAGGGTCAACAATGCCCATTTGCAGCATCACTGTGCCAATTTGCATGCCTCACTGTGGCCATTTGCAGCCATAGGTCCCCTGAACTTCAAACTCGGTAGTTAAGGGTTCCTAGATGCCCCCTAGCTGCAGCCAAAATTTGGGGTCTCTGAACCCAAAGGGTCCCGAAATGACATTGCTGCAGATAGACACAGTTGACCGAATTTGGGGCCTCGTATCTCGAGGCCACCTAGTGCTATGAACCCCAAATTTGGTGTGCAAACCCAGTGGAACTAGCACCATAAAATTTCCAAAGCTGGGGTTTCTAGCACTAAGTGGCCCCGAGATACAGGGCCCCAAAAATCAGTTCAGAAAATGTCAAGCACTTTTCTGCAGCAGAGAATGACATTTTCCGAACCAGTTTTGGGGCCCCATATCTCGGGGCCACTTAGTGCTAGGAACCCCAGCTTTGGATATGTTATGGTACCAGTTCCACTGGGTTTGCACACCAAATTTGGGGTTCCTAGCACCAAGTGGCCCTGAGATATGGGGCCCCAAATTCGGTTCAGAAAATGTCAAGTACTTTTCTGCAGCAGAGAATGATATTTTCCGAACCGATTTTGGGGCCCCGTATCTCGGGGCCACTTAGTGCTAGGAACTTCAGCTTTGGACATGTTGTGGTACTAGGTCCACTGGGTTTGCATACCAAATTTTCTAGCACCAAGTGGCTCTGAGATACGGGGCCCCAAAATCGGTTCGGAAAATAAAATTTTTTGCCGCAGAAAAGTGCTTGACTCGAGTATATGTCGAGGGGGGCACTTTCAGCACAAAAAAATGTGCTGAAAAATTCGACTTATACTCGAGTATATACGGTAGTTATATTTGACAATCTAGTAAGCTTTTACTTGAAAAATATCCTTTCATGTAGTGAGTTCTGCCTGTCTGCAGGCCATCTCTTTTTACAACTTCCTGGATTCCCTTCATGCTTTACAGCTTCCCCTCTGGGGTTTACTTTCAATTTCTAAGGACTACATATCCCATGGTACCTGGCTGTCTTGCAAGTAGCGATTCCTATACTGACTCCGCCTCCTAAAACTCCTCCTCTCAGCACCTCTGTAGATCAGAAGGCGGCTCTGTGAAATGTGCTACACAGCAGTGCCTACTCATGGGACATATTAAATATGTGCCACAGAATTCTAGGAAGTAAATGTGTGGGGATCTTCACAAAGTGTACAAACTTCAAGAGCATTCAGATTATAAGGAGCCTATCCGCAGTTTTCGAATGAATGTATATTAAGCTGTGCATGTGGCTGTGCCAGAAAGGCTGTCTCCTGCTGTACACATGGGATCATGTCACCCATTGCCAGCTAATCAAGATCCTGAAAACCTGGAAGAAGACCAGAGAGAATATGACTGCAGCCACTAAGGGACGTAACTGTCACATCGCTAGAAGGGGGAGGTGAGCATCTCGCTGAGTATATTTCCGCGTTAAATTTTGATGATAGATACATTTTAAAATACAATCAAATATACAGGCAAGTTTCAAGGACAGACCTGGAGTTAATTGGAGACATAGGGGGCGATGATGGTGCTGGAGTATCATTCTCATCTTCTTCATCCTCGTCCAACTCTTCTGGTCTCAGTGGTGTAATATTGTTCCCAAGCCAAACTGAGTGGATAGAGACCTAATACATGGAAAGGCAATGTTGCTTATTTGGCTGTATTTGTCATTAAAGTGCAAGTTTATTTTTTACAGAAAATCTGTAAGGTGAATTTACACTGGGCTCTGTCCCCATCACACCCGGTCCTGCTAACCTGGAGAGTGTCAATCGTCTGTTCTGATACATCGCATCTTTACCAGTCAGGAGATTTGAAATCCCCGCGGCTTTCTCTCCTCTTGGCCCGCGGTGACAGGACGGGCTATGCAGGTTCTAAATGGTCGGCGCCGACCAATTAGAATGCTCCTAAATGTACCTCCTGACAAGGTACTTTTTGGGATTAAGCCGAGGGGATTTCTAAGCCCCAGACCGGAGAGGCGGCTATACGAGGTCTCATACGAGACCGCCGGGCTCCAGGTCAGCGGGACCGGGGGGGGGGATGAGGAGGGGGTCCTGGTGTAAGTTCACAGATTTTTCTGTAAAGGTGAATTTACCCCATAAGGAGTAAAGACTGAAATTTCTTGCAGGTGAAAAAAACATGTATGTTACTTTTTCTTTGTAGGAGCCTGGAAAGCACTGCACCCGCAATCAGTAGATCATGGGTGCAATGAAGGGCTTCTGCAGACTTCAGTGTAAGCTGTCTGCTCGTACCTTGTATGGGGAGACAGTTACATGACAGGAAGAATCAATGAACTGCCTAAATCGCTCAACAATGCCCTGTTAGTAGACTGAGAACTACAAGTTATCAGCCGCAAAGACTGTCAGCACTAGTAGTTCATTCATTCACAGAACTCTAAATGAATGACGCAGGCATGTGGGAAAATCCCCGCATGGCAGTGATCTTTTCAAATAGTGACAGCGGGTGCAAAGAGAAGATCCCTGGCCTGTTGTCACAGGAGGGGGGTGGGTAGGGGAAATTGGGAAGCTGCTGCAGTAGCAGGAAACAAAAACAGGTGGAACATGTATACATTCCAAAAGGTGAACTTCTCATTTAAAGTTAAATTTAGGTCCAATTCTTGAGCAACCAGAAACTTTCCTGGTGCAACCACAGGGGCCACCACCTGAGAATTTTGCAGTGAAGCCAGTGTTGAGCCCACCTCGAGTGCTAATCATATTTTCTTGTGGAACAAAAACACTTCGAACCAAATGACCTGAAGACATGACATGGCACATTCTAAGCAATGATGCCATGTCTATAGGTGAGCCCCAGCCCTGCTGGTTGGTTGGCGGCAGGCGAGGGGAAACAGCAATAAGTACGTTGAAAACCTGCGGGGATGGTTACTGTCCTCCTGATTAGTCAGCGCCAGCTTGCTGCTCCTCACAACAAATAAGCCCTCGTTCACATTGCATGCAGCTTTGAAATTGTGCGCCTTCATCTGAAATTGCACAATTTCAAAGCTGCACATCAGTGCGACTTTGAAGAGATCTGTGCGGCTTCATGCACAGATGTCTATGCAAATCGTACCTGAAATTGCCAAAAAGCAGTGCAGAAACTACTTTTTAAACTTGCTGCGGCACTGCAAAGTCGGTCTAGCACCGATTTGAACAGTGCCATTGCTGACAATAGGGTACAACTTGTCATGTGATTTGACCTGTCGCATGAAAAGTCGTTCCAATGTGAACAAGGGCTAAATGTATAACAGTGGCAGAGGTCAGACTACAAGTTTATTGAATATGCTGCAGTGTCGAGTATGTTCTGCCAAGTGGACGGCACCTTCACCACACAGAATGAAGGGTCTGAAGCCCTGAAGGTTGCTTTACCCACCTGACCCAGCTTATAGCTCATGTTTCCAATTTCTCGCTCTGTGTTGATCTGCAGTAGCAGCTTCTCATGGCTGATCAGTGCTCCTGAAATAGTTACAGAGATGAGAGATTTGTAATAAAATAGATTTATGAACCTACTATTACCGTGACACATCAAATAGAAAACCTTTTTTCCTTTCAGGGAATAATCATGTATAATGAAAGAAAGAAGAGAGGCTAGACAGAGTATTTCTAGATAATATCTAAAAGAGATTGTGTCACTGTGAGCGGAGATGAGTCACGGGAGAGCGTGTAATAGGCTACAACTTCTCTTCCATCTTCTCCACAGTCTAAAAGGTCACTACGGCAGGATGCTAACCAAAGAAGCCTCTTTGGTGAAAACAATAGTGTTTCATGTACAGGGCCAGTGCAGGTAAAAGGTATCAAGATATAAAAAATACAAAGAAATCAAGCAGCCTTTCCTTTACTGAGGTGTGCTTGAAGAAAGCTCTTAGAGACCAATTATCTCACAATTTTTAGCGTTTAACTTTGTCATACCTTTTGTAATCTGTACTGAAGTTTAAAAAAAAAAAAAAAAGTACTTGCTTCTGTGGATATTCAGTTAATTCAACACACGTGTCAAAGCCTACAAAAATAATGTCAGCAGGACTGAAAACTACTACTGTAGCAATAAAGGGAGTATATGGATTTACCCTTTTAGTGCCTGCTGTCCTAGTAAGCATTTAAGGAGCATACCCTTTTCTTCTGCAATATATGTAAAATGAGCATGCATCTCTGTGGACCCATGTGTAAAGTGTCGGCTCGAGTCCCACAGCAATTAAGGTAGTGACTCAGCCTACAAACAGCGTGTATTTGCTAAGGCTTCATTAAGCTGTTATGGACCGCCACCACACGCAGATATACTGCGGCAGGGCGGCCCTCCTGCACAAAATCACGTACCTGTATGCGCTTTCGCGCACAGAGTCTGGGGCGCGCGCCGCCAGCGACCCTCCCCAGCCAATCAGTGGGACCAGTGGACGCAATGTCCGCCGGGACACGCCAATCATTCTCAGGAGAGGCAGAACAGCTGCCTGCCTATGTAAACAAGGCAGACCGCTGTTCTGTGAGAGGGGGAGATAGAGATCCGTGTTCCTGCGTAGCAGGAACACAAGCTCTCCGTCTTCCCCCACACAGTTAAAAAGCACTCCCTAGGAGCACATTTAACCCTTTGATTGCCTCCGATCTTAACCTCTTCCCTGCCAGTGTCATTAATACAGTAACAGTGCATTTTTATTTTTATTTTTTTTAGCACTGATTAGTGTATTCATGTCACTGATCCCCAAAAAGTGTCACTTCGTGTCAGATTTGTCTGCCGCAATGACGCAGTCCCGCTAAAAATGGCTGATCGCCGCTATTACTAGTAAAAAAAAGAAAAAGTAAAACAATTAAAATTCAATACACCCCATAGTTTGAGGACACTAACTTTTGCGCAAACCAAACAATATACGTTTATTGGGATTTATTTTTACCGAAAATATGTAGCAGAATACATATTGGCCTAACTTGATGAAGAAACTTGATTTTTTACATTTTGTTATTGGGTATGTTTTATAGCATAAAGTAAAACATACTTTTTTTGTTTCTAGTGCAAAAAAAAAATGCAGAGGTGATCAAAAAGCACCAAAAGAAAGCTTTATATGTGAGAAAAAAAGGACATCAATTGTATTTGGGTACAGTTTTGCATGACCGCGCAATTGTCAGTTAAAGTAATGCAGTGCCGTATTGCAAAAAAATGGCCTGCTCATGAAGGGGGGTAAACCTTCCGGGGTTGAAGTGGTTAAACACGTCACACACTGCCCTTGTAGGTCTGCTTGCAGAGATAATTTAATAGATGTAATGCTCCTTCCTTCTAGCTAGCAGCCATGGAATGACACAATGATATAATATGGCTCTGATGAAGTGAGTCATACGACCGCTATATTCATTGGATTATTTAAACCATAGCACACCAATTACCTTCCATCCCCCATCATCACTTTTATAGGCTTTGATAGATGCACATAAGAATGAACATGGAAACAAATGAAAGAGTCGGGCTTTTTTAATCCAGATTTACTGTCTCATCTGCGTTTTTATTTTTCATGGCCCTAGAAGATGAAAGACTTAAAAAAATGGAGTGTGTGGATGTATAATAGTATTGCTTCTCAATGCAGAACTCTACTGTGCCTTTCTCATTCCTGGAATGGCACTTTATGTTCTTATTCTGTAGACTGTCACGTGCTTGTTTATTACAGGAAAATACAAATGTGTCCAGGTGTGACCCATGTGGAATGTATAGGTGAGGTACCTGTGGTTGCAGCAGATAAGCAAGGCACGGGATCCCAGGCTTGATAAGCATGATGTGTGGCAATGTTGTCCCTTCTGGATATCAAAGCTTGGATTTCTTCCTCTACTATTCCTCGAACAACACTCAGCTTCCTGCCAAACCTAGAGACACCAGCATAATAATGTATGTGCTGTGGTAAGCAAAGATATTTTCATACAAGCAGCCCTCATCAGAAGAGCTCATTTATCTCTACCCTGCCAAAAAGGCTATTATGAACATGAGGCAAAGGAAAAAATCTGATCTCAGACCCCCTGTATGTTGGTATGGACATTGAGGAAACATTGGAGTGCAGACTGACCACTGTGAAATACTCACAGCCAGCTACAACCAGGAGTGTGAGATTTGAGGACGTATTGTATATGAGAAGGAGTTTAAAGAGCCTTTAAGAGCCAACCAATCCTGTAAGCACAGATGTCCTTAAAGTGGAAGTCAATGATAAAACTAAAATCCCTGTATCTATAGCCACCAAAATTCTTACACTGACCTATCTAGCCCTCAAAAGAAAAAAATCAGTATACATACATTTTCTACATGCGATCCGACCCGATCTCCAGTGGCGGAAGCTCTGATCCAACGCTGATCCGTCAGCCGCGCCTTCGCTGTGCAGGCGGGTGCAGAGGACACGTCCGTCAACAGACGCCCCATAGTAACTCTATGGGTGACATTACTTCCCATTCATTTCACAGCCGTCATCGGCCGTGCCCTCTGCAGAGCTTCCTCCGCTGGAGATGGGGTCAGATTGCCTGCAGAAAAGGTATGAATACTGTTTTTTTTCTTTTCAGGGCTAGATAGGTTAGTGTAAGAATGTTGGTGGCTATAGATGCAGGGATTTTAGTATGGACTTCCACTTTAAGACTTGCAGATCTTCCCTTACCTATGAGCAGAGCAACCTAATTTATGTCAAAACACTTGCAGGTTGGCAATTTACCGTATATACTCGAGTATAAGTCGAATTTTTCAGCACATTTTTTTGTGCTGAAAGTGCCCCCCTCGACTTATACTCGAGTCAAGCACTTTTCTGCAGCAAAAAATTTCATTTTCCGAACCGACTTTGGGGCCCCATATCTCAGGGCCACTTGGTGCTAGGAACCCCAAATTTGGTATGCAAACACAGTAGAACTGGTACAACAACATATCCAAAGATGAAGTTCCTAGCACTAAGTGGCCCCGAGATACGGGGCCCCAAAATCGGTTCGGAAAATGTCATTCTCTGCTGAAGAAAAGTGCTTGACATTTTCTGAACCGACTTTGGGGCCCCATATCTCAGGGCCACTTGGTGCTAGGAACCCCAAATTTGGTGTGCAAACCCATTGGAACTGGTACCATAACATATCCAAAGCTGGGGTTTCTAGCACTAAGTGGCCCTGAGATACGGGGCCCCAAAACCGATTCGGAAAATGTCATTTTCTGCTGCAGAAAAGTGCTTGACATTTTCTGAACTGATTTTTGGGGCCCTGTATCTCGGGACCACTTCGTGCTAGAAACCCCAGCTTTGGAAATTATATGGTGCTAGTTCCACTGGGTTTGCACACCAAATTTGGGGTTCCTAGCACTAAGTGGCCCCGAGATACAGGGCCCCAAATTTGGTCAACTGTGTCCATCTGCAGCAATGTCATTTCAGGACCCTTTGGGTTCAGAGAACCCAAATTTTGGCTGCAGCTAGGGGGCATCTAGGAACCCTTAACTACCGAGTTTGAAGTTCAGGGGACCTATGGCTGCAAATGGGCACAGTGAGGCATGCAAATGGGCACAGTGATGCTGCAAATGGGCATTGTTGACCCTCTTTTCCACTTACAGTAGCTGTGCATTTCTCACCCTCGTCTTATACTCGGGTCAATAAGTTTTTCCCATTTTTTTTGTAGTAAATTAGGGCCTCGACTTATACTCGGAACGACTTATACTCGAGTATGTATGGTACCAGAAAAAAAGTACACAATTAAAAGAAGTATAGCCAAAGCTCTCAGGATCACAAGAGTACAGTTAGTTCTGCAATCCTGTGACCCGTTTTTAGCCGACAGCGGGGCTAATACCTGCTGTTGGCTGACATTACAGAGCCTTTCTAGGCTCTGAAAAGATCCCAATCGTATGGTTGGGATCTGCTCAGAAGCCTGGACTGGCAGCCGGCTCAGGCTCTCAGCAAGCTGCTCAAAGGCTGAGCCAGCCGCTCCTGCCCCCTCCACAGCTCAGCACATTGAGCGTTGGAGGGGCAGAGCAGGGAGCCGCTGACTGACAGCCACCAGCAAACTGCTGAGAGGCTGAGCCAGCTGCTGGTCCAGGCTTCTGGGTGGATCCCGACCATATGGACTGGCACTGTGACATCAGTCAACAGCAGGTATTAGCCCACTGTTGGTTGAAAACAAGTCACAGGAGTGCAGAACTGTACTCCTGTGATCCTGAGAAGTATCCTTTTTGAGAAGTATTCTTTGAGAAGTATCAAGACAGTCACCAGCGAGCCGCTGAGGGGCTGAGCCAGCTGCCGGTCCATGCTCTTGGTTGGGATCATTTCAGAGCCTGGACTGGCTGTGTGACATCAGCCAACAGCAGGTATAAGCCCGCTGTCAGCTGAAAACAGGTCACAGGAGTGCAGAACTAACTGTTCTCCTGTGATCCAGAGAAGTATCTTTCTGAGCCTGCCGTTCCCAACCCACCTCCACAGAGCAGCGCTCCATTGAGCACTGGAGGAGCAGAGCAGAAAGCCACTGACTGTCGCCAGCTCTCTTTGTTCTAACAAACAGGTAATTGATTGATTAGATTGTATGGATGTTGCTATATCATGTGTATTTAAAGCAAACACATATCAATGTGGTAGCAACTAATAATGATTTTCAGTGTTTTGCAGAAAAATATAGGAGAGCCTCTAATCCATCACTATCTCATACAAAGATAAAACCACAACAGACAGTATGAACAGTGTACCTGGTATCCAGGGCTTTCAGGGTCTTGTTCCGTGGCTGCTGTTCTAGGCAGCTGATGGCCGGGTTTCCAGCAAAGGGAATGGTCATAGCACTGAGGACCAGAGAAGTAATGGCTTGTACAGCGAGGACATTTATTTGTGTTCGCTCTGTGTCTTCCTGAAGGCAGAATATATGTGTGTCAGGTATTTAGATGAGGTATTCAATTTAGAAAGCCTAATTGTCCATTCTCACTTTATCATCATCACATTATCAACTCAGCCCATAGGCAAATGTGTCGAGGTGTCCACATGTATAGAAGAAACAGCACCATGAGTGCCTGTTGATCGATAGGGTTTGTTTAATAAGGTCGAAGAACAGAAAAGGAAAACCCCTTTCGACTGGTTGCTCAAAAGTGTACATTATTGCTTGAGAGTGAACCTCTAGAGCTCCAAAGTGTTATAGTCAATAGTCTAATAAACAGGGCCCGAACTACACACAAGTTATGAACACAGCTTTACCTCTTGCTGGCTTTCCTCTTGGTCCATTACAATAGGTTGAGT
Organism: Lithobates clamitans; assembly: GCA_037952925.1. Lineage (NCBI taxonomy): Eukaryota > Metazoa > Chordata > Amphibia > Anura > Ranidae > Lithobates > Lithobates clamitans. Next base: position 1,014,190 of record JBBGZY010001540.1, read on the forward strand.
AACCAGAACTCCAAGCAGTGTGGCCCAAGTCTCCTCAAACTGGGTGCGACTTGTCCATCCTAAAGAGGCAGAAAGGGTCTGATCAGAGATAAACATTAGGAAATATACAGTAACAGTAACGTAATATACAGTAACAAAAAAAAAAAAAAAAAAAAAGCACTTCAGGAGCAGATTTATTGGCAATAGTGTAAAGCCCAGCAATTAAATAAATTATGCTGAGCACAGAAAGAATAAAGTTTGTTTGGCTCAGCTGGGGCTAGATGAATTTCAATCTGTGTGTGGCCCTCCATGTTCGACAGAAGTTGATCGTTAGATCAACTTCAATATTGCTGATCAGCAGCTGCAGATCAGGTTTTTTTTGTTGTAAATACCATACCATGAAAAAAAAATAAAAATTGGACACCTCAGCTTTCACCCAAACCTGCTTCGATTAAAAGCAAAGCCAGTTGAATCCTGAGTGGTTTGCTATGGGTTACTGCACTTTGCCTTCCTAAAACAAAAGGTAGCCATGTCCTGTTGAGCCTTTAAGGGAGAACACTTTACTGTGTGCAGCCCTCCTAAACAGACAGGTTTACTGTACGTCCAGCCATTGTTTCCCACAAATCACGAACTGAAGAGGAGAGTCTGATGAAGACTGGACATAATCAGTGTATTCTGACGGCAGCGGGAACTGTCAGAATACTATGGGGTTGATTTACTAAAGGCAAATAGACTGTGCACTTGTGCAAGTGCAGTTGCTCCAGAGCTTATTAAATGGGGAAATGCTTTGCTTATTTAATCATTTGCAAGCAGAAATGCTGTTTTTTCCTTGCATGTGATTGGATGTTCTTTGTAAAGTAAAGCTTTACAAAGCTCTAGAGCAACTGCACTTACAAGTGTGCACAGTCTATTTGCATTTAATAAATCAACCCCAATATCCTGGTGGGGGGAATTTCTTCATCCATCTCACTTGTGTGAGTGGAGGAATTTTTTTTTTTTTTACTTTGTTAGTACTCTGGCTGAACAGACAGTGGACACTTACCTGTCCACGAAACCAGCGGTGTCTTCACCCGAGCCAATTTTTTTCAATCAGCTCTCGGATGCTGCTTCTGCCATCTCAGCTAGGGGAAACCACCAGTGAAGCCTTTTGGCTTCACAGCCGGTCCCTACTGCTCATGTTTGTGAATGGCCCAGCGACAGGGGAAGGAGGAGGGGGCCAGACTTCCAGCTGAGTTTGCTGCAGCGAAATCAGACGAAATTCGGACAGGATACCTGTCAAAACCAGATACCTGCTCCCCCCCCCCCCCTCAAAAGGTGCCGGAGGAGGAGGGGGGAGGAGGCAATCAAGCAGAGCTTCCCCTTTTGGGTGGAGCTCCACTTTAAGTTTACAAATGATTTTTCACACAGCTTGTTTCCTTCCCATGTGACACTCAGGCAAACTGCATACACAGGTGCTAATACACAATTGAAATACAGATCTCACTTGTGTTAAGCTTTGCAGCTTCCTCTTTCTGTGTCTAATGCATGCTCGCCCAGCAATGAAAGCATCATGCAGATTTATATTTCAGCAAGCAAGCGATACAGGACCTTCCAAAATTGGAAACGGAGGTGTCACCTGTCTGGAAGTGCACCAGAGGTGCATTAATCACAGACCTGACTAAACAGAATTATACATAGTTTGTTATGTAAAAAGGTTCACCGATATGCGTTTTAAATGTGTATTTAAATGATTTCTTGGTATTCAACTTTCATGCCAATTAAAAAGATTATTCTCTAGCTCAAACTTAAAGTGGAACTAAGCCCCCCTGCCCTCTTATTCACTGAGCCCAGTGCTATCTTAGCCTCTATATAGGTCTACAGCTGCCATGGTGCTGCACATGTAACCAGCTATGACACCAGACATTTGAGGGTTTGAAAGTTCCACTGAAATGGGACATAAGCACACTAGCAACTGTGATAGTTATCATCAAAAGCATGCCTTGAATGTTGCATACACAGCGCATGCACTAAGAGGCAGAATGAAAATAAAAACACTACCGAAAACAATAATAGTATGTTTGATTAAAGAGTGCATACCATTTACTAGATAAATCAGTAAGTTTATTTTCACTTTAAATCACCCCCCCCAATAAAGAATGCCCCCAAAAGCAGTTTCTGATTAAATACTTGCCTTACGATCTCTTGGGTCCCCCGCACTGCTTCGTGGTTCCTCCTGTAGACTTGTGCATCACTTCAGGATATGAATTGGTTCTAAAGGCTGAAGGTTTTTTACCTTTATGCATTCTACGCATGAAGATAAAAGCATTCAGTGTGCAGCTTCCCCCCCAGCCCTCAATACTTACCTGAGCCAGATCCAGCGATGTGCACGAGAGCAGAAGCTCTCTCAGGTCTCTGCCTGCTCATTGGTTGAGACACAGCAGCACGAACCATTGGCAAGTGAGGAGGGAGCGGGGGGCAGGGCTGAGCCGGGCTCTGCGCGTCTCAGACACACAGATGCAGCTTGGGAGCTAGCATGCATGAGTACCCCCCAGACCAAGCAGCTTGCTTGCTATGGGGGCACTTAGCAGGGGTGGGGGGTGTTCGGTGGGCTGGATGGGCCAGGCATGCTAGCAGAGGACCTGAGAAGGATGAGGTCTGCTTTGTGCAAAACCATTGCACAGAGCAGGTAAGTATGACATTATTATATGTATGTTTGTTGAGCCCGCAGGAAACGGTTATTGGAAATATTAGAATACTTTAGCTGGAGACTTTACTTGCAGAGAACTGCATTCAGAGGGGTGCAGGCACTGGGAAAGATCAGTCTTTAACAAGAACATATTTTAGGGTATAATTATATTTTCTGTCTAGATTGCTTTAAAAGATCTCCTGTACCCCCATATCTTCTGTGTCCCTCTATCTGTAGAAGGATATGATCCAACTTGACAGAACGGCTAAAGCTGGACCTCTAATGAAAAGGATTCCTCCATATTTTCTTTCTATACACTTTGCATCTCGCCGGAAAGTATAGTTGTGAATCGTGAAGCATGCAACCTACCCAATGTATTGATGCGGTAGATAAATTCTTTGAAAACTTCTTTCTCCTGCAGAAACTCAACAGGGATTTCGGGAAGTGAAGTTCCAAATTCCCCTCCCATTTTGGGAGACCAACCCAATTTCCACACCTGCACAGACAGAGATAAAGCATATTGGTATTGACCAGTGGTGCGTAGAAATGCAAGTAAGTGATTAACATTTGTCTCCTGTAACGTAACCAGGAATTTTACAACACACACAGGTGTATATTTATAAAGTAGTCAATGTGACTTTCACAATAACTGGTGGAGAGTCAATTAGTGTCAAACACACGCATCAGCAAAATCCACCTGCAGTGAATGTCTGATTATCTGATGTATAAATATACCCCATAGTGACATATTCTCCTAAAAGTATTTTTTGCATTCACAATTTTACATGCTTTTTAACATTCTGTGGTAATTCATGTACAAATTTGTATGATGATTTGAAGAGCTGTATCAGGGATCATGAGCATTAGATGTGGTGGCCACATTAGTTTTCTTTGTTTAGGCTCCCCCCCCCTTTAGTTTCGCCTAGTGATCCTGCCAAGTATATCTGCTGTTTTTCAACTTGCTTTAAAAGGATAAGTTCACCTTTCTGAACATTTTACACCTATATTTAGGATGTAACATGTTCAGCATCAGACCCTGCTTCCCCCGTTGTGGTGGCAAGCCAGGGATCTTCTCCCTGCACTCATTGCCACAATTCAAAGAGCGTGGTTGTGTGTGGCTCTGCCCACATGGAGGCGTCATTGATTCACAAATTCATGAACCAAAAACTGAGCAAAAAGGACAGGAGAACAATGTCTGGGCTAAGACGAAACGCAGAGACTACATTACTAAATAAACTAAAAAAGGACAAAGGATATGAACTCTACCCCTATTCAGAGGCTACATTAGATGAAAGGCTAGGAAAGGTTCTTGCAATAGGCCACCAGTTTAGACACTTGCCTCACAGAGGTGATAACTACAAGTAACCTTGTGGGAGAAAGGAGAGAGAGGGTTCAAATGAAACCTTCTGAAGCGCAGAAAGAACCAGATTCAGATCCAATGATCACAGGGGAACAGAAAGGGGAAACCACATGGGAAGCAGACGTTCCAGCTTTGATCACTGTAGGAATCACAGACTAAAGGCCCATACACACGATCAGAAAATCATATATGAAAAATACCACTTTTCAAAGTGTTCGTATGATAATCTGATCTTTAGTACACCGCTTTTGATTTCGAGAGCCAATCATGACAATTCATGCAAAAATATCCGATGGGACGCACGAAAGCACGAAAATGAAACAGTACAGTTGTCGTCCGAAAATACAATACATGACATCACTTCTGAATTTTTATTTGGTCGTACGAAAGAATTTTCGTAACTTATTTTCAATATGAGATTAGCATGCAAAAAAAAAAAAAAAAAGGACAATCATTTGTCCGATAATCTCATTGTGTGTCCCAGAGACAAGAGCATAAAAGATGGCACTGTCCCTTGGGCTTTAATAGATATGTCATTAACACCAGTGACTAAGAAACAGGATGCCCTTGCGACAGTAGATCCAGACGGTCTGGTAGAGTTTGCAGTGTATCTGCTAAAAAAATCTTACCAAGTCCGGTGTACCACATTTGCCATGGCCAAGCCAAATTAATGAGGATATCTGAAATGCCTTCCTCCTTTAAAGAGGTTGTAAACCCTCATGTTTTGTTCACCTTAATGCATCCTATGACACTGACCAGCCCCCCAGTTTTACTCACCTGAGCCCTTCGATCCCTCGGCGGAGACGCGCTCTAGCTCTCTGCCTGGGGTTCTCGACTGGATAGATCGATAGCAGCGCAGCCATTGGCTTCCGCTGCGGTCAATCAAATCCAATGACGGGGGCGCCGGGGCTAAGTCCGGCATTCTGTGTCTATAGATGCAAATGCTGGACTCAGGCACACGCCCGCAAGGTAACTCCCAGGGAGAGCGCTTCTCCCAAGGGGTTAACCGATGCGGGGAGGAGCTGCAAGAGCCGCCGGGGGACCCCAGAAGACGGGGTTTAGGGCCACACTGTGCAAAACGAACTGCACAGTGGAGGTAAGTATGATATGTTTGTTATTTTAAAAAAAACAAACAAAAATGAGGGTTTACAATCACTGTAATCCTGGGATAGCCTTATTCCTGGTGTCAACTGAATTGCCCTGTCCAGCGAAAGATCGGTTTGTCCAAAGGTAGAGGATTGTGTCACAGAGGTCTGAAGTGAAATTGAGCAAAGGTACCTGCCTCGAAGGAGGCTACCATCAGCCTCAAGATTAACATGCAAAACTGCGGCGTCGGACAGTTTTCGGACTAAAGAGTTTGAACCTGAGGCCAGAGAGTCTGAAGCTTCTCCTAGGGAGGAAACACTGACCTGAGATGTGTCCAGGACCAGATGCAAATACTTGCCGGGTTTCAGTGACTATTTCTAAAGGTCAAGGATCCACCTGAACTTCTCTCATGTCCGGATAGGGACATGTTGTCCTGCTAAACCCTTGCCAACTGTTCCCTCGAGAGCTTGTAAAAGTATCCCACAATGGAGATGTCACCAGAGTGCAACATGGCCAACACTGGAGTCAGAGCCTTAGTGAAGACCAAAGGTGCTCAATAGCAGGGCCAAGAACTGGTAGTCCCTACAACAAACCTTAGAAAACGATAAGTTGAAATGATGGACACATATAAGTGAGCATCTTTTTTGTCCACAGAAGTCACAAATCTTCCCATTTCCATCTAAAATTTGTGGACCGGAAGTAATATAATCAAGGCTTTGAAGTCCAGCATGAGGCAAACCCCCCCTTCAGGTTTGGAACAGTAAATAGGCAGGGTAAAAAAAAAAAAAGAAAATATAGAAAATCACAGGTTTGTCTTTACAACAGCAGAATTGAAGAAAACACATCCACTCCAACAAAAACCGAGGCATGTTAGTACTAGTGAGAGGAGTTATACCCTGGACTGACCTACTAAAAACATTTTTTTGCCAGTATCTAATCCTCCTATGGACAGCAGTATACAGTTAATTATTGTTCCCTTAATAGACAGGAAAGAAAAACAGCTGTTGATTCTGCAAGAGATGTGGTGTTGCTCTGTGTCTTTTGCACTCTACACTGCTATCTCAAGCAGCCTTCTCAGTACTGCCGAGTTTATCTCTTAACCTACAGAACACCTTTTCAGTATGTTTGGGAGATGGAGAGGATGTGTTTGTGTAGTTCTGTCCTAGGGTGACAATGCTACTGCTCCACGGATGCACTTCGGTAAGCGGGATTTCTTACCCTACGAAATGGAAGTGTGTTCCAAGCTTGACAGCAAATAAAAATAAAGGGAAAACTAATGCAGCCACCACATTTAAGGACTGGCAAGCTCTAATACACATTACATTTTTATTCTTGCGTTTACATACAGTAATGGAACAGCTAGTTAGTATTAAGGTGACAATGTTCAAATATATCTAAATCAAAAACAAAAAACAAAACAAGTAAATAGTTTCTTATTAAAATAGTGACTCACCAGTGGTGGGACTCTTGTGTAGCTGTTGACTGCAGGCAACCTAGCCAGGCTGACAAATATGTTCCGTAACACTGGAGTTAGAAATGCTGCAATATTGCCGTTTCTCTTGTGTCCATACAACAAAACTGTCTGCAGGGAATCTACCATCTCAGACATCATGATGCAGGCAGTCTTAATAAATACAGCTCCTGAAAAGAAACAAAATAAGATTCTTGTACTTACCGTAAAATCTATTTAGGGAACTAGGAATTCAGATACAATCGGGTTATACTCTTGCCATCAAGAATTTTCGACACTAGCAAACAGAAAAATTGACAACCTCTGTAGAGTTTCTTTTTTTACCAGCATTCTTTGGCTTTATGAAAAAGCAGTACCAAGGCAGGAGCAAAAAAAAAAAAAACCCAAAGAGATGGGAGGGACATGTGTCCTTCAATGGACCACAAGAAAAAGATTTTAAGGTAAGAAGAATAACTTAAACTTAAATTCAAATACTGTGACAGGCCCATGAGAAAGGACTGATAATAGTCTGCAACTCAGAACCACCTGAAGAACCAAACAATATGATCAGATGACATAAACCCCTCCTACAAGACCAGAAAAGCTGCCAGTGACCAAGGGTAAGAAGCAGTGGATAAACCTGATGCACAGGACCAGGACAGAGGAGAGCACCACCAGTGGGGAATGTCTCCATCTCAAATGAACACTGTGGCTGAACCAGCAGGAGGCTGCGAGAACCCCAAGGACCCACCAAAACAGGTGAAACAACAAGTTTTTTTTTTGTAAACCTCAATAATTATATCTTTAAAAAACAAAACAAAAACAGGTGAAACAATATAATAACCTGATCAAAGTAGAGAAGACCCACAACATGATGTGGTCAACAGAATAAACACTGGGGCAAACACCAGAATAACAGGTCTCCAAAGGACTCTTGAATAAACCCAAAGTACAGTAAAAAAAGACCAGTCAGTCTACACAGGAACACCCAAGCCTTACACAACACCTTAGGATTCACAACATGATGTGGTCAACAGAATAAACACTGGGACAAACACCAGAATAACAGGTCTCCAAAGGACTCTTGAATAAACCCAAAGTACAGTAAAAAAAGACCAGTCAGTCTACACAGGAACGCCCAAGCCTTACACAACACCTTAGGATTCACGGAGGGAAAAGCTATATAAAAAGGAGAAACATCCTAGACGATCAATTTCACTAATGAGATATCCAAAGAATGAGAGAATCATCACATTAAAGCAACCATAAGGGTTGTGAAGTGACCCAAGGCTGTAAGAGAACTCAAATGTTACAATCTCACAAGTCAGCTAGACTGAAAGGGAAGGTGCCCAAAGAGGACACCCTAACAAAGGTAGGCGGGGATAAAGCATATAGCACATCAGACTGGTGAAGGAACACCAGAAGAAAAGAGGATTCTTGGCCCCTGGAGGTCTATCTGGGTTCTGCCAGAGGACCTCTGCAAAACCTGCTTGCCTGGAGCACAGAACATAGTACTAGGAATGATTAGACCTCCCCGGTACAGCGAAACAGACGCAGCCATAAAATGAAGAACAGGAAACTTAGCCACACTGCAAAGCACATTTGCCTGATTAAGGGTAGAACAAAAGAAGGTATCTGGGGAACCTTCCACGCAAGGCTATGAAGTATCCATACGAGGAGGTAATACGGTATTATCCAGGCAAGCCGGTCTAATGATGTCCTCCAGATACACCTTATCTCCCCAACATGGGGTACAGAGGGTATTCCATCTGTTGACAGTCTAGGGGGTTACAAAACCACCCATCAATGGTTCCTGCCCCACAGAAGATGAAGTCTACCATGGTGCACAGACCACTCTCTGTAGCACAGAGACTACCAGATGAGGACAACTAAATTTCATTGCTTTGTCCTTAGGGAAGACATTGCTGCCAAGGACAGTTTTCATTGACTTCACCCACCATACAAACCAGTTAACTTTTCCAATGACAGAGAGGACTCCTTCTCAGAGGAGGCGGCTCAATGTAGGAAATGGACTCAAGGCAGGGTCCCCAAAGAGGGGACTATCTGTTCTGTGGAGCTAGACTAGAGCCCCACACATGAAGACAACCCAGCAAGTGCAGTCCTCCTGGAACAGACCACCCCACTTACCTGAAGAGACTGATGGGTCAAGCAAGCAACCACCTGATCCATTAACACAATGTAGATATCTGTCCCACTACAGGCGGCTAACCAGTGGTGGATGGTGCTTAATATATTGGGGTGGGGGCGTGGCAAACTAAGTTCCAAGACTCCCTGACAACTAATTGGCCGGGAGGAGAATCTGGAAGACTATAACGAATATTATTTGCTATTGTCACACAACTCGTGGGCTTGGGGTGCAGTTCTCTGCACCCGAGCCCACCCTTTTTTAAGCCAAAGACTCGGGCTCTAATCACGTACTAAAAAAAAAAATAAAAAAAAAACCCCATTGGAATCCATGCGTCCAGCACCCTGCATGTAAATTAGGGACCAGGTGCATGGATTAGGGGGGAAGCTCCCCATATGGACAGGCTGCCAATTGCAATGGATAGGGGGGCCCTGAGGACCAACGTGAAAAGAAAAGACCCACTTTACAGGGGTTCCCCCAATGCCTCACACACACCTGGACTGAGGAAAAGGAGGGAATTCCCTGCCTGTTGCAGTCTGAAATGCAGACTCTCTTGGTGGTGACAGGTAGCTACTGATAAGACATTTGTTGAAGCTCTACCTGGTACAAAAATGCAGTGTCAGACACTTAAAAATGTCAATCTCTAAAAGAAGTCTACCGAGTATTCCACAGTGGGGATACCAGGATAGGACACTAGGGTAAATACATGGCACAATATCGGAGCCAGGCTCTAGCTTAAGCAAGGGACCAGCAAGACGGGTCCCAATCAAATTTGCAGGACAGAAAATCCCATCTGAGGTCCCTCTGCCTTAAACTTTACTGTGGTGAAACAGTCAGAGGCATGAGCTCCAAAGGGTGCTCAGGGACTTAAAAAAAAAAGAAAAAGGACGAAGTAGCTTCTGCTGGTGCTTCAGCCTGACTAGCCTTACTCAAAAAGTATGTCTTTAGTGATAGGGTCACCTGGGGCTGTGCCAAGGCTCTGGACCTGGAAAGCGCTCCACAGCTAACTAATGCAATAAACCCAGGTCTGGGAAGTGCCCCAATGCAGAGCCCATTGCCCAAAGGTAACATTTTATGCTAGCCCTGCAAGTCCAGTTCAACCTCCTGTCAGCGAGATATCTTGATTGAAGTTCCAGAGGAAATAATCAACAAAGAAAAAAAGGAAAAAAAGCTAGCAAAACATAGTTAGACTTTATTTAGCAGAGCATCCAACCTTCTAAAACACTGACAAAAAGCTGAGGAATGCTTGGTACAGGAGTGGTTATACAGAGATTGGCTTACAATTTTTCTGTTTGCCAGTGTCCAAGCCTCCTGAAGGTGGCAGTTTAACCCGACTGTATATGAATTCCTATGACCCTCAATAGGAGATACTGAAATACAGTTTTACCAGCAAAATTTACAATATTCCACATGCTGCAATTTTGGCAGCAATTCTGCTAAGGATATAACCCTCCACTACACCTCTACTGCATAGAGCCAACCATTGATAATTTGTCAATCTTTGGAACATTAAGAAGCAAGATTCTGCCTTCTTCACAGGTTCTTTATTATCAGCTCAATTCTAGGTATACAGTCCTGCACCTGAAGGCCAGTCCTCCAATCTCCAATATTTCCCAGTACGGTTTTGATTTGTTTTTAATAAGGGATGAGAGAATAGGACTGCGAGAATACAAAAAAAGAGCAGACACTTTGCGGTTGATTTACTAAATCAAAAAAGAGTGCAAACTCTGGTAAAGCTCTGCATAGAAACCAATCAGCTTCCAGGTTATACTGTCAACGTTTCATTGAACAAGCAGAAGCCGATTAGCTACCATGCACAGCTGCACCAGAGTTGGAAAGAAGACACCCCTGAAGAAAAGCAGTAGGTTAAAACTTGTTCCTCATTGTGCAGTCTGCCACTACATAGTAAAATGGGCACGCTTACCAGAAGGTGTGGACTCATATACTCTGCAGTATTGAGTCAAATGTGCAGTCATGAGGAAACGCCTTAACCGAATCCAGCATAGAACAATGTTATGGAAATCGCCCCATCCGCAGCTGAAGGCAGAGGTTCCACCATACAAGCAAATAGCTGTTCCCCAGTCTGTCCTAGACAGAAGTCTGGCTCCAGGGTTGCCTAGAACCAGACTTCTATGTAGGACAGACTAGGGTGGCCTGAAACCAGACTTCTTTGTAGGACAGACTGGGGAACAGCTATTTGCTTGTATTGTGGAACCTCTCCCTTCAACCGTGGATGGGGCAATTTCCATAACATTGGTCTATGCTGGATTCGGTTTAGGCGTTTACTCATGACTGCACGATTGGCTCAATACTGCAAAATATATGAGTCCACACCTTCTGGTAAGCGTGCCCATTTTACTATAGGGTGGCGGACTCCACAATGAAGAACAAGTTTTAACCTACTGTGTTTCTTCACAGGTGATTTTTTTCCAACTCATGGGACTCATTTTCCATTGTGGACTACTATAAGATGATTAATCGTGAACTTTGAGTGACAATATTTTTCCACAATTATTATTTATTGCAGTGTTTATGGATGTAACAATTCCAATTCATTGTATGATCCTGCTGGATCTTCTACCATTTTGAGTATCCACAAGTTTTGGGGGACCTGGGTCCCATATACATTTATCACTTCGTTGAGCGCTGCACTAATGTTTAAACTACATTATAACCAGCCATTCTTAAAAGTGGCTCTATAAATCTTGAGTGCCTTTGGCCTGCAGGGAGATGAGGTTTGTGACGTGCTGGCTAAACTCTCAACCCATCGGGGGGCTGTCATTTCTCCATGATGCACCACGCTTGTGTGTAGATAGAGGAACCCTTTTAATTCTTAATATTAAAGTGAATTGAGAGCTGGTTGATCACAAATTGCCCTGCACTCCCTCCAGCCAGCCATCTGCTCCCCGATCCTGCACAATGTCCTCCATAAACTCTCTAAACATGATCCAACATGTCTGTAGAAGTCTTCTAGAGTCTGGCTTTGTAGAACAGACTTCTTCTGTTCTACAAAGCCACTCAGATTCATCTGATGTTTGCATTCTTCTGAGGAAGTCCTTCTGATGAAACGCCTGGTTTAGGAGTACTGCCAAAGGAATTTTAACTCCTTGGAGTCGGCGCCTGTCGGCCCTTTAAGATGTTTAGAAAGCCGGAAGGGGCTTATGGTCATGCGACTGCCGCAATTGGCCGTCACATGGTCGGAAAGCTGACGATGACAACCTTTCCGCTAGTGTGCTCTTGGGCACAGCTCTATTTGCACTAATGCAGGCAAATATGCAGCCGCTCGGGGCCAAAGCACGCCCGCTGAGAGGATGCATATTTGTAAGTGCACATGTGTTATTTTAAGGGTAAATCCACTTTTGTGGGAAAAAAACGACTATATATATATATATATATATATATATATATATATATATATATATATATATATATATATATATATATAACACAAGTGCGACTAAAGTCATATTACTATTGAATGTTATTAAAAATTACCTTTTCTTTTTAATCTGCAGCTCTGTAATTTTCTGTGAAATGCGAAGCAATCTGGCTACCTGGAGTTTACCTGTGTACATCATCTGTACACAGAATGCCCCCCAGAAATATAATTTCCTGCTTGTGTGATTGGCTTACGGATTTTCCCAGAAATCTGCACTAAAATAGAAGTCAGATTTTCGGTATTCCCTGCAACAAACGTCATTTTTGGTGGGATACTCCCAAAGGAAAACCATGTCTAATGGGATGCGGACCCTGCCACTTTCCTCAGAGCCCTGCAGGTGCAGCAGCTGATTGATTATAAAACCACTGCCATACAGATTCACTCTGCAAAAGGACACAAAAGCTATTTCTTAATAGAATAAACGAATAAAAGAATAACAAAAGTTAGAACTTTGCAACAAAGTTTGTCAAATCCCGGCAATGTACATTGATGAGGGGAATATTTTTTTTTCTAAGCAAAACTGGAGTTACTTTTTTAGATAAATGCGCTTTGCAAAACCTATGGAGAAGATTTGTGTTTAATACACTGTATATGGTTTTGAGCAGAAGATTGAGCTATTGCACTGTTAGATCTGGTTTGTATGCTTGTATTATCCAGGGGGATAGGAGCTTTGCTGCTCGGGTTTAGGTATCATTTAGCCAATAAAGTGCACCACTTAAAATTTAAACGAGAGAGAGCGAAAGAAAGAAAGCGTAAGAGAGAGAAAGCGTTAGAGAGAGAAAGCGTAAGAGAGAGAAAGCGTAAGAGAGAGAAAGCGTAAGAGAGAGAAAGCGTAAGAGAGAGCGCGAGAGCCAGAGAGAGAGGCACACTGATTTTAGTTTGCCATACACTGAGCATATTTCACCTGGATCCTAACAAAGGGCAGCAAAGGTCAGTGTGGAGACCATGGCACTAGGGGTGGATTAGGAACATGGCTAGGGTAATTCCTGACGATTTAGAGAAAAAAAGCTTCTCCAATGTAAAAGGTATAGAATATATGCGCAGCATCAAAACCATGTGTACCTTGAACTCGTGAATCCACCTCATCTCCTGCTTGGTCTTCAGACGGACTGTCTTTCTTCCTCTCTGGGCTCAGAAGTTGCTCTCCAGGTTGAACTGCAACTAAAACACAAAAGCAATGCAATATAAGACTACATCTTCTACATCCCTTTACTCTCAACCTCAGCTAATATCACATGGCCCATATCCCTGACCACCTTAACATGATATGACATGATAAAAGCATACTTAACACCAAGCTATACAGGGTTTGGGAATGAATACAAGCAGGTTATTCACCAAATTATTGATTTCAAACAGAAAATCTCTGGGATCTTTCTATATTATTATAAATAATATTAAATAAAAAAAAATAAAAATAAAAAAAGGACAATATGTACCATTTCTACCCACCTTCCTTTAAGTGGTACCCTAACCATCTTCTATTAAGCAGTAAGAGAAATGGAAAAAGGCTTTTATATGCTAAAATTCATTCATCAAGCAGTTCTACAGATTCACAGTATGGTCAATTATATGTTTCTACTGATCAACTTGGGAACAAACAAAAAATGCATTGCTATTCTTGTTAAACTGCCCATCACCTAACATAAAAGCCCCAACTACAGCAAGTGGACAACGTAAAAACCTGCATCATGCAGAACATGACACATTTAGCCTTTACTTATCAAGACTGGGTATAGTAAATCTATAGACAATGCCAAAAATCCATTAAAGTGGAGGTAAACCCTCTCCTATACCAAGTGAAGAGAATAGCCTCAGGTGATACACAGAGATTAAACAAATCTCCCTATATAATTTTTGTATATCTGCAGTCTTAACCTTTCTACATTCTTTAGAAAGTGCACATCATGTTGCAAATCTTTCTTCCTCATTCAACAGTGGGTGTGGAGTCTGGGCATATACTGTGTGAGAGCTGATTGGAGGAAAAGGCACCCCCCCGTCCCCTCCACATAGGCAGAGGAATGAAGGAACATGCAGAGCTGCAGTCTGAATAGACACGCTCTCTGCTAATCTTCCTCTAAGTTCCTACCCCGACACAAATTTCCAGCTGCTTTTATCTCCTGTGTCGGAGAGGAATGGAGCAAGAGAAAGACACATGACTTAGAGCTTTGGATATAGATAATTAAACACTACAGATATATGTGCCCATATATGTGCTAAGAGAACTATCTTCCAGTCTAGCGGAACTTTACATTGGGACTGTTGACTTTTGTTGCACCAGTTCTTTGAATACATTTTAATTTCATTATTTACATATTATAGTTTGTCATTTTGCACTTTTGAGTATATTGGGTGGATTGGATGCTTTTGCATGTGTTGTGCAGATGCATAATTCATATACGCACACGTTGATTAAGCCAATATTTTAAACTGATATTTTTCACATGTGGAAAGTATGATTTAGTCACGATTTATAATTTAAAGTAGCTAGCGCCATTTACACATTTTCAGTGTATCACTATATATTTGCTGGCAGCTGGATGGTTAAAGTGAGAAATTGTTCATGCTGTGAGCACGGGTTTCTTTTGGTTTTTCCATATTACATTCCTTGCCTGAAATTCATGCGCTGCAGCCTCATGGTTTATTATCCTGGAATTCTTTTGTAAGTTCTAGTGTTCTATTTTACAGTTGGGTGTATTGTTCACATTATACTGTACATCTCAGTTTCCATCTTCTCCTATAGTATTATTGCAGTGCAGGACTTCTTACTATTCTACTGGAACAACTATTTCCAATTATCAGCATGATGTTTCCTGCAACTGTTGGCCTTCCTGACTTTTTATTGAACAGAAGTCTGCAGGCTTTTTCACACAAAGCAGAAGTAAACAGAGAAGGGATTCTGAATGTATACCCGACAGAATCAACTGTTACCGAGTGTAATATCCTACATCTCAGTTTTGCAAGCTTTAACATGCACAAACAGAAGTAAAATAATTGTAAAGCTGCCTGAAGAAAACAAAAAGCTGGAAATATATGCGATTCGAGAGGTGGAGGCCAATTACATTATTCTGTATGTAAAATGTGTGGGGTTGCTCTTTTTACTGCATGGATGCCTCCCTGGGAATATGCCAGAATAGAAATGTGGGAGCTGTCTATTTGATAGTTTATGTTCTATAGCCATCATCCTCATTCTTGCTTTGTTACCCAATGAGTCACTAACTTGTAGGATATATGGGGATATATGGGCATATCCGGTGTATTGAAGTGTTACTAAACCCACAGCAGTAAAATCATTCTGTATATGCAGTAAAGCATGCTTGTAATACTCACTGTGGAACCCAAGGGGTTAATCCTCTGCATTGTGTAAAAAAGGCTGTTTGATCCTGTCTTCTCTGATCCTCCCCTCCATCCACTGTCCCCAATTCATCTCCTGCTAGTACAGAGCCTTGAGGCACTCTGCACATGCTCAGTTTGGTGTGTATTGCAAGGAGGGTGCATGTGATCGGCACATGGCCAATCAGCACAGTCCAGACAGAAGGAGGTCAGGAGTCAGGCAGCCTCATAGGACAGTGAGAGGAGAGGAAAAAAAACACCTCTTACAAGCTTTAACCAGACACTGATAGAAGTCACACGATTGCTATATACTGGTAATGAGAAAAGGTATTTAGCAGTTTATATTTACGAAAATAACTGCATTTCCATGTTCTGTGTACTGTGGGAGACCAGATATAGTGAATGCAGGGTCCTGGGTTTAGTAACACTTACACCAGATATGCACATGCTTGCAAGCATAGGCTTTTTACCAGACAAGAAAGAAGAAGTGGGCTGTATAAGGTATTTACTGGCAGAAAAAAAAACGTTTTACTATCCAAAGTTAAAACAACAAGGGCAGAAGATTTAATAGATGGAAAGTTGAAAACAATGACTGAACGTCCGCTTTAAGCTCAGTCACTGGCGAAAAAGTTCAGAAGGAATCTACATTTATATCAGTGGGGTTAAGAAAGGAATGTACATTTCTCTCCAGAAACATTCCTTCTAGTTATTGGTTCAAAATGGCAGCCAAACCAAGTAAACAAAAATACCTCTTGTTTCTGTTCATATGAAAGTTTTCTGATTAGCTACCAAATGCCAAAAATCCTATCACAATATGTTCTGCTTATCCACAATGAGTACAAGTAAATGTCTGGAAGAAAAAGTTGGGAGAGAAGAAGGAGCAAAAAAGAAATGTGGATCTTCCTTAACTGTATACTGGATTGAGTGCCGGTTCACACAGGGGCGACTTGTCAGGTGACCTAGCCGCCTGACAAGTCGCCTCCCGTTCTGTACAATGGAACCGTTCTAATAGGAGCTCTGACTTAGAAAAAGGTTCCTGTACTACTTTGGGGGCGACTTGCATAGACTTCTATACAGAAGTCGTTTTGCAGGTCGCCGTGGAAGTCGTGTGCAGGTTGCCTCGGTGAGGCGACCTGCAAGTCATGCCGTCCCTGTGTGAACCGGGGCTTACTGGTACCACATCTTTTAGAATCAATGCATATTACAGGTAAACCAACTAACATAGGATTTTAAAGGTATCACACTGAAGAATATATAGCGTAAAATAAGTTTAAAAACTTTATTCAAAATTATTTTCCTAAAAAATATTAAAAGACAGCCCTAACAGGGCAAGACTAGATAGATAGGTAGAAATATGCCACTGTTTATCATATTGCAGATTAGCATCACAATAATACAGCAAAACGTGACAAGTCGTATTATCCCGGATGTTAGATTTCATCAAGGGTTCCAACACACAAGGATCTTCTATGCAAATTTACATGAAAATTATTTAGAATAAAGTTTAAACATATTTTCAAATATTTTTCGGTGTGGTACCTTTAAAAGCTGTTTTTCGCTTTAACCACCTCAATACAGGGCACTTTCACCCCCTGCCCAGGCCATTTTTCAGTGCTGTCGCACTTTGAATGCCAATTGCGCGGTCATGCTACACTGCACCCTATTTTTTTTCCCCACAAATAGAGCTTTCTTTTGGTGGTATTTGATCCCCTCTGTGGTTTTTATTTATTGCGCTATAAACAAAAGAAGAGCGACAATTTTGAAAAAACACAATATTTTTTTACTTTTTGCTATAATAAATATCCATTTATTTTTTTTAAACAACTTTTTTCCTCAGTTTAGGCCGATACGTATTCTTCTACATATTTTTGGTAAAAAAAAAAAAAAAAATCGCAATAAGCGTATATTGATTGGTTTGCGCAGAAGTTATAGCGTCTACAAAATAGGGGATAGATCTATAGCATTTTTATTTATTTATTTTTTACTAGTAATGGCGGCGATCTGCGATTTTTATTGTGACTGCGATATTGCAGCGGACATATCGGACACTTTTGACACATTTTTTGGACCATTCACATCTATACAGCGATCTGTGCTATAAAAATGCATTGATTACTGTATAAATGTGACTGTCAGGGAAGGGGTTAACACTAGGGGGCGATCGAGGGGTTAATGTGTGTCCTAGGGAGGTGATTCTAGCTGTGGGGGGAGGGGACTGACTGGGGGAGGTGACCGATCGGTGTCCCTATGTACAAGGGACACACCATCGGTCTCCTCTCCTCTGAGAGGACGTGGATCTGTGTGTTTACACACACAGATCCACGGTCCTGCTCTGTTACCCGGCAATCGCGGGTGCCCGGCGGACATCACGGCCGCCGGGCACGTGCACCGGGTCCCGAGCGACGCAGCGGGCACGCGCGCCCCCTAGTGGCTTGGGAGGGCGATCACGTCATATGACGTCTGCCCAGAACAAGGGCTGCCTCGTCCCGCCGTCATATGATGGTGGGCGGTACCCTAGTGGTTAAAGGGGAACTCCACACTAACATTAAAATCTCTAAATCTACAGGCATCCACAATCTAAGACTAACCTAGCTAACCCTGTAAAGAAGAAAATCGCAGAAAAGGCAGCCGACAACGGAAGCCCCATAGTAACTCTATAGGTGATGTCACTTCCCATTCATTTCCCATCTATCGTTGGCTGTGTCCTCTGCAGAGCTTCTGCTGCTGGAGGATGGACAGTCTTCAAAAAAGATATGTATAACGATTTCTTCTTTACAGGGTTAGTCTTTGATTATGGATGCCAGTAGATTTAAAGATGTTAGTGTTAGGGTGGACTTCCCCTTTAACATACAAGTGAATGTCACCTACCTACATATCAGATTATTGAAGGTGGATGTCCACTGCATGCTAGTCAAAAAAAGGAAAGCGCCAGATCTCCTGGCCCAAACTTACAAATTGGGCTAAGCTTTCCAGTGCAAAGAATTTACTGCAATGCAACTCCACCGACATGCAGAAATCCTAAAGACATGGCTCTGTCAATCACGAGTGTCATTGGCAGTTCAAAAAGCCATTAAAATACACATCAGGAGACAGTAGAAACAGCTCATTAAATTCACTTACCAGCCTCTATAATAAAGCGAATGCAGCTGATAAGGGAGCAGGCGTGGGTCACATACTCTGCAGAGGCCAGCAAATTCCACAGTCCGATCTGTTGTAAAGTCAGACAGCAACAATCCAGCACAGCTTGGAGATCCACACTCAGTGGTATTGGTTCTTGCACAAAATGCAAGGATACTGCCTGCAAACAAAAGACACTTTCATTTGCATGTCTGTAGGAATGGAGAGTTAAAATAAAACTATTTACCGAAAAACTAGCCAAAATGAACAAAATCAAGATCAATGTTTTTAAAATTCTGCCCAATTTTGTACAACAAACATTCTTTTTTGCCTTGTTGTCCAACACCAATGTTTACAGATTAGTACTTGTAACCTAGCCTTCTCTTACCTCTACTGACATGACCACAAACTTCACTATGTCCACTTCATTTTCCTGCCGTATGTGATAAGACTGAGGTATTTTGGGGAGTGATCGCAGGTATTGCGCCAGCGCTCGACAAAGGGTGACAAGGGAGTAATATACTTCAGAATCACCTGCAAGAAAGATCACAACATGGTTACTAAAGATGCACAGAGGTTGCAGCATACAAGTAACCGACCCTCCCCTTACCGATAGACAACCCCAAGGCTGTACTGCACCCTCACACAAAGCTGAAGGGTACAAAATGGCAAAGATTAGCATTTAGTTCAGGTTATCAGGTCTGATGCAATCTTGTTATGCTCTTGCTTAACCTGTATTAAGATTTATTTAGATGTATTTATAGTCAAAAATATTCTTTTTAGTTTTGGATGGAGAAGGGTAAAGACCCCTGTCAGTTTATGGTTTGCTTCCAAGTCCCACTGGAGAGTGTTCCCTTCACATCCTGTCCTTGAGATGTCACATCCTGTCCTGTCCTTGAGATACAACAGGAAGTGAGACTAAATTTTTCAATAGCGAGTGTAAATCCCCCTAAAGCCTCGTACAAACGATGAGAATATTGGACAAATTATCTTTTTTTTTGCATGCTAGTCTCATATCGAAAATTAAGAGGTTACTCAACTAACAAAAATTCTTGTACGACAGAATACAATTATGGAAGTGATGTAATCTATTCTTTAGTTTCCGAGCATGCGTAGTCTTGCTCTCTCAATTTTTTTTTGGATGAAAACTGTACAGATTAAACTGAAAATTGTAAGATTTGTTATCGTTCAAGAAAAATTTTCACATTTGTTTCTTATAAAAATTTTGGATGAAGGGTCGTGATCGGCTCTCGAAAGCTGTGTACTAACGATCAGATTATCGTACAATTGCTTCGAAATCGGTAATTTTCATCCGATCTTTTGATTGTGTGTAATAGGCTTAAAGTAGAACTAAAGGCAAAACTTCTTTTTTTTAGCTATGGATGGCGTGGAGAGGGATTAGAGCCCCTGTCAAATTTTATTTGTCTGTGCCCTCCTTAAAGAGATTCGTCCCGTTTACCATTATCATTGAAAGTGAAAGTAAAAAAAAAAAGTAATAGAGGGGGAATCTTCCAATGGGGACACGAGTTCAAGTGACCTGGGGGTCCCTAAAAAATTCCTTTAATTTGCAGAGAGATTTCCTCTCACTTCCTGTCCCAAAGCCGAACAGGAAGTGAAAGGAAATCTCCACAATAGGACAGAGATGGCGAAAAATAATCTGACATGGGTTATAACTCTCCCTTACTCTATTCCACCATGGAAAAAAAAAAGTTTTGCCCTTAGTTCTACTTTAAGACAGCTGTCAACAGAACAAGTGTGATCAACAGAAGATTTCGGATTACCATTTGTTCTAGTAACAATTCCAAAAATTATAATTTCCCATTACATTATGTCTCTGTGAAAATGATCACCAGGGCAACCAGAGGGGTAGAAACTACACAGTGAGGACAGCAATAAAGACTTTACAGAAGTTATAATCTTTCCCCAATCTATGCCAAGCTAAAAAAGCCAAAAAAAAAACCAAAAAAACAACAACATGTTGGTTGAAGTTCAGACAAACTGCCAAATGCACAACTGAAATATCAAAATACATACTGCACATCTTTACTGACTGCTAGCCAAAGAAAGTTTTTTTATTTCCAATTGTTAAAAATATGCACTTCTGCCACACTGCATAGGCAGGTGAAACACATATCCTGCCTCAGCAATGCACCTTACTAAGCCACCAGCCCACCTCTAGCATCCCCTTTGGGCAATCTATCAAAATCACATCTGACAAATAGGCAGGGAGGTGATCGAAGAAGCAGTAAATCTAAAGCAGAAGTCATAACATAATCTTTTTGGCTTTAGAGTGTGGCAAAAGTACATAAATCACAAGGCTGGCTGTACAGAATTACAAACCCCCATTAAACATGCATAGGATGTATTTAAACTGTGCATGTAGCTGTATTTCTGATCAATGTCAGAAGTTTTTTCGCCTTGATGCATTAAAGTGAAAAAACACGGAAGGTTTATAACCCCTTTAAATTTGCCCTGCTTGGTCTAAAAAAACGGTTACAGTTTGGTGGTTTTATACACCATTACTAGAGCTGTAGGCTCTGGAACACAGGCTCAAGTGGAATTTGGTTGTCAATCTCAGAATCACTAGAATTCAACTCACTTCATCTTTTGGAGTTGCTCCATTTCTGAACCTTTGAAAGTGATTGAATTTTAGTAGTGCTCTTGGACTGAGAGGGCAACCTGAAGTTGAATTTAAAATATTCTGCTTCTGGTGAGAACAGTCACCCTTCTGACATGACCTGAACATTGTTGGTTTGAAACGATCCAGTAGCAAAAAAATAAAAAATATCAATCATAAAAAAGGCACCAATAAAAGAAAACAGCTCAAATATTATCTAGCCTGGTGTCCAATCCTAAAATATTTGCCCTGTTGCTGTGCAAAGCTGTCTGAAAGATCTTTACATCTGAAAACTTCCAAGTGTGCAAGATGCTTGTGCCCTTCAATATGTTCTGTGCTTCTTCCATCTGGCCCCTACATTACAACCATTGGAGAAAGGGAAGTCATCATCAGACTATTCGTATGACGTCAAGATCCCTTGGGCCTTTTCAAAGCAACAGAGCAAAGACTCTATGAATAGAAAACGGAACAGGCAAGTAGTATGTGTCTTTTAGAGGTGCTTTTTTATTTAAGTGACAGGGTTACAATAATTCTGCTTGGAAAAAAGTTCTTACCCAACACTATGATTAGTTTCTCCCAGTAGGAGTCTTTCTCCATTGGCTTCAGAGGCTGAAAGATTTGATGAGTGTCCGGCAGCTGCTGAACGGTCTGTGAGATGAGATCCAGCAGGACAGACTGGGTTGTTTCAAAGAAACTGCTGTCCTGATCCGCAATCATCTGATTCACTCCTAAAGCCAAACAGGGGCCTAGCATACTCATGTTAAACTTCTACAAATAAAAGCAAAAACATCATCTCAGTTTAAGCTATCACCAGTCTAGCTTTTGCACATCAAAACTGTTGAATTCAAAGGAAATCTGCAACAAAATATTCCTGTGTGGGAAACCTCAGATGAAAGATGCCGATCTCTATTGAGCTGCATGTTATGCCAGAAAAAGGTCATTTTGACTTACCTGTAAATTCCTTATCTTGGAGTACAGTAAAGCAGGGCTCAAAATTTCAAGTCCTGAGCCACTAGCCAGGCTTCAAGGGTTACTCGCCACCAGTTGCCCCACCCAACCGTTACCCTGCCCTGCCCCTAAACACGCCCTCATAAATTATCTCATGAAATGACACTTAAATTAGATTTAAGTTCTAAAAAATATTAACAACTTTATCCATGCCCACCAATGTAGCCTGCCCGTGTCCACCAATGCAGCCTGCCCGTGTCCATCATGCTGGGGAACAGAGGCGAGGAAGAGGATTACCGGCTGGATGATGAGAGCACAGAGGAACATCACAGCTTTTATTTCAATTGCCGTGTGTTCCCACTGTTTGGCGTCACATACAGCTCCGCCCCCTGCCCAGGGAACTTTGATACACGTCACTCGCGATTGGATGAGTGATCTGTCTATCAAAGTCCTGGTACCAGGGGGCGGAGCTGTGTGTGACAGCGAGTGCGGGGAACACATGGCAATTTAAATGAAAGCTGTGATGCTCCCAGCACTCTGATGATCTGGCCGCCTGCTCTGCTCTCTTCCATCCGCGAGCGCTGGGAGAAGGACTCCCATACAGCCCGCCTGCTGGTGGTGCTCCCCCCCCCCTCCCCGGCAGCCGTAGCTTGCCAGCTCTCAAAATCCACTCGCAAAATGTGAGCAAGCAAGTTGAATTTTTGAGGGCTGCAGTAAAGGACACATGGCTTGTATGTCATATAGACAATGTGTTATATGCAGGGTACCATCAGGTGACTGGACACTGGCAGTACCTTTGCTAGAGCTTCCCCTAGTACACGCTAATATAACCTCACCCACTTGGGCAAGCAATATGGAGCGACCACAGGAAACCGGAGGGAGGGTCCTGTGCTTTGTACTATACTGGCTATGACTAAAGCCGGGTAACACGCTACAGTTTTTTTTCGTGCCAACTGCTCCGGTTGGAGCCGCTGTACTAACCAAGCAAGGTTAGTCCAGCAATCTCCCCCACTGTGCTGTTCTGACAGGGGGACGGCCCCCCCCGCCAGAATACGCCGATCAGCCGCTCTCTGCCAATGGCTGAGAGTGCTGATCGGGAGTCAGTCAGATGCTGGTTTTCCAGCATGCATGTCCGACAGAAGCCAGTCGAATGGCTAGCTTCATTCGGACAGACTGACATACACAAAGGCCGAATGTTGGCAGTTTTTTTTCTTCTCAACTGGCCGTTGTCTCCCAACATTTGGCTCGTGTGTACTGGGCTTTAGGCTATTTGCCGAAACATGTAAGCAGTTCCTATCTTCACTATTCTGTAGCCTAATACAGACTAATACAGATTTGAAAGTTGCCGGTTCTCTTTATCTATCTGCGCTTTGTACTATACTCCAAGATATGGCAAATCAAAATTTCCATTGTCTTAATGGTACAGTACAGTAAACAGTGCATGTATTCAGACACCATGGGACATCCCCAAGCTTTCTACTTAGGGGTAGGTAACATCATAGCAAATAGGACTGCCAATGGGCACACAAAAAAAAAGGTTAAAAACCCAGAAAAACACTCATATGATAGCTTAAAGCACCTTGCATCGGAAGCTTGTATCAGCTTAGGCCTGAACATCCACCTGATAAATCCTGGAAAACAGAAGACCAGGTGGCAGCCATACAAATCTAAAATGCAGATGCTTGATGCTCGAAAGCCCAAGAGACACAAACAGATCTGGAAGATTTAGTTATCATAGGGAAAGAATCAATTCTATAAGCCCTAAGCACTGGAAATATATCCTCTACGAGAGCCTGTAGGGCAGGGGTAGGCAACCTCGGCCCTCCAGCTGTTTTGAAACTACAATTCTCATGAGAGATTGCAAGAACCTAACAAGCACAGGCATAACTCCTGGAGGCATGATGGGATTTGTAGTTTCACCACAGCTGGAGGGCCGAGGTTGCCTACCCCTGCTGTAGGGAGTACAAAAAGGGACTCCATTTGGTTAATAGAAGTCAAAGCTACTAAGTAGACCCTGGCAACAAGGAAGCTACCATAGTCTGATGATTGATATTAGGGGAGCTTAATTGGATGAGTAAATTGTATTTATGCTCATATTATTTGGTGAATATATGAGAATGCCACTTTAATACAAGAGGCGCACGGTTTGTTTGGTTTATGTTTTATGTTTCTTTTTTTCTTTTTCCTTGTTTTTTCTTTTTTTTTATATACTATTTGATAATTTTTGATATTTAGTAATTTAGTTGACATAGTTTTTGTTTGTATAACTATAAAAAATAAAAATAAAAATGATTTGATAAAAAAAAAAAAAAGTAGACCCTGACAACATCTAGGCAGTGCAGGGAAATTTCTTTGGCATGCTTTGAAGTGGGACAAAATCCTCACGGAGGTGGAAAGAAGAAACCACCCTGGGTAGAAAAGAAGATCTTGGTCTCAAGACCACTTAGTTTCTGTGCAATAGAAGAATTGGTTGCTTAGAAGAAATAGCTTCCAGCTCAGAAACATGCCTAACAGATGTAATGGCCACAAGGAAGGCAATCTTGCATATAAGGTCTCCCAAAAGGATATCTGATGTGCTCAAAGGGGAAGGGTCTCTGAAAAACACAGAACACCAGGCTACACAGGAGGGTGAATTGTGGGGAATAATATGAGCAACTCACTGAAGAAAACTCTTAAGTACTGTGAAGCAAAGGGTTTCTGAAATAGAATGGATAAGGCCAAAAACCTGTCCATTAAGGGTGCTCAGGGATGGATGCTGTTTAAGACCAGACTAAAGAAAGGCCAACAAGATATTAAAAAATTAGCATTTCCTTGGACTCCGATGTCTGTCCACGCACCAAAAAAAGTAGGCCTTCCTTGTAGCGTAGTAGATCTCGTGGGAGGTAAATTTTCTCACTCTAGTAAGATGGAGATGACCAAGTCAACTACCCCCCAATCTTTCAGGAACTGCATTACAACAACCAAGGCTCATTCACCAGGAGTCTGAGACGGTCTGTATACCACATCCTTCTGGGCCAATTTGGTGCAATGAGAATTAAATGTACCCTTTCCACCCCTATTTTGTGCCACAGTTGAGGGAGAATCTTTAACACAAGAAAGGCATAGTTCAGCTTGAATGGAGTCAAAGGAATTACCAGGGCATCCATTGTAAAGGCTAGGGGATCCCTTGTCCTGGCTACAAATCTGTTCAGTTTGTTGTTAAACATGGAGGCCAGAACTCCCACATGGAAGATGTGCTGAATGTGAATTTCCACACAGGGGAGGATTTGTTTCTCCTAGAGCAGCAAGATTCCTGATATCCCTCTGGTGGTTTATGCAGACCACAGCTGTGGCATTGTCAAACTGCACCTTGACTGGGTGACCTTGCAGAAGCGGGGTCCAGTGTTATAGAGATAACCTGATGCTTCTCAAAATGTTGATGGGGAGCCATGATTCTGTTGAATGCTGTCCTCTGGATAGTTAGGGAAATGTAAACCCCACCCCTAAGCAAAGAGACTGGTATCCGGTTGTAAACACATTTCAGAGCATTGGATGGAATGACTTTCCCAGCTCCAATGCAGAATTGGAAATTCACCATGCCAGGGAGAGAATTGTCTGGCTGTACAGACACATAGGATGGTCCAGAAAGTGGATCAAATAGATCCATGAGGTGAGGATGTTTAGCGGAATTATCCTGAAGGGAAACTGGAGAAAACATTAAAGGAGGCTACTATTTGGCCCAGAACGTACAGGTCCTCTTGTAAAACAAATAACTGAAGTTACCCACACAGCAAGACACGCTTTAAATAACATTTGCTGTAAGCTGCAGTGAAACACCAGTTTGTTCTTACCTTGTTGGTTATAAAGGCGAGACGATCAGCCCGAGGTATTTTGTTCACCAGTTCTGCTCCTTCCAGCAGTGCAGAATCCGAGTGTGTGTAACACTGGGAACGTACCAGGGACACATACCAGTCCTACAAAGAAAGGCTTAACTGAGTCCTTGACTTAGCACAAGGTAGAACATAAAACAGAACAACTCCATCTCTGAAACATATTAACCATAAGAACAGTGGTTCACACACCTCATCTGGGTCCAGCGTTTCCAGTCGTGGGTGACCATCCCCGTCCAGCGGGTGGGAGGTCACCAAAGGTAAGGGGCTAACAGTGTCTGAAGCTACAGTTGCCCGAAATCTGTCCAGCAGAGAATAAAGTCTTTGATGCCTAGAAAGATAGATTCAAAGACCAGCGTTAAGATGAAGATAGAAAGCAAAAAGCATACATTTCTGCAATATTAATCTTTTATATACTGTAACTTTCTCAAACAACAATCACACTCCTAGTTCCTGCAAATGGCTGCAGTGCCAGGTATTTATTAGGAAGGGGTGACATTTATTTCACCCCATTCCTTCGTGCAATTACATAAACAAAAGTTGTTGTTTTTTTCTTTGCAGTATATTCCTGCTTTTTACTACTACTATACTAGCATAGTGAAATCCATTTATCAATTGGATCTTGCCTATTTATAAAACAGGGCGATTTAGAGAAAAACATTAGAATTGTTTGGGGTGGGGACTAACGCCTCCAGATGAAAAAAAGCTTTTCATTTAGCACTGTGCAGATGTCATGTGATTGATTCAAATCTAATCCTAAAGTAGATGAAGAATCACTGCAAATTAAAATGTTTTTGAACTCCCCAGGGGACTCCATGCACATTGTACTTTGTACCGTCAACCCATCAACATTTGTACTGTAGTTCACACTTTCAACCAGGGTGCCTACTGGACTCCCCAGGGAGGCCTTGGTAAAGTACCTAAAAATTTCCCCAAATTGCCCAAACATTGTGTACAAGCAAATGGGTGGATCAAGCCTGCCATTTTGTTACACAAAGCCAAAGGTTTTTATGGTTCACCATTACAGCATTGGCTATTGTGCGGGCCAGCCACTGGCATCCTAACAACTAATTACATAATTGGTTGATAAGGAAGACATTGAATCCCAGCACAGCATCCTTGTTTGCCCCTCTCTGTCAGCACTGGGGTCACGTTAGCTTAGAGATAGAGATAACCTGAGGGGGAAGAGAAACACTGGAATACTAGTCAGTAATGGTGTGCAAAGGTATATTGCTTTGCAGGAATAAACAACCTCTAATGTTGGGTGTCCTACATGTGTGGATGTTGCTGTATTACGTAAAACTATCTAATTTTTTCCCATTTTAGAATGGGGTGCCTCAAGTATGGGTGCAGGATTTTAAAGGGGTGCCGTGACTAAAGAAAAAAAAAAAACTGCTGTAGTTGCTGGGAAGTGTAGATGGATTGTTTGCTGACCATGCTCTAGCAAGAAGACGGGAAAAAAACAAAAAAAACAAAAACAAACATCAATTGCAGCCTCACTGTGCCCATCAAAGCAGCCACTGTGCCCATAAATTGCCACCACTGTGCGTAGGTGAGAGGAGTGGAGCGCATGCGCAGTAGGGTTCCCGGCGTGAAGACTTAAGAGTTCCCAAACCCGCAATGGCAGCGGCAGCGCTGGACTCCAGGACAGGTAAGTGTCCCATTATTAAAAGTCAGCAGCTGCAGTATGTGTAGCTGCTGGCTTTTAATTTTAGCAGGGATGGACGGACCTCCTCTTTAACTTTGCTGTCTGACTATAGATCTATGTTTATCCCAAGCATGTTTCAAGCCATTTACTATTGATGGTCTCACTACTTCTGCTGATAGTTTATTCCAAGCATCAACTACCCTTTCAGTAAAATAATACTTTCTAAGATTAGTTTTGAACCTTCCTCCAGTTAGTTTAAGGTCATGTCCCCATGTTCTTGATTTTGGTTTAATATTGAAAAAACTGCCCTCCTGAATCTTATTCACCCCCTTGATGTATTTAAAGGTTTCAATCATGTCTCCCCTTTCCTTTCTTTCCTCCAGACTGATTAGGTTCTTAAAGTCGCTCTCGATATGTTTTACCCTCAGTCAGATCTTTCACCATTTTTGTTACACATCAATCGACTCTCATCAATATCTTTGTGTAAGTGAGGTCCCCAGAACTGGACACAGTATTCTAAATGAGGTCTCACTAAAGATCTATATAGAGGAATCAGGACCTCCTTCCTCCTGCTGGTGATCCCTCCAGTGATGCACCCTAGAATTCTATTGGCTTTTTCCACTGCCTGGTCACACTGTTTGCTCATTTTGCAATCATCTGAAATAAGTACCCCCAATTTTTTTCCTCTGTAGTGCTGGCTCACATTGTACCCCCAATGTTTTACTCTTTTTCTTTTTCCCTAGGTGCAATATTTTACATTTAGAAACATTGAACTGCAGTCTCCACTGCTTTGATAAGGAAATCCAGAGCAATTCATAGGCACATTACTCTAAACGGGGAACACGCCGTACACAGAGAGGAGGTGATGGCGTCAGTGCTAGCTGTAAACCCACGGAACACATAATTTTGACTTCATCCTTCATTTTTACAAGCATAAAGAAAATAATGTTCAGTTACTGTACACCTACAGCATGGATCAGAACGGGACCAGGTTCCTTGTGCCCTAGGTCCCCTGGGGATTCAAAAATGATTTTAAGCTGTAGTGATACTCTTAATTGTTAAATGAAACAAATTTTATTTCTGTGGTAATCAGGAAATGTTATAGCAATATGCTGATCGCTCTTTTCACTTTTACCTTTGTGCTAAACTACTGCTCTGCAGATATTCCTGTATTCTGTCCAACTCTTCTAAAGGTATCTGAGAAATGCTATTCTGTAAGGATACAAAATATTTGTAAATACACATACGGAGGCCACACAAATAAATGTGAAGACATGAAATAGCTTTATTTCTTTTGGAATTAAATTTCCGTACCTGAGACGGCGCCGCCAACAGCATTTCTACCCGGCGACAGGCTAGTGTATCCACCATGCGAGCCAGCACACGGAATGGGGTACACAGCAGCTTGTCTATATACAACATCAACACTGCACCAGACTGACTCAGGTGAATACCTTCCAAGCACTGCAATGTCTTCTTCAGAGAAGTTGGCTGGTGGGTGAAAAAAGAATTTTGTAAATATGCTTTCAAAATTTGTCTTACCAATGTATCATTCTAATGAAAGAAACAAGCAAAAATTGTAGATAAGCAAACTAGAAAAGGCAGAGCAATGGCTGTACAGCTGGAGGTACCCACTGCCAGCACTAATGTGCCAGCTGTGGCAGGCAGACTAAGAGCCTATGTCAGCGGGCTTCGATGGGCAAAAGAAGCATGCTCTAGATATCAGTTTGAGATGCTTTTGAGATCATTCGGAATTAACTAAAGTATCATTGCCCTGCTTCAGCTGCTACTTCATTCTCTGAGACTTGTGTGGAGAGAGATGCAGTTCTGAAGTGACCAAAAGCCCATCAACACTGGCCCTAAAGGTTTTATCTACACACAAGGCTTTACATTTCTGTGTTCTTTCAGTTGCATTCAGTGGTCACTAAAAGATTCAGTGATCACTAAATAAACCCAGTGCAGCAAGTGGGGAAAAGGGTACTACTGGTAATATAGGAAAAAGGTCTCTAGTACACAAGGAAGATATCAGTGGGTGCTGAGGGAATCCGAATATGGCTAGTCCTACTCTCCACCTTTAGGGTATCATATTTTGCATGCATGTAGAGGAGATTGCTGATTATTAACCAATACAGCTAATTTCTGCTGCTAAGTGGTTTGGAGCTACAGGCAAAATCAAAGCCGCTATAGTACCCCTTTAACATCAGTGTATCGTGATGATTCTGGCAGTAGATTCTTTTTTATCCCCGCTTCCTTTACAATAGGGTAACTGTCACTTCACCACTCTAGCTCTCACTAGAGCCCTGGACTTGAGTAAGGGAGGACGAAGCCGTCTATAGCACTCAGCCGTGCATCATAAGCAGGAGACAACTGTAAGTCTGGTATCTGGGTGGATCCTGACAACTTGCTCGGGATCCTTCCAGAGCATAGAGCAGCTCTGAGAAGTCAGCTAACAGCAGGCCACAGGAGTGCAAAAGTAAGTGCACTCCTGGGATCCAAAAGAGAAGAAAGTTCAAGGAAGCATTGGACATACTTCTCTTTTAAACACTCCACCAATTAAATTTACACTTTTTTTGCACTGTATTATTAACATAGTTTTACATTACAGATAATTTTTCACAGAAAACTCCAAAAGGAATGCATAAGGGGGCAAGCTTACTGTGACGGGAGGGCCCGTGGAACCAAGAATCCCTTGGAAAGGTTGGGAAACCCATGTTTCAGCTCCCCATGCACCTCTTATGTCTAAGTCACCCTGTGCCATCCTGGCACGGGGTGACTGAGAAAATATATCTTGGAATACTTAAAATGGGACAGTTATATTTATCCACAATATCTCCCAGGATATATATAAAGACTACTATTGGTTTGTTTGATTCTGAACTCAACATGTTAGTTGAGAGAGCTGATCACATTGGCCTCTAGAACTGGGTAGGAGCCGGACAGTCAATTCCTACTATAGTTTGTTGCCTACTAGGCTGAGGAGGGGGGGAGATCACTGTTTGTATTGTTAATTGAAATTAACTCCTGCTATTGTGAGAATGTGTCCTGTGTTTATACTAATGTGTGAAGCTCGGTGACAACAAGTCTGACCTGTAGTGAAATCCTGATTAATCATACAATGCTCAGGAGGGCACAGAGTCACATCAGCTGCTTTAAGGGATTGTAGAGTAATATGAGCAGGAGGGGGGGGGACCTCCTCTTCTATTGTATATAAGACTGTATTCTGCTTCTAAAAAATTAGTCCATGTTTAGCAAATAAACTAGTGTCGTCTTGTTTTGTGCTTGTGAGCAGTTGGAATATCTGATTACTGTATTCAGACTGGGAGGAAGCGGTATATGACGAAAGAACGCAAGTGGAGTGTGGGGACGTTCCGTTACACTTACCGTTGCTAGGTTCTCACAGCGAGAATGTATGGCTTGGATGAAGAGACCACTGGCAGCTGAGTTTCTGTGTATTGCACTAATGAAATCCTGCACTGGAGGTTCATGCGACAGGTTGATGAGATCCTGAACGTGATTGACTATCAGCCAGGTAAGATGCTCTGAATCATGCAAGTTCTGACACTACATCACAAAAAAAAAAAAAAAAAAAGAAACTGAAAATGTCAGCAGCAGTAGATTACACAAAAAGCAGAATTGAATTGTATGCAATGTTAATAGTTATGGACATCATGAATGAGCAGCCAGCCCCATGTATGTACCAACTGCGACAGACTCACCTAAGACAGGTGATTTTGCAGGTTAGCCTCTTGCCTACTGACTCTGGGCCCTGGCTTATAAAGGGAAACACTACTCTTTGTGAGGTGTATGCCTGGGGGACCCTTGGAGTAATGTTACATTGGATTCAAGTCCATGTCTCCCCAAAACTCTGGGACTCTAGGCCCTGGGTCCCTGTATAGGGCCTAGTTGCCTCATTACCAATAGTGACTGCTTCACACTGAGATTTAAAGCGATTTCATCAGCACCTGTCTTTCAACCATTGTTTACTGTGCCAATTAACACCTATTGTCTGCTAGCAAACTACTGTGGAGATGAGTTTATACATGTAATAATGTGTATTGTACTTCGTGAGCTCGATGCAGGCAAGTCTGACCTGGAATGAGACCCCTGAGTGTCCAGGTGGCTAGTCTTTTAATCAACGTTTCTAGTATATGTTGCGGTTGTTTAGCTTTGGTAATTGTGTACAGTTTGTATTGTTAGGGTAATATAATCAGGAGGGGGATGTCCTCTTGTGCGGTATATATTCTATGCGAGTTTGTTCAATAAACGTTCCAATTTTGCAGCTGAGGTAGTCCCGTCTAGTTCTCGGTTGCAATATGTGGCTATAATATCTGATATCTATGTTCAGACTGGAGGAAGCGGTATACAGATTTAAGCGGAGTGTGAGACAGTTCCGTCACACCAACATACCTTTTTAGGCACATTCAATAAATAGCACAAAAAAAAACAATTTTCACAGTTTGATTTACATCTCATAAAATTCAGTATAAAATAAAAAACTAAGACTGGTACCCCTATCCATGCCTATTCTGTAGCTTACAATGGTCAGATGTACAATTTAACATACCATAGAACCTATACTTCACATTTTGACATTTTTGTTGTAAATCGATTGAGTGGCTTGAGTCATATGTGCACAGAGTTATATTTTTACACTGCCTTGTTATTCCTTGAGATTTATATCCATTGTCCCATCAAAATGGAGCTTGTGTAACATTAAATCATGCGTAGATTTTCAATTCTTTACACAGGACCATTTGAAAAGTGTTCATGGCCGGGTTTATTGAATTGGAGAATTCAGTCTAAGGCCTCATGCACACGAGACGCTGTTAAACGCGCGTTCAGAGGCAGTTGGACACTTTTTTCAACTGCCCCTGAACCCATTCAAAGTTATCCTATGTGTCCATGTACACAGTCTCGTTTTTTGGCGTTTTTAGGCAGTTGCGTTTAACCTAGTTTTTTCAGAAGCAAAAAAATGGGTTCATACGCAAAAGTTTTCGACATTTCAGACGCCAAACGCGTCTAAACGCCGGTACCACGTTTAGCCGCGTTTGCGTTTAGAGGTGTTTTTAAAGGAACCTTATTTTTTGGACCAGAAAACACAGAAATATGATGGTAAACTGCAGCAGAGAATAACATTTTACGACCAGACTTTGGGGCCCCATATCTCGGGACCACTTGGTGTTAGGAACCCCATTTGGTGTGCAAACACAGTGGAACTAGCACAACATATCCAAATTTGGGGTTCCTAGCACCAAGTGGCCCCGAGATACGGGGCCCCAAAGTCGGGTCACAAAATGTCAATCTCTGCTGCAGAAAAGTGCTTGACATTTTGCGACCCGAATTTAGGGCCCCATATCTCGGGGCCACTTGGTGCTAGGAACCCCAAATTTGGTGTGCTAACACAGTGGAACTAACACTATAACATATCCAAATTTGGAAAATGTCATTCTCTGCTGCAGAAGTGCTTGACATTTTCATTTTAATCTGGCATACGATTCTCCCTTTAAACTGCATCTTTAAAGCAACACAGCTTGGCTATGTATCCCAGGCTGTTAGTGGGCGAAGTCTGCACAGTAAGGGCAGACGCAGGCAGAAAAGGGCCTAAGGAAGGATAGCAGCTTTGGGCCTTTGACTGACATGTAAAGAAATGTAATCAGAGAGGAGTGTCCAGGTTCTTTATGTTTAGAGGAAAAGAGATTTAATTTCCAAATACGGAAAGGTTTCTGCACAGCAAGAGCTGTGAAAATATGGAATAGACTCTCTAAAGAGGTGGTTCTGGCCAGCTCAGTAGATTGCTTTAACTGGTTCCCGACCTGTGGCAGGTTGGCTCTCCTGCGAGAATCAATGTCATTGTAGGTCGGGTGCATACACTGCGATCTGTGGGCACGCGCGTGCCCATTCGCTAACGGAGGAGCCAATCAGCGGGTCCGGCGGCCACGTGTGATCGTTCCACAGAGGCAGAACGGGGATCTGCCAGTGTAAACAAAGCATATCCCCAATTCTGTCAGAGGAGCAGAGTGAGATTGTCTGTTCCTAGTGATTAGAAACAGTAATCTCTCTCTACTTCCTGTCAGTACACTCCCCCCACAGTTGGAAAGCACCTCCCTAGGGAATATTTAACCCTTTGATCACCCCTGGTGTTAATCCCTTTCCTACCAGTGTCATTTTTTTTTTTTTCAAAAAGAACGTGTTTATTGTGAACAATAAAAGTCAGTATACATTGAAAATCACACGGTGTACATACATAGGAGGGAAAATCGACATTAAATACAGGCGGGTGCAATATAGCTGAGAAGTGTGGTCTTGCATGTATATCTATAAGACTTCAGGTAATCACAATTGGCATTTACATAAGGCATCATCGTTAAGGAAGGGAGTTATAACAGATGAAAAGGGTTATAGTATAGTGCAGCACAACATTGTGTTAGATTATTACCGTGTCGCATATATCGGTTGTCTAAAATAACAACATAGCTCATTACACACATGTATTGGCATTGTTTAACCATTTGTCCCATATTTTATGGTACTTGTTTGGGCATCCCCTGTGTTTGTACATAACCTTTTTGTATGGTAGGGTTGTGTTGACTTCCCTAAGCCAAGATTGTATGGTGGGGGGGTCTGTACTCAACCAAAGTTTAGCAATCAATTTTCTGGCAGAAAATAGTGACTCACTGAGAAATATGATTAGGAACCTATCTGTGATGGCTTCTGGAAGTAGGCCGAGGAGACATGTTTTGGGGTCAAGTTGGATCGGTGATCCCATATGGTCATGCAGGAATTTTATGATCTGTGTCCAGTAGCTTTGTATCACCGGGCATAACCATAGTAGATGGTAAAACGAGCATGGGTTACCGGAGCATCTCGGGCAGTGTGGTTTATGTTGTGGGGAGAATTTGGCAATCCTAGAAGGCGTGAGGTAGGATTTATGTATTATGTACAGTTGAGTTAGGCGTTCTGAGATCTTAGGTGACGTTTTTTTAACATTCTCGAGTATGTCCTCCCAGTCCGAGACGTCTATTGGCCCCACGTCCTCCTCCCATCTAATCCTTGCTGTATTTACGGTCCTTTCTACCGAGTTGTTTCGCAGCGCAGTGTATAGGGTGGAGATTAGTTTTTCTGGGTTTGTTCCTGTTATTATATCTACCAGAGACAGTGTTTGTGGGTTGGGGAGACCACTCGCGAATTGAGCTTGGAGCGCGTGTTTTAGCTGCATGTATCTAAATTGCATGTGGGGGGGAAGGTCGAATTCCTCGCATAGTGTTTGGAAATGTCTCACGCCAAAGATGGTAATGACCTGGAACAGGAATACTATCCCCTTAGCGGCCCAGCAGGTAGTCCCAGATAGGGATGACAGTTCATTCAGTTGGGGGTTGCGCCATAAGGGTGTGTGTGAGTGGTAGAAGTCGGCTCCAATAAGTTTGGTTGCCCTTACCCATACGCTTCTGTGTTGGAATAATAGCAAGTTTCGGCCTTCTTTCTTGTGTCCTTTGTTCCCCCCTCTAAATAGAACTTGTAATGGGGAGTATAGCTTGCTATTGGTTTGTTTACATACTAGAAATTGGTATCTTTCTTCATCGGTCTTGTGAATGTGATAGAGGTGTGAGAGCTGAGCTGCTATGTAATATGTGTATAGGTCCGGTAAGGCTGTACCTCCAGAGGAGGTCGGGTTTTTAAGTGTGTTCCAGGCCAATTTGTGTCTATGGGGGCCCCAAATGAAAGAGTTAATAATTGTGTCGATTGTCTTGAAGATTTTAAGGGGAATGAGTATTGGAGAGTTCCATAACACATAAAGAAATTTCGGTAGTAATATCATCTTAAACAAGTTGATCCTACCCATTATTCCCAGTGGGAGTCTTGTCCATGTTTGTATACGAGATTTTAAGTAAGAGAAGAGCGGTTCTATATTGTTAGCGATAAAGTCTACTGGGTATCTAGTGATCTCTATACCTAGGTATTTTATAGAGGCAACTCTCTGCAGGGGGAGGGAAGCTGCACTGTGTGTTGGAGGTGTCATGTCCAGGGGGAGGATCTGGGACTTGGACCAATTCATACTGAGGCCTGAGTGTTTACCGAATTCCTCAATTGTTGATAGGACTGCCTGTAGCGATGGGCCAGTGTCCTCTAGGTAGAGGAGCATGTCATCTGCATATAAACTTAATGTCTCTGTCACAGGTCCCACTCGTAGCCCATGAATGTGTGGGTTTTGCCTAAGGGAGATAGCGAGGGGTTCTACCGCTAGAGCATATAGCAAGGGGGACAGTGGGCATCCCTGGCGAGTTCCTCTGCCCAAAGGGAAGGGATCAGATGTCCATCCATTCACCACCACACTGGCCGTTGGTGAGTAGTATAGTAATTGCACCCATTTTATAAAATTAGGTCCAAAGCCGTAGCCCCGAAGGCATTCCCAAAGATATCCCCACTCCACTGAATCGAACGCCTTGGCGGCATCGAGTGCTACTATCGCCCTATCACCCGTGTTCTCGTGGTCTGCTTGTATGTTCATGTGGTGGCGTCTGAGATTCATTGCTGTGTTCTTACCAGGCATGAATCCCATCTGATCGGGATGTATGAGGGAGAGAATACTAGTATTTAGGCGCATAGCTAGTATTTTGGCTAGTATTTTAATGTCAGCCTGGAGGAGCGAGATTGGGCGATATGATTCTGGTAATTGGGGGTTTTTGCCTGGTTTGGGGATTACTATGATGACCGCCTGGCTAAGAGTTTCGGGAAGGGATTCTGTTTCAAATATGTGATTATATAGTTTAAGGAGCTCAGGAGCTAGTATCTCCGAGTATGCTGCATAAAAGTCTAATGGTATGCCATCCCCCCCTGGTGCCTTGGACGGTGCTAGTGAAGCTATAGCTAGGGTAATCTCATCTACCGTGAGAGGGGCCTCTAGGTCTTGCAGTTGGGTCTCCGATAGTTGTGGAAAGGGGACATCCTGGAGAAACATACTAGTTTCCCGGGCAGTGACTCCCACTTTGGAGTATAGATCTGAGTAGTATTTCCTGAATATTTCTGCAACTGCTGGGGGGTCTGATAGTATGTCGTTATGGGGGCCTAGTAGGGTTACTACCACTGGGGGGTTGGTGTCTTGATGAGCTAAGTATGCAAGCAATTTGCCGGCTCGCTCCCCTTGTTCAAATATACGTTGTTTTAGAAAGAATAGTTTCTTTTTAGCATTTTCATATTGCAAGTGGTCTAAGAGGCGGGTGTGTAGTCTGATTGCCGTTGCTCTATCCTGAGTGGGGTCTTTATGAAATTCTTGCGTTAGTAGATCTGCTTTGCTTAAGGCTTGATCAATAATGAGGGCGGAAGAGGATTTTATCCTGTTTATGCGTGAAGAGAGGACTGTGCGAACGTGTAATTTATAGGCTTCCCAAACATGTCCCACTGAGGCAGTGTCCTTGTTGGTATTAAAATAGAACTGCCATTCTTCGTGTATATCTTCTTGGTCTTTCAACATGGAAAGCCAGAAGGGGTGTAGGCGCCAGGTGTGGGGTCCCGTGTTTTGGGCTAATTTAAGGGTTGCCCAACATGGGGCGTGGTCAGATAGGGATCTAGTATTGTAACCTGATTCTATCAAGCGGGGAAGTAATGTGGCAGAGATTAGGATAAGGTCTATTCGAGACATGGAGGAGTGGGTTGCCGAAAAGCATGAATATGTCTGGTCATGAGGATGTTTGTATCGCCATGTGTCGGTTAATGAGAATTCTTTTAGCGTGCGTCCTAGTCTAGTGGTGTCAGGGGGGTGGGTAGTTTGGTTTGATTGTATTCTGTCCAACTGGGGGTTCAAGACCGTGTTGAAATCGCCCAACCAGATTGCTGGTATATTGGGGTGCTGTGTCATATAAAGTAGGCCTTCTGTAATTAGGTTGGATTTGTATGGCGGGGGTATGTAGAATGCCATAATCAGGTATTGTGAGCCACATAATGTGCAGTGTATAAAGATAAAGCTACCCTGGGGGTCTGTACGTACCGAGATAATTGCAAAGGGGGTAGTTTTAGCAATGAGAACTGAGACCCCCCGGGAGTACGGGGAGTGGGTGGCATGGAACGCCCAACCTATCCAGGGACGCTTCAGCGCAAGCTGGAGTTGTCCTGTAACGTGTGTCTCAACAAGCACTGTGATATCTGCACGGTATGTTTTGAGGCAGGTAAAAATTGCCGTGCGTTTTAATTTGTCTCTGATCCCTCGAACATTCCAAGTAAGGAATTTTAAGTTAACCATTCTCGTGGCAGATCAAATTTTGTGTAGAAAGTGTGTATAAGGTGTCTAACTGGGACCCATGCCAGCCGCTCCCATAACATTGCAATTGTATCTCCGCCGTTTCTTTTCCCAAGGTGACACATACATATATTCATTTCAATGCATTGTAAGTTATTATCATACATGTTCTTTACCTTAATATTAACCGTAACATTCCCCCCTCCCACCCTCCCTACCCTCAGCTGCCCAAACTTGGCTAGGGTATGTATCCCAAAACCTGTGCTGTGCAGCACATTGAACATGCCAACCATGGCAGTAGCCTATTGGGCAATGCCGGTGGCGGAGTAACAGTATCCCAAGAGGGGGCGAACAAATACTGGGTAACAGTCCAGCTATGGAGTAGACGTGTCAAAGGTTAGCAGTTAGGATGAGGAAATCTCCCACAGTTACATCCGTATTCCGCTGCAGCTTCTAGCAGAAAGGGTTGGGCAGAGGCTATAGCAAATACCGCATATAAGTTGTGACCATAGACTGAGGCCATTTCTCTGTGTTCCGGTTTGAAACATTTAGTAGCGTGGTAAGAGTTCAGGAAAATAAAAAGGAGGGAGAAAAAAGTGAAAAAAAAAAGGGGGGGGGGGGAAGGGAAGGGGACCTGGGCAAATGTCATAGGAGGAGCGCCTGTTCAGATCCGAGGTAAGTGGCGTGCAGGCAGTTTTTAGGAGGA
The DNA here is from genome assembly GCA_037952925.1 of Lithobates clamitans. Taxonomy (NCBI): domain Eukaryota; kingdom Metazoa; phylum Chordata; class Amphibia; order Anura; family Ranidae; genus Lithobates; species Lithobates clamitans. The sequence goes on from JBBGZY010001540.1 coordinate 1,052,784, forward strand.
TTTATGGACTACATGGGGTGAGTCATTTACATGTTGCACAGACTTGAAGGCACCTTGAAATCGCTGTGGGCGCATCTACAGGCATATATTATGGCAGACATGAAGGGTGATGAGTAGGGGGGGGGGTTGTAAAGTGTCACTCACGTATTGTTGATGGTTCAGGCATGTTTTAGGCAGGTCGGTTCTTTTGTGCGTCTTGTTGGTCCAGCCACGCGGAGGCCAGAGTCGGATCCTCAAAGAAGTGTACCCGATCTTCACCGACAATGCGGAGGCGGGCTGGGAACAGCATTGCATACTTGATGTGTTGTATTCTCAGACGGCGTTTGACCTCAGAGAATCGCGCTCTTTGCCGCTGGACCTCCGCCGAGAAGTCCGGAAATGCTGAAATGGATCCGGACTGGAATGGAATGTTTCCCTTCAGCCTAGCCAGGCGTAGAACCGCGTCTCGGTCTCTGAAGTTTAACAGTTTTGCAATAAAAGTTCGCGGGGGCGCCCCTTCAGGCGGGCGGCGAGCCGGCATGCGGTGAGCGCGCTCCACCACAAATGTTGTCGAGAAGGCCTCTCTGCCATATGTAGTAATCAAAAGTTTCTCAAGAAAGGTGGCTGGGTCTGTGCCCTCAGAGCCCTCCGGTAATCCAATAAACCGGAGGTTGGACCTGCGGGTTCGGTTCTCCAAATCATCTTGCTTTTGTGCCAGTTGCTGTAGCTGGCGCTGCAGGTCTTCTTGTGAATGCTGCATAGGGTATAGTGTGTCCTCCGCCCGCCCAAGCCTAGTCTCAGCTTCAGTGATCCGTTCTCTAAGTTTGGTCATGTCATGCCTAATAAGTGAAATGTCCACTTTCACCTCCTCTATCTTTGTTGTCAGGGCGGATTGACACAGGGATATTGCTTCTAGTACCTTAGCGGTGCCGTCCGGCTCCTGATCTGCAGGGGGGGCCGCGTGTAGTGTTGGCGCGGCGCCATCTTGTCCCTCAGAGTCCCGCTCCGTCCTCCGATACCGCTCCAGCGATGAAGAGGCAGCGGTATTCCGTTTCGGCGGGGACATAGTGTACCCGGGTTAGTGTGCCAGGTCCCGAGGATTTCGGTAAGCGGTTGGAGTGTTTTTTAGGCAAAGGATGTGATTAGTAGGATCTGCTGCGAGCGGAGCTTCAGTCACACACGTCTGCTCACATCGCTGTCCAGGCCACGCCCCCCCTACCAGTGTCATTTTTACAGTAATCAGTGCATTATTATAGCAGTGATCGCTGTATAAATGTCACTGGTCCCTAAAAAAAATGTCCGATCAGTCCGTCGCAATGTTGCAGTTCCGTTAAAAATTGCAGATCACCGCCATTACTAGTAAAAAAAAAAATAATAATAATAAAAATGCCATAAATCTATACCCTATTTTGTAGATGCGATAACTTGCATAAACCAATCAATATAAGCAAATTGGGATTTTTTTCACCAAAAATATGTAGAAGAATACATATTGGCCTAAACTGAGGAAGACATTTGTTTTTTTTTTTACATTTTTTTTCTGGATATTTATTCTAACAAAAAGTTAAAAAAAAAATTGCGCTTTTTCAAAATTGTCGCTCAAATACCACCAAAAGAAAGCTCTATTTGTGGGGAAAAAAAGACAATTAATTTTGTTTGGGTACAACATCGCATGACTGCACAAATGTCAGTTAAAGCGACGCAGTGCTGTATCGCAGAAAATGGCCTGGTCAGGAAGTGGGTAAATCCTTCAGGGACTGAAGTGGTTAAAAAAAGGCCTGGATTCTTTCCTAAATGCACATAATATAACTGGGTACTAACATTAATAGGGAAAGTTGATCTGGGGAATATCCCATTGCCTCTTGGGGGATCAGGAAGTAATTTTTTTCCCCTGCTGGAGAACATTTGATCATGCTTTGCAGCGTTTTTTTTTGCCTGCCTCTGGATTAACTGTGGGTATAGGATTGTATATGTGGGATTTTTTTTTTTTATTGCTTGAACTAGATGGACTTGTGTCTTTTTTCAACCAGACTAACGGATAATCCAATTCTTCCAATGTGCTCTGACTGTGCCATCTGTAATTATCTCTGCCAAACCACTGACACTAGAAATCTGGCCAATTACATGTTAAACGGGAAACATAGTTTTTGCTCAACATCACACATGTAGTCCAGGAAAAGGTGACATTACATGGAACAGCTGTTTGCCTGTTTGATATATGTTCCCAAAGATAAGCATTTTTTTTTATATATATATATTTTGGAAATGTATTCTATTATGTGATATAAAGTTTGAGAGGGCAATGAAACCAGTAAAACTAATTTTAAATATTTATTTGCACATTTCTGTACCGCTCATGAGAGCAATGAGAGCCCCCCCTTTTTTTAAAGGAGCATGGGCAAGCATCTAGCAAGTTTAAGCATGAATATAGGCAAAGTAAATAGGCCCGACACAAATAAAATGCATTATATAAGATTACTTAAAAGGTCCTGTTAGTTTTTTGCTTTTCTTCCAAGGAGACCATTTCTTGTACTCACCACATAGTCACAGAACAGGATGAGGGCCCCTCTCCGCACTATTTCCCGGTTACACATGCCAAGTTTGGACTCCGGCTCAGGCTCATCGCTGTCAGTTGACATCTGGGGACTTAGCAGCAGTTTGGTACTAGACAGGCTGTTCCTCCTGTACACAGTGATTAAATACACAGGCTTTAATGTCTGCACTTTGTCAACTGTTAAATGGCAGCCGATTTAACAAGGCAATGTAAACGTAGTCTTGAAAACGCAAAGTTTTCTAACCCAAAGCATGCAGAATTTTCTATCCATTAGCACAGTGGAGATACTTTAATGAAAGCTGAAAGCTGCTGTTTTACTGTACTCTAGTCTAATATTTTCTTTGTATGGCAGCAGAACACCACAAAGCTGAGCACAGAAAAGGATCTGACCGGTAATCTGCCAATGATCAGACGCTAAGAGAATCCTCTTCTCAGCAGGCATGTATATCTGCTACCTGTAACCAACGTGTAGCCGGGAGCAGACTACGGTTATCTGGCTTTTGCAGGCTGTCTATTACTATTTTAGCCTTGCTCCTATGTCCCCCTAGTGCTGGATCTGAATCACTGACATCTCCTGGAGGCACAGAGAAAGGCATTGTGGGAGATGTAGTCCTCTGCATAGGCATTGCTGATCTCACAGAAATGACTGAACTGCATCTCCCAGGAGACCGTCTGCTCTGCAGGGTAATTGTGGGAGAGACTATATAGGGATCTGCAGACCAGGCCCCCGCTCTCTTGCTTCCTGGATCCTACCATGTGAGCATCACTCTGCCTCTGTGTAAGAAGACTGTGGCCTAGCAAGCGACACACATCTCACCGCTCCGGCCATCACCTGCTGGCAGAAGGACGACCTGCAGCAGCGCTGAACACCACAGAGGCAGTTCGCTGAATTAGCAGACTGATTCCTGTCTCTGCCCATTTGAAGAAGGAAGAATCGTTTGTTGGTCCTATCGGGAGGCTTGGAGTTCTATCAGGATTGGTGAGGGGGCTTGTGCCCACAGATTCCAATTGCTTTGATAAGTACTACACATTCAGCACAATGCACATGTGACATTCGCTTGGATTACAAAGTATTGCTATCAACTTGGATTTGCTATCTTGCATTGTTCATCATCACTTTGCTGCAGCTAGGAATCTTTGTTCTATGAGCTCCAACATTGCCATACAGTGCAAGGCCTTGCTTTTAGGACAGTGTTTTTACTGGTCAGTATAGTATACTATCTCTCATTAGGATAAAGGTATTATAGGTCGACCCGGGGTTCTCCTTTAAAGTAGACATATCTCCTTATATCCAGTGATAGCTTTCATTCAATATCCCATTGCCATTGTGTATATTGTTGTCATTCATGTGTTATTGTTATTGCTACAAGTGTTAGTTCAACCTAGTCTTGGCTGAAAACAAAGATATGGTAGAATAATTCTCGTTTAAACCTCTCATCTCAAATAAGTAAAGACAGAGAGAGTTGAAACTATTTGCTTTGTGTCTGTGTGTCCAGGTATACACAACATGTCTGAACCTAGAGTGTCAGAGGGGCTGGAGAGTTCACAGGGTCATGGCGGCATAAGAGAACATGCATTATCAAGCAACCCCCGAAGGGGCAGTTCTACAAGCGCTCAGTGATGCAATCTTCCTACATGCAACCAGCAAACAGAGGGGATGATCAATATGCATAAAGTTTAAGTATATTTTTGGACAAAATATAAAACACATGCACTTTCCCCCATGCTTTATCCCTTTTAAAGTACAGAAAAATATCTGCTGGGGCCATTGTTCTTTTGGCAAGTGGGGACACATTTTTCATACTTTTATTGCACTTCTCACAAAGCTCTTTTTAGAGTGAAACATGTTAGGTCCTTCTTGGGTATGGGTACTTTAAATTACTTTATTTTTTGAGAAGTTTTCACTTTTTACACATGGTTATTTGCCTGTCAAGTTAAGTGGGCTTTGAATCTAGTCTACATTATGTAAGCAAATATTGCATGAATGGGCAGAGGCTGGCACTGTTGGTAAGCTGGGCTTCAGGGAGCTAAATTAAGCCTTTCACCGTCTGCAGTGTCTTAAGTCTCGTACACACTATAAGAAAATCGGACAACATTTTCATTCAAAAAAATTTCGTACGATTTTCGTATAGCGTGTACACAACTTTCGACAGCTGATTTTGCCTTTTAAACCTAAACCTCGAGATTACACAGGCATTATTTCAGTCGCGGCAAAAATCACGCAACATTAAAGTGTGAAAGGACCATATCGTTTTTATTCGGATTATATTTATTGTACCGGCTGATCCTGACAGAAATCCAAAGTGCTCCTAACTTTCTGATGTGATCTGACAAGACTGCCTCTACTGTACTAAAATCCTAAACAGTGCTGTCAGCCCTTCCCATGTTCTACCCCTGCTGGAATACAGAACATCTTTTTTTTTATATTCTGGAAATTAGGAAAGGCAGAGTCAAGGGCAAGATCAACAAGTATTTGTCTATGCCTAAAATATTTTGAGAGACAAATCATGGGGAATTGTTCATGTGTTGAAGAGATGTACTGCAAAGTTATTTACAGAATAAAACATGTTATTATTAATGATGATGCTACTTGCAAGTGGCAATGTGCAAAGGAGGAGTGTCCAGGTTCAGCTTTAAGTGGCAGAGAAGAGGTTTACTTTAAAACTTCTTTAAAAGAGATGAGATAAAATACATCTATTGGTAAATCAGAAGGGTTGGTTCTTTCACATGTTCCTTATCCCAATTATTCAAGAGAAGCTCCCCCCCCCCCCCAGTCTCTGAGAGTTCCCCTTTAAAAACAAAATGAACCAAGAAACAAAAATATTCTGAACATTGTTCCAAGAGGATCATCTACAAGACTAACTGAAGAAACTGCTGAATTATATCAAGTGTCTCCTGACAATGAGTAACCGGCTGCACGTAAGGGGAAAGGTGGTAACCATAGCAGCAAATAATTATAACTTGTTAAGGCTTCCCAATTAATTACATGGGACCACGTAATTACGTATAAATTGGTGGTACAACTTGTACTTTGGGTGTTAACTGTGTAGGAGTAAACATTGTATTTATGACGCATGTCATATTCAATTTGTGCGCACAATTCCATCTACTGGTCTTCCTCCTCCTCCGCTAATGAGGGTTGAGTTAAATGGCAAATGGTGTCCTCATTACACCATGCACCAATTCTTCTAATGTTATTAAGACAAGTAACCATATGTGGTCACAAAGTGAGAAAGACAGAAAGTTCTACAAATTATCTGGTGAAAAGGCTTCGGGCCAACTTAGAAAGGCCAGTATGGCCAAACTGCAGCCATACTGATGCTTTAAAGTGGTTCTAAAGTCTTGTTACTCTACTGCATTCCGTGCATTAAAGGATAAGTTCACCTTCCATAATATGTTACACCCATATTCGGGGTGTAACATGTTATGAATGCACCGGCCCCCACACACTCCCCCACTGTGCCAGCTATCAGGGGATCTTCTCCACCCGCTAGCTGTCAAAATAAAAATAAAAAATAAAAAAAATAAACCTACCAACCAAGTCTTAAATTTCAACTCATGTTGCTACAGAAAAGAATTTTCATGTCTGGGAATCTTTTCTTTCCTTGCACTCATGTGCATTCCTTTTTCAATTATGTTTCTCACACGATTCTCCCATCATTGATTAGAAAACCTTTTGATTTTCAAAAAATTTCCAACATGTCCGATCACTCAAATTCGATAGCCGCACAAAAACTGGCCGTTGCCTAGTTCCACTAATGGTTGCGAAATTCGAATGAAAATTCTTTGAAAAGATTTTCGAAAGAAAAATTGTCCACAATTCGAAACATGTACGGCCTGCCTAAGAGAGCACCCTGAAATCCATAAAAGGGAACACTAGAAAACAGTATTTTCTTAATGTAACAAAGTGGTAAAGTAGCGTCGCCTTACTTGAGCGTCTGATGTACTTCGGACCACCAGTTGTAGTTTGTGTAGTCTATGAGCAGCAGGAACTGGCACCACAGCAGCACCAGGGAAGGGTGAGTTGGAAACATGGATTCCACATGCTCACTAAGGCTCTCCAAAGTGTAGTAGTTCCCACTTTCGCCATCCCCCTTGAAAAGTCGAGTAGCAGCATTCGTTATTCTTCGGAATGTTCCTGCAAGTGACAAAAACAGCAGCATGAAAACGATGGAAAGTAGAGCCCAAAGGGCTGAGCTATTGCCTGGCTTGTTGTCAGCCTGGTTAGACCCCTTTTCACACTGAAGCACTGCTAAAGTGCAGGTAGTTTTTGCTGTGCTTTAGCGGCGGTTTTCGGGTGCTAGCGGGTCGCTTTTTTTTTTTAAGGTCTCGTGAGAACGGGACCTTAACAACCCCAAAAAAGAATAGTTTTGCGGCGCTTTTGAATCGCTTTTAAGGGGCTTTGGAAACACTGCCCATTCATTTCAATGGGCAGGGGTATTTTTGGAGTGCTAACTACAGCGCTCCAAACACACCCTAAAGATGCTGCTTGCAGGACTTTTTCTACCGTCCCGCAAGTGCACTGCCCCAGTGTGAATGCACACATTCAAATGAATGGGATGCAGTTGAGGCGATTTTTCAGCCCCATTACACCTGAAAACTGCCAGTGCGAAAGGGGTGTAAAAGTAAGGTCTTCCTGCCACAATGCCCCGACTGGTTCCCATCTACCTGGTAGTTTTAGGTCTTCCTCAGTTACCCCCGCATTCTCTATAATAAAAACTAGAAGGGTGGGACCCCCTTATAATGGCATCATCAAATGTGCAGACCTGGGAGCGCTTTCACTACCAATATAGTATACAAAACATAAGAAACAGTCAGGTGGTTTAGGTCTGCAGTATCAACCAAAAAGTGGAATATGAGTTTTGGTGGGACTGACCCTTTAATAAAATTGTAATATATCAAATGTTTGTAAACTGTATTATCCAATTATTAGATTTAACAACATTGACCATACTAGGAAATGCTCTATCAGAGGAGATTAAAGCAGTAGTAAACCGCACCAATTTTTTATTAATTTTTTGAACCCTACAAAGTAAAGCCATAATGTGCTAGTATACTAACACATTATGAAATACTTACCTTAGAACGAAGCCTTCAAACTTCACGCTGTCATTGCTGACAGGCGCTCCCATCTTCACCCGTCTTCCTTCTGGGTTTGTGTCCTCCAGCCATCTGATTGGCTGCACCACGGGAGTCACAGACCGCGGCCGGAGCTCTGAAGGGACAGCAAGACTATACTGTCCCTTCAGAGCACAGCCGGTGAATGCCTGCAGTGTGAATATCTACAAAACCATGCAGGTTTAGGAGATATTCACTGTACCTACATTATAGGCTTACCTGTAGGTACAACTTTAAACACAGGGTTTACTTCCACTTTAATTCAAACCAGCTATCTGGTTGGAGACTGTCAATCATTGCAAAAGATTGGACGTGCATAGGCATAGTTTGAAAGCAAAATATTTGGAGACCATCCAAGGGAATGCCCTAAAAAAACATTGATAACCAAATCAGTTCTCACACAAGATTATTATAAAAGTGCCATCTACAGTGGACTTGTTTAGTATATCGTGTGCTCCATCTTCTGGTCAGAAGCTAATCTGCAGCTCTAAAAAGGAAACCTGTCAGAGAAATATGGAGGCTGCCATTGCTGACCCCACCTTCTCAAAATGCCAATTTCCAGACTATCATTCTGATTGAATGGCACCTGTAATTTCAGTCACAGACCCAAAACAGCATGCATAAGAGTTTTGACTTTTCTAGGACTTGTTGCATCTTTGTTCTATCCAAAAATACTAAAGCCAGACATCTAGCATTTTCAGGAGGTGGTCAGCAATGATAGCCTTTTATCTTCTTTAGCACAGGTTTCCTTTAAAGTTAATAAATAGTGTACCTCATGTATTTTTTTTACTTTGTATTTTGGACTAAAATGCTTTTTTGTACTTGTGGAAAAATATTAATCTAATCCGACTGAACAAGAAATTCCAACCTTTGCCCAGTACTGTCTGACTGCACCTACAGACTGACAACTCAGACTGCACCCACTCAAACCAGGAGAGTAGAGAGGGAGTGTGTCCCCTCCACTGAATCATTAAGATGTGTGTGCTTGTAGGTCTTGCTATATAGGTTTATATTTGCAGCACATCAGTAAACCAGTTATCTGAATCCCTGGGTATACTGGAATCATTCCTACTACTTTCAAGCAGGAAAAATTTAAATATTAAAGCCCTACTACAAGGTTTTCTTTTAAGTGAAAAATAAGTAGCCCTGCAGTGTTTTAACAAAGTAAACAGATGGCTTTCGCTCCAATACTCAGTCTCTCTAGCATTACCCCGTGGCTAAAACCAAATACATTTTTTTTGTTTAAATTAGATTTTTTCGACATACTTTACCTGTAAATTCAATTTCTTGGAGTACATCACGGGACACAAAGCAGGTTATAATCATTACTATGTGGGTTATGTGCCAACTATAGGTGAATAGACACGGGCAGATCAATCAAACAGGAAGTCCCTCCTATAAAAGGAAGCACCTCAGTTTTGTAGCAAGCAATGAATTCCCAAAAAGAAGGGAGGGACCTCTGTGTCCCGTGATATACTCCAGGTAAGTATGTAAAAAAAAAAAAATCTAATTTTCTTTAATCGCATATCACGGGACACAGAGCAGGCTATAATCATTACTATGTGGGATGTCCCAAAGCAATACACTTGAGGGGAGCGAGACAATCACAGAAACCGCCAGAGAAGGACCTGTTCTGTCACCTGCAAAACACTGCGGCCTAAGGCAGCATCTTCCACAGCTCTGCCTTCCACCTAGTAAAACCCAGTAAATGTATGAACCAAAGACCACAAAGAGGCCTTGCAGAGCTGAGCCACTAACGCCTAATGGTGGATAGCCCAAGATGCCCCCCACACTCCTGGTAGAGTGCACTCTGCCCAGAAAGGGTGGGACCTTGCCCTTTCAAACCATAGACCTGAATGAATAACTGGACCTGGATGCTGCCTGTCCTTATTGGGCTCTTCTGGCAGCACACCAGGATTGCTGATCTGTGCAGACAACTCAAGTAAATCCTGACAACCCAAAGCTACATCCAGAGTATGCAGCAATCATTCCCCTGCCGACTGTGGACTAGGAAAACAGAAAGGCAAGACACTGTCCTGATTCAAGTGAAAACTAGAAACTACTCTAGGCAAGAAAGATGAAGACGCAACAACACCTCATGATGCAAGACCAAGAACGGCTCCTTACATGAAAGAGCTGCCACCTTATGAGTCGAAGGATTCACAATGTTTCTCAAATTGTTTCAAAAGGTGGTTTCTGCAAAGACAGCCAAGACCAAGTTCAAGTCCCAAAGAAACAAAGGTAGCCTGACAGGCAGGACAGTCTGCATTATACCATGCGTAAAGTACGAATCAAGGAGAAATAAAATGGTCTCTGCGAAAAAAATGGATAGAGATCACATATGACCCTTAAATGGTACTTCAAGAGGAAGTAAACCCAGGACTTTTTTTTTTATTTTTATCATCCAGCAATGTATTTAGAAGTCTTATACCATAAAAGGTCACTAAAACCAGGTTTGGAAATACCTTTTTTTGCTTTTATAAAAGAATTTCTTCCGGAAATTGGCTGTGCCATTTTTCCTATTGATTGCTGGCTCTTGTGTGGATGTCATTTCCGCCCTTCCTTTGCTTCCCTGTCTAAATCTCGCGTATGCGTGATCGTGTGTAAACCAAGCTTTGTTTGATTGTTTGAACGTCTGTGTGATTCTTTGGTTCACTCCCCCTGTGTGACGTCTTATAAAGTTACAAGGGGAGAACCAGGAAGGTGAAGGGGGGGGGGGGGGGGCGGACAGTATCGCAAGGCTTCCTTTCTGTGCCGTTCTCAGTGGAAGTAAATAACCCGGCATGCCGAGGATGTAGAAACGGCACACATAACGTGCCGTTAACGAATCTACAGACTGCGCATGCACCGGTGACATCATTAAAGATTGCAGGACAGAATCTGAAGGGACTAACAGTAAGTGAAATTTCACAGGCAGCGATCAGCAGCCTTATCACTGTAGATTATGAGCTATAGCGAAACTTGAGAGTTTACAACCACTTTAAGGCCAATTTCATTGCCCTACCTGATTGGAGTGGAAAAATCCACCATTCACATATTTCTGCGGGTGCCACTTTCTGAATTCACCCCAGGCATATAAGATTTACAAGTCCTGTAATAGAAGCGCCTTCCTGGCATGCAACAGTGCGTGGATAACAAGACCCAAGACCATAGGTCTGGTCAGACCAGAAGTGGCCAAGGAGCGTCCACTGCCAGATTCACTATGTTGGTGTACCAAGCCCTCCTGGGTTAGGCCGGCTAAAACTATTATCAGTGTTACCACCTCCTGGATTCTTCACAAAAGACAATGCAGTGGAGCCCAAGTCCCCTGAACTGTAGCCACCTCCAAACTAGCCCCCCCTCAACCAGAGAGACTGGCATCAGTGGTTACCATCTTCCATATCACTGGAAGGAAAAATTTCCCCTTAGCCAGATTTCAATCAATCATCAATTCGAACTCTGCAATACCCCGGGGACAGAGCCCTCTGGCAATCCAATGCTTGGACCTTCATGTTCCAGATAGACAGAGAATGTTCCTCTACAAAAGGCCTTGTGTGGAACTGCACGTAGGGAATCGCATCAACATAGATATAATTTCCTTATGCAGAGACATATGGAAGGCACACTCCTGGCTTCTTGCAGAGAGGCCATCACTGATCGGACTGATCCCATCTAAAACAGAAGGATTTGTCTAGTACCTTGAGATCTAAGATAGACCTCATGTCCCCATTTGGTTTTGGGGACACTACGGTCAACTGTTTTACAAGAATGAGCCCATAACTTCTGATCCAAGAGCAAATGCAAGGCAAAAGGCCGATAACTGAGGTGGACACAGAAAGTCCCAAAGAGGCGTACTTAACCTACCAGGTTTCTGCCCAAGTCAACCTAAAGATGGAGCGGACCACCTCAGAGGCTGCCCAAGCATCCTCTGGTTCGAGATACTCTCAAAACACAGCAGCTTCCGACGCCCCCCTCACTCTGGAGGAGAAAAGCTTACAGCACCTGGTATTCCCAGGCAGTCTCCCATCCAAGTACCAGCAAGGCCTGATCCTGCCTTGACTCTGAGATCAGCCAAGATCAGGCGCGTTCAGGGTGATGCAGCCGCAGTCCATTACAGCTGTTAATGATACCGCTAGATCCTCAATGACATTCTAACGCGCCAGAAATCGATGCAATGCCGAACACAGTGGCTCGGATACACCCGGCACCACCGGTCTATCGGGAGATGCAAAACCGCAAGATTACCACCCAAGTTCACTGGACCTGAGGGCAGTGCACCTGCCTCCCATGGCTGCCTCTCCCTTCTGGGGCCATTTAACCTGTAAACAAATAATGTAGCAACTATTTTGCCAAAATCCCTGAAGAAGCAGTCTTGCAGGTCCATAGTCATGTTGGTCTACAGCTATGCAATTACGCAGGTATGCACACATACAGATATGCAGTTTATGCAAGTACACAGGTATGCCCCTACATAGCTATGTGCCCATGCAGACATGCAATTATACAGGGATGCAGTTCTACAATTATACATACAAAATGTAATACTACAAAACTATGCTGCACCTACACCGCTTTCTAGAAGCACACTGCTTCATCAAACTATGACAAAATTATTCACACTTAGCCCCTTATTCATTTCGTAGGACTGGCCAGGTACATATGCAACAAATGCACCCTGAATGCAGCCTCTATGCCTAAATGTAAGTTCCCACAGATTAATGCACGCTACTCTGGAGAAACAACTCCTTTATGTGCACAGTTGTACAAACCCTCTGGATTATGCAGGCAAAATGCATATGCATCGTGTCCTGTCTGGTCATGCAGCTACCCACAGGTAGTACTCACACATCACCATCCAGCCATAGACTTCTCCACGTCCCTGCCATTTCTCAGGAGCCTCCTGATCCTTCAGCTCACATGTGACTTCAACCATAAGAAAAATGTCCGCCCTTCAACTTCCTGCCTCCACTGCACAAGAGTAGGCTATACAGAGCAGCATCACGCCCTCTAGTGGCTGGAGGATAGAACTGCAGCTCAATACACCTGAAACAAATAGAGCCCGGCCAGCCAGCCCAAAGTTCACACTGCTCCCAGTGGTCACCAGGAAAAAGACCAAACAGACAGATTTATTGATTTATTTATTTTTCTCCAACACTGAAAATGTAAACCCACCATTCCTGCCGCAGGACTCTGAATCATAACAAGAGTCCAATCTTCACCTATTACGGTGGGCTCTGTCATAAAAGACCTTTAAGGACTCTGTCCCCCTTAATCTGGGGGTCCAATCCCCTGGACATGTATAGCACACTGCTGGAAAGCACCTTGGTCAGAACAAACACTGCACAGTGTTCCATTACGCAGGGTCCAGCGCCGAAAGGCTGAAATAGAAGAAAACCTTGAAGATTCATCTCTCCTATCCCACGGGGCTTGGGTACCATTCATTTTAGCTAACTGCTCTTTGAATGGATTCGATTTCAGTCTTTGATTCACAGAAGAACTGTTTTCGAACCTCCAGGTCTGCTCCAACAGCACATCAGTAACCATCAACTTACAGACAATGTTGAAAAAACTGAGGTACTTCCCCGTTTAGTTGATCTGACAGTGTCCATTTACCTACAGGTGGTGCATAACCCACAATAATGGATTATAGCCTGCTCTGTGTCCCGTGATGTACGATAAAGAAAATTGTATTTTCCCCTAAATACTAGAAAAGCAAAGTGAAGCATTGTAGCACTGGAGTTCTGGAAATCTATGGATGGATCAGTTACTGCCCAATCTAAATCATCTATTCAGCAAGTACCATTTTTGTTTTCATTATGATAGGTGAAATTACAGTTACAAAATTATCTGTGTTACCTGATTTGAAGATGTGTACAAGGCACATGAGCAGGGTTCCTAGCTGCTGGCAGTAAAACGTATGCTGCTGTTCAGTCAAGTCCACCTTTAACTCCTTGTGTACTATGTCCTCAAGAAGAATTCCTACAAGCTGTAACAGAAACCTTAGAAGAAAAAAAGAAATAAAAACAGATGTTACAACGATCGCAGACTAGCTGTAAATAATTGGCTGGTTGGTATCTTACCAGCATCCTTTAAAAACCCCCTGGCCTAAAGTGCAATCAAATCAAAAAGAAGGTAATTATATGTTTGACAAAAATATGTAACCTCAACTTCAGGTTTACCTTTGTGTGAATCAAGCCCTAAAACATAAAGTCTAAATCCAATTGCATTTCTTGGAAGATTTTTAATGGTGTTTGATTTTTAAATGGAGCGTTCCATCATTTCAATGGAGAGGGACGTGTTTTTCAATGCCCTGCCATCACACTGCTCCAGTGTGAAAGCATTCATTGATTTTAATGCAAGGTTTTCGTGAGCTTTTCAGGCGCTTTTTTTTTTGCGTGAAAGCTCCTGAAAAGCACCTCAGTGTGAAAGGGGTCTAATTCTATGGATCATATAAACTGGAAATGCTCTTCTCCACCCTCTATACCAGAACTGATTCATAAGCCAGGGGGTAATTACATTCATTTTCAACAAACAAATTCTTGGGTGGTCATCTACAAATTTTCAAATGCCTTCAAGTCTATCCCAAAAGAATAGACAATGATATGAGTAGGTCACAGATCACACACTCAGCTCATATGTCAGTATCTGAGAAACAGTGTAGATGCATTATTCCTTTTTTTTTGTTAATGGAGGTGGGTGCTCTCTGTCCCTCAATACTAACCCTACCACCCCACCCTTTCAATTCCCCTTTATAATCTTTTGTACTGGGATCCTATACATTCATACTATTCCATTTTCAAATCTAATCTTTTTTGTTTCTTTCTACACTTTTAGTTGCCAATTTAATCAACTACTAAGTATGCAGCGTCTTCATCTTTTAGTCCTTGCCTATGTTCCAGTTTAAAGCAGTAGTAAAACACCATGCTTTTTTTTTTTTTTTTAAACCTGCAAGGTAAAGGTATAATGTACTAGTATGCATTGCATACTAGCACATTATGTGAAACTTACCTTGAAACAAAGCACTCCAGCGACGCGCTGTCACCGCTTCCATCTTCACCCAGTCTTCCTTCCTTGTTCGCGTCCTCTGGCTGTCTGATTGGCCGCACCATGATGACATCGCTCCCGTGCACACGTGCGGGAGCCGCTATTCACAGCACAAGGCTCTGAAGGAAGGACTCTGGTATGCTATTCCTTCAGAGCTCATGTACCAGTGATGTAACTGGCCCATTCACAAGTATATATCTCCTAAACAGTGCATGTTTAGGAGATATTTACTGTACCTATAGGCAAGCCTTGTTATAGGCTTACTTGTAGGTAAATATCAACCATTGGAGTTTATGCCCACTTTATGCTGATGCCATGACTGCTGTCCAATGTTTCCTCTTTCAGTGTGGCTCCTTTCTCCTGCAGCATCTTATGTAGCCACCCTTGAATGCAGGAACTAGACTTGTGTCTCCCTGTACTGTGTGCACCAATAAAAAGAAAAAAAAAACAACAAAAAAAAAAAACACACAACCTCATTGCCTAAGATGGCAAAGCACTCCCCCGCTCCTCCTCCCCCCTCCCTTCTCCAGGCTAACAGACTGGCACCAGACTGCACTGTCCACTATTAACTCATTCCTGTGAAGACTGGAAGTTCAGGGACGCACCAGTGAGAGAGCAGGAGCCAGTAGCGTGAAAAGTTGTAAACTGCAAGTGCTTGGGTAATATTTTACAAAAATGGATTACTGGGGAATGTTTATTTTTATTATGTTAATTGCTTAAATCACTACCAGATATTAAAAAAAAAAAAAAAAAAAAAAACAGCAAGCATGATTTTGTGAACCAAAAATACATTTTCATGCGACTGAAAATAAATGTAGTTTGATTTGTGCTTAAAATCAAGAATTGAATGCCAAGCATAGCGTCACAACATGAGAACAGTGTTCTGTAACAGCACTAATCAGTCTCTGCAGAAAGCAGATGTGAAAGCAATATGCTCACTACTTAAGACAGATGGCATCACACACAGGATCAGCAGGCACATGCCACTTTAAAATGTCAGTCAGTTAAGTCAAATTATGGTCTCGTTTATACAAATGTGTTTGTTGCTTAGTGAATAAAATGAAATAGGTAAATAACAGCAAGCACCATGAAATAGAGCATATTATTCTAAAAGCTGAATGTGAAACAATAATGCACACAAAAAATTTGAAATCATCCTGAAGAGTGTTTTGGAGGAAAATGCTTATAAGAACGAAAATGCTTCTAAACACGTAGACAATATGCTCCATAGAAGCCTTTAACCACTTCTATCACGGGCATTTTCACCTACTTCCTGCCCAGGTCAATTTTCGGCTTTCAGTGCTGTCACAGTTTGAATGACAATTGTGCGGTCATGATACACTGTACCCATAAAAAACAATTGTATATTTTTTTCACCCACATATTGAGCTTTTTTTTGGTTTTTAATCACCGTGGATTTATCTAATTAAAAAAAAAAAGGCCGAACATTTTTTTTTTTAAGTTTCTTAGTTTCTGTTATAAAATTTTGTAAATAAGTAATTTTTCTCCTTCTGATTATTAGCGCAGACCCGTCAGGACATTCTCTTATCGGCTCTCCTCAACTTGCGCCTTGTCAACGCAAATAGAGGAAAAGGCGATAACCGGCACTTCCTGGTTACTATGTGATTATCTGTGATTGGACCCATCTGATCACATGGTAAAGAGCCTACAATAGGCTCTTTACCGAGATCGGAGATGCGGTGTGTCAGAGCGACACACCGCACTACCGATCAGCTTGCTGCGCACCCTCGGCTTATCCTGCTGGACATCATATGACCCCCAGTCAGGATAATGAAACCACCGCCCAGCCGTCATTTTGCTGTAGGCTGGGCAGGATGTGGTTAAGCTATTTTCTGCTGTTATGGCATTTTTTCTGCTGCCCAGTGTGCATGGACCCTCAGACCACATAGAAAAGACAAACTTAACGTGTTCATTTTTTTCCTATTGGCTACAAAGACAAAGAGGAGTCCTTAGGCCATGCCATTTGGGAAGCTCTGCCACGTGGCTACAAAACGGCAAACATTAAATAGTATCCTATGGAGATACTCTGCAACAGACAACCAACAGCATCACTCCAATAAAATGTCACAGCAGAGTTTAAAGCGGAACTTAAACCTCTTATTAAGTTCTGCAGTTGCCATGGTGCTGCACATGTTCAGTTAGGACTACAGCCATCTGAAGGCTTTACAGTTCTCCTGAGAGCACAAGCAACTAGGATAGTTACCATTTACGGCATGCCTTGAATGTCACTGATTTGATAAACCGTTAAGTCGATGGGTTAAGTTCCACTTTAAATAGTTCTAGGCAGCAACAGATTGAGATATACTAGGAATAATACAGTGCATCCGGAAAGTATTAACGGCGCTTCACTTTCCACATTTTGTTATGTTACAGCCTTATTCCAAAATGATTACATTCATTATTTTCCTCATAGTTCAACAATACCCCATAATGACGATATGAAAGAAGTTTGATTGAAATTTTGCAAATTTAATAAAAATAAAAAAAACGAAAAAACCCCCCAAAAAAACCACATGTACATA